>JAAGVU020000002.1:6733738-6751946 GCA_011763525.2 Mormyrus iriodes
TTAGTATCATATTTCTAAAATACGAACACTGCAGTCATGCTCATTTGCATTCTGGTGCTCTGATTGGGTAGCTTCTCGGCCATCGGCCAATAGCGTCCCGTGTATGAAATCAACAGGTCAAACCGACTGAGGAAGCCTGTACCAGAAATAAACAGACCCATCGTCCGCAGAAATCCGCGCACCAGCGAAAAGTCCGCGATATATATTTAGATATGCTTGCGCTATAAAATCCGCGATACAGTGAAGCCGTGAATGTCCAAGCGCCATATAGCGAGGGATCACTGTAATCAGTATTTAGGGGCTGTATTGTAATCCTTAAATACAGTCTTTTATCGTGTCATCTAATTACTGTTGCCTTTAATATGTCTCAAAAGATTTTTTTGTATATAATTGGTTGCTACACTGAATGACATTTTAGTGGGTGTCTTCCGTAAATCGAGGTAAAAACATGTGATAGCCGTATTTTTTGCTATGAAAATATTAAAATTAAACAGGATAAATTCTAACGTGTAGAAAAAAAGACACTTTTAAGCTGTATTACACTTCTTTTTATTTTTGTCTTTCACCTGTACTGCCAAGAAGGCCTGTTTTTTTTTCAAAAGCAGCAGACCATTTTCAAATTTAACACATTTTGCTAGGATTCACGAATATTATGTGTTTCAAGTAACAACATCCGAGCTTGGAAATGCCGTGCTGCTAAGCGTCTCTGTAGAATATTCGGCATCAAGCATTTTACTCTGCAGCCTGATCACTGCCTTCGCACAGTCCGATAGCATTTTATTTGTTTGGGGACCGGCGGTGGCTTAATTACTTGGAACCCCTACATTGTATTGTATCTGGCTATGAATTACTCCCATGTTAATTCAGAAATGGAAACAAAATGTAAGTGGAGAATTTAGTCTTTTGCAAGGTGAAAAATGTTGAATTGTCATAACATTAACCCCCGGATTCGAGGCTTAATTGCGTTAACTAACGTTAGACATGTTCATTTCGCTTTTGGCTTGCGTGTGTGCGGCTCACTCGCATCCATCTTCCGCGGGGAAGAGGTCACAATGGTAGAACTGAATATACATTTTTTTCTCCAAATATTCAGTATCCTTAATATAAAGCAGGATGAAATTTTGTGTGTAGAGCTTGTTTTATTTTATGGCTGGCTACCTTTATTTTCCTTTTATGCCGGAACATCCTTATTTCTTAGGTAATAAAATTCGGGTTCCTAGCAACATTTAATGTAATGAGTCATTTTCTCTGCTCATTTTCTCTTATCCTACTTGGAAATGTACGCTACCTAACAAACGCGCTACGTATCCATCTCGTTTTTTTCTCCTTAATTTCCCACTGTGAAATTTGTTTAAAATATACAAAATTGATAGTTTTTCCGTTTAAGAATCTACGCTGTTTTCAGACTTAATTTAGAATTTAATTAAGAATTGAATTTATTTTTTGTAAATCTGCGTGCGCCTTATTTTGCTTCGAAAACAAAGTGTTTGTAAATTCAAGCGATTGTTGTACATAAATCGCTACAACATTCCAAATAAAGTGCGCCTTCTCTCGTTGCTTGTCGCAACATTTAAACAGGAACATGTTTCTGACAGACGGATCAAAGCCAGGAGGTGCAGGAAAAAAAATCTACATCTAACAATGACTTGAAATATCTTGAATTCAGATTAATTTAATGTAGTTTATTTAAAATTATAAGTCATGTACAACCGACTATTCATTTTTCAGGTTTGTATTAATTCGTGACGAAGGCCTTGAGTATGTAAGGGAATCGAATTGTTTAACTAAATATAAAATTAACACTCAAAAAGCTTTGAATTCTTACCATATTAAGCTTAAATTGTTGTTCAGTGTAATCGACGGCGGTCTCTGTAAATACTGTTAGAGCCACTATTCCCGCACGTTAATCTTTGTTCTTATCAGTTTCAGTTCGGTTATTTTCATTGAGTTCACTGGATACATGATCTTTTTTGTAACTCTTCCTCTGTCAGTTAATCCCTGTGCATGTCCCACCACAATGAAACAAATAAGCCTTAAACATAGTGCAAGTGAAGTATTATATATATATATATATACACACACACACACAGACATACACACACACAGACAGACAAATATATACTATGACAAAATGCTTCTCTGTCAGCTGTTGAACTGACAGGCGTTCACACCAGGACCGGGGCTTTGCAGTCCGCCATATCCAAAAGCAGGGTGCTGCTTAGATTTCAGTCTTAGGGATGCCAAACTGGAACTGCAAGCGTCTCTGCAAACACTGTACGGCGAGCTGGCTGCTCCATACGGACAGGCAGGTGAGGACATTGCGGGACTGATTGAAGAGCTGCTGATATTGTTAAGATTGTTGAAGTTGTTCAGAGCTGACGCTGGCATCCCGGTAACGGCGGAATGGCCCATGCTGGGGGGCACATTTATGCCTGGGAGAGAGTTTGCAGCCGAGAACATAGACTGAGAGCTCAGCGGGCTCATGGAGTTAAAGAAGGCGAAGTTCTTGCCGGACAACGGCGCCGGAGTGAGTCCTTTATTCGTCCAGTTGTTGTACGTGTAGGCAGGGTACACATCGTCGTACGGCTGCATCAAGCCGCCGAACTGGGGCAGATAACCGCTTTTACACAGGTCCATTTGCTGGTTGCGCTCGCGTTTCCTCCACTTCGCTCTTCGATTTTTAAACCAGACCTGTAAAAAGGAACAAATCTATTAGTAACACTAACACTACCCACGTTCGCCATGCAGGATTTTTACACAATTATTTTCAAATATGAAAGTATCGCACCCTAACTCTGGCTTCGGTTAGGTTAGTCCACACTGCTATCTCCTCTCTCGTGCTCATGTCGGGATACCGGTTCCGCTGAAAAGTGCACTCCAGTTCCTGGAGCTGCTGACTTGTGAAATGTGTCCTTTGCCGCCGCTGTTTTTTCTTTTTAGCGTCTTCAGCGTTCGTTTCATCACATTGCTGTGCGACTTTCTTCTCCTTTTCTGCAGATGAATAGAGCAAAAACATGAATAGAGCAAAAACACATAAGTTATTCTCTAGTCGTCTTTGAAGTTGTATTTTTATATTATCTCTAAGGCTGACACACGCTCTGGTTCAGGTATACTTACAAACAAAGCATGTACTATGAAAGCGTCACTGGATTATGGTATAACATGCTGGAACAGGTTATCCGAGTAAGGAGCTAACACGCGCGACAGTAGCCGTCTCTACCTGAGAGCTCGGTCTCCGACGATTCGTTGCTGCAGTTCTCCGCTTCCGGCGCGCTGTCCGCGGCTCTCGGCGGCCGAAAGGCATGGCTCATGTTCCGCGTCGGTGGCGGACTAACAGCCTCAGAACTTCTCTCCAAATTCATCCCACCTTAAAAATTGTTAGCGAAACATACTCTGTTCAGTACTGGAAGTTTTTTTTAACTGAGCCGTATGCAAATTTATGTTTCAAATTTACGGTGTACGTGGCCAGGGCCGGTCAATCCGATAGACGATACAGGCGGCCGCCTAGGGCGCCAACTCCCGATGGGGCGCCACATTGCCAGCCAATTTCACTTTGCCTCGAACGGGGGGCGCCAGCGGTGATGCTCGCCTAGAGCGCCACCTCAGCTTGGACTGGTACTGTATTTGGCCTGTTTTACAGAAACTTCATTCCTTCATTTTTGAAGTCTTACCTACCCCGAATCTAGCCCAAATCACTCAGTGGACCACTGTCTCAACAAACCACACCGTCACTTTAATCAGGTTACAAAACAGAATTATAAGGCAGTAGGCTTCCCAGTACACTCACACAGCTCACTTTTTGCCGTTGAAGGCATAATTGGCCAATAACTCATTTTTTACGGTGATATTATGTTTCTGTGATAGAAATGTAAAATATTTTGCAAAAAAAAAATACTATTGGAACTCAATATTGAATCAACCATATTAGAACAAGGTAAAATATGAAATATCAATTCCTATTTAGGTTTTTCAATTAAATTTTTGTTTAATATGTTATGTGACTTATAAAAATTAATGATGTGTTAAAATGTGTTATTTTAAAATTGCTTTTCAAGTCATCTTTTTCTGAAAAGATTGCTAATATTTTAAAGCAATTTGAAACATCAATTACTTCAATATGACTATGTGACCTTATAAATCAGTTAGCATCTGGAAAATGCCGATTTTCGGATATAACAACTGGCATTTTCCTTTTGCCGCGCAGATGGCGGCATCGGCTTTCATTTCGCATCCGTGTATTTCATCACCCGTTGCTGTTGCAAACATAATTATGATTGTGTCCCAAGCCTTTAGTGAAGTTTTGAAAAGTTAAATGTGTTTTAAAGAAAGATGTGTTTACCTGACAAGTTCACACAGGAATAGCCTAATGATGTAACATAAGCATCGCAAGAGTCCAACTGAGCCACCGGGATTATGAATTATACGTCGAGCTACTTTTTACCCCTTCCAATGACCAAACGTCATTTTCACATCCATGTCCACAGTTTAGAAACGAAAAATAAAAACATTATTAAGAGACTGCGGTAGCAAAGTTATGATTCTGCCAGAGATTACCAGTCAATGTGAAAACTTTGTGAGTGTCAGCAGTTTAAGCTGTACAGACGGCTGTCCCAGAATTTACAAAGAACAATGCAATAGCTACATAGTTTGATCAAATAATATTCCATGTATAACAAAAAAGATTAATTAGTTTCTGAATATCAGCTTTGGGGAGCCACCTGAACATTGATTTACAAATCAGACACCCAGAGCATAACATGAAGGCCGTAATACAGACCTGCAATAAATTTCAGTTAAACTGTTACATACTAATTGGATTCTTTCAAGTACAACTCTGGTTGAGGGATCGATTTTGCTGATTGGTTTTGCATATCATTACTAACAAGAAACTACACAGACTACACTTTCTCCCCGCGGTGAGATAGTTGCTAGTGTTAACTGGATATTCAAAACTATTTTTATTGAGTTGAATTAACTGTTACTGTTTTATTTTGGTATATCCCAAGGCTAACTGACATGCACGGCAAGCATTTTTGACATTAATTTAATACGTTTTCAATAAAAAAAGCTTTTTTGTTTTAAATGTTTCCAACTGAGGGACACATCAGTGTTTGTCCTAGTACGAAATACACTGTGTGAGCATTATATCACAAGATGGTCATTTAACATATGGGAAGTAATACAAAGGCGTCACACAGGAAAATAAAAAATCTTTTCTGAAATTCCATAAACTTTCTAAACTTTCCAATTACTTTCTAAATAATAGTCTGTTTGTAGAACAGGCAGGGGTTCTTGATGCTATCTTAATCCCCCTACAGCTAACCCGCTGCGTATTCTGGCTTTTAGGCCGACTGCACTCCGAACTATACCCCACTGTATGGTCGATGAGGGAGAGAAGATGCAAATCCGGTTAAAGGTAACACTGAATTATTTTTTAGATAGGCTATTCAACCAGAGCGTTGAAAAATCTCTTTTTTTGTAGTGGTTGTGGAACGAATCCACCAACTTTGACCTCTATGGTGTGTCTGGAGCAAACGGCGTACGCGCTTTATTAGACAAAGCTGTTCTGGTCTGGCCGATTAAAAACAGCAGATATTTTGATTCACTTTGATACAGTTCGACGAATATTTCGGCATCGACTGCAAAAAACACACGCCGAAAAACAGTACAGATAATGTCACATTCATTATGTATGACAAGAAAAGGACCTTTCGGATATTCCGTCATAACAGCACTTCTATCTTGAGATTATTAGGGGTTTACGTTTGGCAGAAAGAGTCACAAAAATTACAGCGCGCTACGCAAGAGCACTATGACCCGAAAGTGATTTTTGTGTGATTTATTTGTGTTTTGTGAACAGATAACTGGAGAGGTGCTTTTGTTAACACACGACGAACTTTACATTTTCCCATGTTTGCGAGTTTCACATTCTGAGCGTTGATGTGATTCACTTGTCTTACATTACTGTGATACCTGACCAGGGTAGGCGGTTAGGAGATGGACTGGTGTATTACTTTTAGACTTTACGAATCTATGTATTCGTTTATTAATTTGCCATTTGTTTGGGACTGAAATTTTGACACAATCATATCACAGTCAGCAAAGCGCCGTTCAGTTAAAATTTTCGGCGTGTTTAATTTCGACCATAAAAAATTCTTTTGGCTTATATTATAGGCTATCGGAATTTTTACCTCTTTAAAACCTATATCGTGACAAAATTTTCATGTCGGTCAGGCCTTAATTAAAAAAGCGCGTCCTAATGCAGGCCTACCTATGGCATTAACAAGGTGATACACACTCATCTCCCTCCGTTTACTGGCTGTGAATTTTTATACCTGCAGACTGTTTTACCACCCCGATCAACTATGGCTGATTTAACTTGATGTCCTTTATGTAATTTTTAATTATTTCATGTCCGAGTATTTAAACTAGTGTTTTAAAAAAGGTTTTAACCGCAAAAAGGCATACGTAGAACATATTGTAAGTACAACAAATTTCATACCAAAAATAATAAAATAACACCAAGTACGTTTTACCTGGTGTCCTGCAGTCAACTACATTCTTAGTGAAATCACTGTCCATTCCAATGATCTGTGAAACAGCCATCAAAAGACAGTGAGGATATGAAAACACGAATACAAAGACACACTTTGTCATCAACACCACCAAATCTTTTTCACTGCGAAGTTGTTTTCAAAAAACATGCATAAATATTACTATGGCTCACACCAGGGCCGGACCAGTCAACTGGCGTACTGGGCATTTTTCCGGTGAGCCGATAGGTATGTAGGCAGGCAAAAATTGTCGTGGCGATCTCCCCCCTCAGCAAAATTTACCGCAGAGGACCTTAAAGTCCAGGGCCGATTTTGATTCTCAGTCAAGCCCTGGCTTCTACCTTATTCTTTTATCCAATCGTTTATCGACAGAGAGGACTATTCTTTATGAAAGCGTCAAAATCCACGCCGTCACTCCACCAACAAACATTTGTTTCAAAATATTTTCAAAATTTGTTTTTCAATATGCGAATAATTTCAGTCCTCACGTGTTTCGACTGTGATTATGATAAATATACTATAAAGTAGGCCAATAATATTAAATTTCGATCGTGTTTGTTGGCACTTAATCCATTTCAAAACTGTATTGATAAGAACCAAATTCAAAGCGCGACACCGCTAATCATCCACTAATGCAAATAACCTTAGACATTACCGAATCATTCAATATATATCGATTTAGAATGTAGGCCTACATTTGTCTATTGTTTTATTTAAGAGATGATCGATGCTAGTGATACGCTAGATTAATGCAAATATGGCGTTAGAATTTTAATTCCGATATATGCTTTGATGTTTGAACTATTGTCTATAGCTTTACTTTGTTTTTTCATGCTGCAATACATATTTGCACAATAAACATTCGCAAAGTTTACTAACCGTGTGGAGACATACCTTGCAACACGTGATGTGGCAGTTGTTTTCCTTTTGAGTCACTAACTTTATTTATAAATGCCCTCGGAGTCTCGCCGCAACTGAGAATTGGTTAATTTTGTGATAATAAAATAACGTTCATGAACAGCCGGTTACTTTAAGAAAATCCCACATCAGTAGTTGTTGACTGTCAGTTAAATGAATACATAACTTTTAATTATATATAGGTTACTGTTTTAACGCTTGTGTATTTGACTTCTTCCGTTCTAAATTCTAGAATCTATAGAATTTAACCTCATTTTGAAAATGGACTGGGATCACTTCAACCCCAAAAATAACGCAAGGGATAAATTAGGCTTATTAGTGCAAAAAGATTAGCGACTCATCCGTACCTGCTTCATTCAAAACATAATATTTTAACTAAACGCTCTTTATTATGTTTAATGAAAAAATGTCGCGGAAATAACAAAATCCGTCTGTCTTAAAACCGCTTACCCAATAATGGAACATATATGCTGTAATATATAGCTTATGGAAAGACTTGTTCTATATTAGATTATACAGAACAACTTTAAGAAAAGTTATTTAAGCTGTAATATATTTTGTACAGAAGAAAATGAAAATACCCACCAGATTATTCCTAGTTAAACATGCAGGATGCAAAATATAGAGTTATCCCATGCAAGTGAGCAATATATCCACGGAAATGCACATACGCGCCGCGTCGATTACTGCGTTTTGACGTGTTGTAGACCTGCGAAGACCTTTTCTTCGGAGCATGACGTCACACCCTTCGGCTGTGTGATTGTATGATAAAGACTGGCAGATTTCCATATTCGATACCATTGGAGAGTCGTAAAACACGGTGCAAAACGCACATATACAAAACTTGTTAGTATTGTGAATCATTCTATAACTATTTTACCACGTGATTTCATAGCGAAAATGTATTATTAACTCGTGGTTAACTAATGTTTATTTCAATGTAAAATGCAACCGGAAAAAATAATTTGATCAACATGAGTTATTTTTATAAAGGTAATTCATAAGGATGGGTTTTTAATAACAACGGTCTGTGTTTAACACAAATACTTGTTTTCGCTAAAATATCTATGCAGGCAACTTCGTTTATTATTTATTTTCATTATGCTACCTGCTTATGTTATCGAGGTCTGTTATTTTAAAAGTAGATAAGAGTAGGCCTAATGTTTACCTCAGGATTAACTTTATAAAATGTGAAGGGTTTGTTTATAACATACATTATTTGATAACCAATTATGATAATGAATATAAACCTTCTAACTAGTCTTAAAATGTATTTATAATATAGTATCTAGCGTAACCAGCACATAGATAATTGAGATTTGAAGTCAAAATTTAAGAGCCCGTTTGACGGCTATTCCGTTTATTTGTTGATGTAATTTGTTAGATAAGGCTGCGCTTTGTAGCGGAGCTGTCCACCACGATCCAAGCAGGGGCTCGTAATAACAGCATAGCTAATGGTACTCACAACAACAAATAAAGTAAAAAATATACATCTTTATAGTAATTAGTTACGCGTGTAACAGAATGTTCGGCCTGCTGCTTCCGCAAATAGCAGAACAACTTAATCGATTTTTCTATGCTACTGCATTATAGTGAACTGTAAGCTACGACCTTAAATAAAATTTGTGGTAATTCTTAAGAATTCAATGTACTTACATGTTACATGTTTTAATCAGAACAGATACACTGATTATGACTTTAAAAATAGTAACCTTGACCCCTGTTATGAGATTTAGCAAAACTGAAAAATTAATCCTGCCGTTAACTTTTAAAACCTTTGAACATTTTTTTTTCTGTATATTTCACAGCAAATTTCCCCAACATTCGCTGTTAAAAAATCAATCCAAGCATAAAAACGAAAATCGGACAAAGAATGAAGATATAGGCCTATTAACCGACAATTTGTCTTAGATTACCGAAATACGAAATTCGGTATACGATATTAAAAATTTAAGGCGTTTGACAGCTTTTATAATCAAGAACAGAGGCTGATATAGTAATAAAATGTATGTGTTTCAAAAGTTGATGGTACCCGAAAACTACACAACTACAAATATTTTAACCCAAAACGGGGCATCTGTTCACAACATATTATAAATTTCGTATACATTTCACATTCTAAATAAATTCTATTTATAATATTAAAATATATAAAATAAATTAAAATTATAAATAAATTGCACTTTTACTAACTAAGCTTACCAATACAATTTATACAAATAATTATTATCATTAGGGTACACTGTGCTAACTGGAAAAAATAATTATGAATGTCTAAGAAGTTTTATTCATTCCTAAATGTTGTAGTACATTTTGTAATACGTATTGTAGTAATCAGAATGATAATTAAAAGTCAGTAAAAGAATATTAAATCTTAGAAATACGTCCATAATGTATAGCCTAAATATGTAACTCAAAAATAGGTTCGGTTTCAAACTGTCGTCGGTAGCCTAAACGGCAGTCTAATAACTGATAACGTTATATAGCAGCCCAACGTGTATATTTTAAAATAGTAATTCACATGATTTATTAATAATTGATAAATTCATTATTCATAACATAAAACTTTTGGTTTAGGAGTGCTTTACAGTTTAATACAATTGTAATAGTTAATGACTTCATTGCATTTTTGTGTGATAAAACTGAAGCTTATTAGGTTTTCCTTTCAGTTCCAGCCTCTTTTCTCTACATTTACGCCCATCTCTGTCCGACATTAAGTCTGGCAAAGGCATGGAGCTTTTAATCATTGCCGCTCGAATGGAAATAATTTCCTGAGTGCCAATTCAATTGACAAATGCTATTAGAATATACGTGACGGTTGTTCCAGCGCACTTTACCCGTCTGAACTACATTTAGAGGTTTACTATTGCTGCATCAAAGAAGTGGAGTAGAATAAGCAGAGACTCCACTCTATACCTAAAATCTATTTAAGAGTCGTAATGACGGTTAGCCATCCATCCATCTGACTCATACTGCTTTGTATACAATGTCCTGAAATTGGGCTTGCTTCCTTATATGACACCCCTATTGGGCAAACAAAAGGCGTCTACCATGCAAGCTGGACATTTTTGTTTGCTCTGATATGCCTTTATTGTTCCGGTTATCCTCTGCTCAGTGTGTAGATTCTGTTTTCAGAGTAACTGTTGCTTTCGTATGTTTCCCTGGGAGTGTTGCCCGAACCATGTACGCGGCTCTGCTAAGGTCGGTCTCCCCTTATTCTTCAGAGATAACGTTCATGTTACAGTGAAGTTTATAGTTCAGATGTTGTGTTCAGGATGGCTTCACTACTCGTTTGCTTTCTCCTTCATCTTCTAGGCTACCTGAAGCTAGCAAGGATTTTCTCGTTCGGCCTCAAATAATACCATTGCTCTATATTAGATTATCCTCAGACATATAAGACATAATTTATACTACTGGAAAAACTGTAAGTGCAATATTTATTAAAGATTTGAGTATATAATTCAATTCAGTCCCATTCAGTTTGTTTTATATAATGCCCTTCCAACACAGCAGATATAGGCGCAGTACACTGTGCAAGCAGAAAAACTGATAGAGCCGAAAGACAGTACAAGAACACCCCCCCCCTTAGGTCAAACTAGGGCAAAAAAAAACCTACCGGGGTCCAATTTCAACGCATATCCCCCTCCCCTTGGGCATGCGTGGATGTGTGTTCACTAAAGAGGTCATTTGTGAAGTGAAAAATGCACATAAGAAATTTTGCTTGCCAAAATGTATCGACGGAACACAAAATTGTAACAATAATTTATTAATCAATATGGCTTACACAAATGAGGTTTAAATAATGTTTGACTTTATATACCCTATATTTATATAGTGGATGGATTGCTTCATGATAAAGCTGGCCTAATCAGGCAACATTTTGTGTTACAGGCGAAAGAGTTGTATGCAAGCAAGTGCATAAATTACAGTGATTCTCTCTGATCAGGTCCTGAATGACAGAATGACCAATGTGGCAAAACTGTTTCCTTCAACTATTTGTTTCACATTAGAAAATCGCATTCAGCTGAGGTTTAGTTCGTCAGGAACTAAAAGTGAGTCTGTGTGTGTCAGTATTTGCAAAGTGGAATCTGACCTTTATATGTAATCATACCAGATTTACTTGACAAAGTATTTCCAGTTATGAACAGCAACATTCCTTTCCATGAATGGTTTGGGCTGTATTGCTGAGCAGTTGAGCTAAAATTGTTTTACTATGTTGGCTATTAATTATAAGTTTTTTCATGCTTAAATAACTGATTTTTTTGCTAAAATTTAAAGTGGCCTTTTGAAGAAAACGGCAATAATAATCTAGTGAACGGCGGTTATCCGTTCATCTGCATGTTGTTGCCTATTGATTTTCATTCAGCTCTGAGCTGCCACAGCTGACGTTCTGCATAATTTGATTTCCAGGGAGTTAAATTCTTTGCAAAGCAATCAGTCCCAGTGTAATGAAGCACAGTTGCTAATGTCAGTACCCGAATTGTGCCATCAGTTCTTTTTAAGTGTCCTCCAGAAGGCACAGCGTTAGTATTCTGTCAAAGATGAAGAGGGACACAAACCTCACGTACAACAGTGACCGTCTCTGCTCATAGAGAAAGCTGTTCTGGGAGAACACGTGCATTTTTTGAAGAGCTGTGATGTAATCCTTAGCAAAATAGTTTGCAAACGCATCACAAGGTGAGGACTTGAAATGAAAGAACACAAGAAGCAGAAATATCATGGGTAATAATACAAAAAGTGTGCTGTTTTTGCTCAATCTACATTTTCTTCATATACTGGAAGAATAGTGAGTTTATACACATACTATACTTTGGAACCATGCAACCTATTTGATGTGTAAATTACTGAAAATAACAGACTAATGTATACAAGTTATGCCTGATTTTCCTGGCTCAGCGTAAGGGTGGTATAATCCTTATTTTTTTTTGCTTTACTGTTACCAGAAGCTCTCTTATAAATAAAAGTTAACTTCTGAGATTTTCTAGAATTCATAAGAAAATACTGTGTATTTATATACAGTGTTTATATATATAAACGTAAAGAAGCTTCCAAAGTTAAATTCAGCCGTAGCTGGCACATAGTAATTTATCATTTCTGACTGATCAGTTCTCCAGTGGTTAGGAGGGATTCTCACTAACTTCTTCAAGAACACCTCCTACAGACTCGTGGTATTTACTATCTATAACTTACCACTGAGAGCTGCACCACTGCAGCAGCTGGTGTGAGCAATCCTACCCGGACATGCCAGCTCTGCAATATGTAAAGAAAGCTATCAGCCCGGCAGGGGTGCATGGCTGTCTCTGGTATGACCTGCCTCCAAGTGCCTTCTCCGCATAGCTTTGTGGCAAGCTGAGTTGGAGCATCGTAAAACAAAATTACGTGGAAAAACCAAGAAAAGACATTCATAAAAAATCCTGATCCCATTAATTGTTAAAAGTTTTTCCTTAATTCAAGTTAGCTGTAGGCTCAGAATAGAAGCTCACCTTAATTAATATAGACTTTGATGTAGTTGAACTGTTGAAGTCTGACACTGGCACCTCCATATGGATAGATTCTCCTCTTGTTTTCTGTTGTCTTTGTTGTCAATATACATTTGGCAATGACCAGACTTGCTCTCATACCAGTTTGATTATTGTAATGAAATGGGGTCGTGTCATCGAGACTGTCATTTCTGATGATAATTAAGTGACAGTGATAAGTCGAAGTTCTGGGTACCTTATGATTAATACAAGGACACAGGACAGGGAGGAACATTTCAGTTCCATCTTCTCCATTGGACAGCTGTGCTGGGAAAACTTACAACATTATACTCTACAATTTATTTGTCTGGGCTGCAGAACAACATTAGATTGATGCTCTTAGCCCGAACCCAACATGTGTCTTGAGGTATGTCTAAGTAGAGCATGCTGAACGGGCTTTACCATAGGTTCTCAGGCCTAGATTTACAGTGGGGGGGCAATAGCATTTGCTGGTGCTTAAATTCATCTCAGATCCCCTTTCTTGTCTATCTCTATCACAACGTCCAGGTGGGGGTGCTACACAGTGGTGGTGGTTGAAGTGGCTCCCGTTGGTTCTATAAAGCGCTTTGGGTGTTTTGAAAAATGCTATATAAATGTACCATTCAGTCAATTATTCATTCATGAAAAGGAAAGAGTTCCTCCATCCTGCTTCTGGTGTCACTATACTTTGTAAAACAATGAGGAGAGGATCCTTTGATAATAAGCCCAATGGTAGTAAACTGAAATATGTTCTCATATTTTTTTTATGTGAGCCAGTTACTTTTGAGCTGTACTGAACAGATATGTGCCGAAGAACTCTGGCAGCAAAACTTTGGCATGCAGAGTGCCGCAGTTCGTGGAAGCTGGGCGAAGCTGGCAGTACGTTGGCAGAGGGGCTTCAGGAACCAGACCAGGAACTTTATTGTGTTATTTCAAGAGAGCAGGAAGCCATCAATAAAAAACTGAGCAAAATAAAAATAAGTCAACACTATTAAGGCTGCCAAAGCACACACTCTGAAAAGACAAAATGCTGGTATCCACCTAGAAAGCAAATACAAAACTAAAATGGATGGCTGGGACTGGAGACGGATGACTGCGCGCAAAGGGCCCCGTTAATACACAAATCCATCTGACAGGCTGCTTCCACCAAAAACCTTGAAAATGGTTTACATGTGGAAACGGACAGAACCCAGCTGCCGGGTCACGAGCGACACTGACCTCCCTATTGCCTTTGCCAAGGAAGCATATTTGTAGATGCCGTGGTGAACGCCTTATATCAGTCTAATGAGCCACGAGGAAAGGAAAACAGTGTTTAATTAGGATTTGTTCATTTGGGACTGATTTGCTTAACCTTGAATAAAAGAAATACCAAAAATGTTTTTATAATAATATTTGGCTGGATAAAATCAGATCAAGTAAGTATATTTCCATTTGATTCCATTATTTTTTTATTTAATGGACATACAATATCATCACTCTCTTACAGAATGGAGAGCTTTCCTTCTGATGTGCTGGTGCTTTAGACCAGAGATATTAATCAAGTATAAGTTCAAATTTAGAGACGCCGAAAGAATACAGCTGAGCAAAAGACGACAGTTAGAAGAGAATTTATGATGTGCTGTGGGAATCTCACATGCTCCTGGTCTGGGAATCGGAGCAGGGAAGCCACGCCATGAAAAATCCTGCCATTGTTATCTTGATGGTCAGATGAAACAGCGCTTGGCTCCATAAAGCTGCTCATGGGTCTTTAGCAGGCAGCATTTTACTGCCATGTTTGCTCCTCCTTTCCTGACTTCTGATAAACTCACCCAAACACGCAGCAATTAAAGGAGCAGTTGAAAGAGAAGAGAGACTCGGTCCTCTTGAGCTCTGGATCTTCAAACCCCCAGCAGCCAATGAACTGGAGGGGGGGGTGGCTCTGGTTTTCTTTACTGGGAAGGTTAGAGATGTTTGCACTGCAGGCCAGGTCCAGGCTCACTTGTAAGTACCACGTACTGGGGCAGAGGCAGCCTCAGATTTATATGTTCTGCATTCATTGGCCCTTTAAACAGTCTGCTTCCAAAAAGTTGAGCACATCTGACGCCATTCTATCAGGATCTGGTCACAATATGGTCCTAGTCAAAGGGAACTTGTTTTCTATCTGCATCACACGTACACATACCTGTTGAAAGTGTAATAAAATGTTGCAATTTAAGACAACAAGGTATAGTTCAATAACAAGATATCATCTTGCTTGGTCCAACTGAAGGAATATTTGTACTGTCCGTGCTATCGAGTTTGAGTTTTAATTAAAGTGCCTGTAGTGTGTAATGTCAGTGTTACAACAGAAAAGAAACTAAATGTTAGGAACAACATTTCAGCCATGACCAGAAAATGTATTCTGTGTTTTATGTTGACTGTGGTATTTAGCGATACTGAGTGTTATATCTTTGAGAAACACATGTGCCAGTCGGTCAGCCGTAATCTGCAACCTAAAAATGTCATTGCCATGTCATGTGTGGTGCCTTTGAAAATATCTCTCTTTTTTCTTAATTACATGGCTCATTCTATTTCATATCTTATTTATTTAACATCATTTCAACTTCATTTAATATAATTAGATTAAAAATAATGTCATTCTATTTCATATCTATTTTTGGACTCACCCAAGTAAGGAAGATTAAAAATGTATGTTTTTTATTTTGTGCATGTTTGCTACAGGGTGTGTTAGCTGTGTGTACTGGATGCAAATATATGACTAAGGCTCTTTCTGAGCATGCGTGGCAAACTGCACTGCAAATGCTGCATTTCAACAGCACAGTCAGTCACTGTTTATAAACAGTTACTATAACCTGTAATGCATGTTTGTTTTATGTATTATATAGTAGGTGTCCTTGGCTGTGCAAAGGTGGCAGTTTTGCTCCACTTTCTGCAGTTCAGCTCTTGTCATGCTCTTCATGTGGGGGGTGGGTAGGGCATATTTCAAGGCTGCTTTAGACATTGTCATCCTTTGATCAGTAGCAAAGTGCAGGATGCTACTCTCCACAAGGCAATCCAGGGGTGTTTCTCTATACTAAGAACACAAAAAGCATACTTGTGGTCTTGGCAAGACTGGTCTTGTAAACTTGCCTTCCAAGAATGAACTTGGGTCACATTCAATCATGGGATTGGTTTTGTTTGAAAAGGATGCAACTGATGTATGCTTGATATTTGGGGCTGGACAAGAATGACATCCGGGGATTTTTACCGTCCTCTGTACTTGTGTTCTTAGTATTGGAGCCGGTTTTCGGCAATGGAAGATGATGTAAAACGGGTACACGACAACACAAGTATGGTGAAGTACACTTATTGAGAAACACCCCAGGACTGAGTACCCAGGGTCAGGCCTCAGGAGTTGGGCCCCGTGGTTGCTCCCCTTCTCCTCGAATGGGGTCCTTGTGCTGCTTCTTTACTGTCATGCCCATCTCTGTTCAGTTTGCTCTGCCGTGGCCTTATGTCTAAACGGAAGTTCTCTGTCCACAGTTACTGTGTCCCTCGCCTTTATGTTCCCTGCCCTCTGTTCCATTCCCACTCTGTCTATAGCTTCTTGTGCTTTTTTTTCCCATCTGCACTCCTTTGTCTCCTCTCTCCTCCTTTCTGCTTTTCCGTTTTATGGGGCACCAAAGATGGATTGCCAGATTAGAGAGGTATGAGGTAAAGAGAATGAAATGTGGTTACACAGAAGTCTATGCCAATGTCTTCAAACTTTCACCTCCTCCTCCTCACTGACAGATCTGAGGCTGACATACGTCACTGCTTAAATAATCAATGAAAGACCACGCGGTTTTGTAAACAAGCGGTTCTAGTTGTCTGAGCCAGGCAGTGTTTTACAGCTAACGAATGACAGTATGTCAGGATTTTTGACATTGTTTCGTGTTCTGAGTTCTAGGCCATTACATAATTTGTATCCAGAGGGGATTACATTTTGGGACTTGTAACTAGCCTATTTTAATCACAGAAGATGTCTCGGTAAATAAACTTTATAACTATTAGTTATGGGTTTCTTCCTTACAAATTGATACACAGTCTGTGAGGTTGGTTATTTCATTTAAAGAAGATTACACTATGAATGAATCTTTGTTTGGATGCTATTGGTAGCAGAAGAAGGGACACAACCTTGCTGTCGAGGCAGATGCCGTCTCAGAGCTCAGACAAAACCTGAGGTATGAATGCTCTGCTACATTTTCTGATTGTTGCAGCTCCCTACTGAATATAGATGCTCGACCTCTCTAAACCGTTGCTCTCCTAAGCTAGTGTTTCCCAACTCGGTGTTTGGGGACCCCCAGACAGTCCATGTTTTTGCTCCCTCCCAGCTCGGGGAAATGTGGACTGTCTGGCAGGTAGCTGGGAGGGAGCAAAAATGTGGACTATCTGGGGGTTCCTGAGTACCGGATTGAAAGACACTGTCCTAAGCATTACACTGACAAAATGAAACAGCTGCCAGGGAAAACAGAACTCCAACATCAGTCATGTTACACATGGATGACATTGCTGAAAGATAAAATGAATAAATTATCAAATGACTGACAAGAAGCAAGTTTATGTTTCTGGTTTTTCAAGCTGCATTTCTATATAATGAAACACATAAATCAGACAAAGCATTTTTTAATGAACCGAGTCGTCAATGGGTGGTGCAGTGGCACAGACATTTTGCCTCACACCTCTGGGACCAGGGTTTGAGTCTCCACCATGGCTACAGTGCCTATAAAACGTATTCACCCCCTTGGATGCTTTACCCCTTTATTGCTTTTATACATCAATCATGATCAACATAATTTGGCTTTTTTGACAAAAAAAAATGACCAAAAACTAATGTCAAAGTGAAAACTGATTTCTACAAAATAATGACAATTAAATAAAAATATGTAACATAAAATAAGTTATTACATAAATATTCACCCCTTTTAAAGTGACTGACCTAATTCAACAGAGGTTCAGCCAATTGGCGCTTGTAGTTTCACAATTAGTGGAATGGAGATCACCTGAGTGCAGTGATTGTGTCTCAAGTGACTGTAGTATAAAGACACCTGTGTCTGGAAGGTCCATTCACTGGTTAATCAGTATTCCAGGCTACCATACAGCATGAAGACAAAAGAACACTCCATGCAAATCAGAGAAAAGGCTATTGAAAAGTTTAAGTCAGGGGATGAATACAAAACAAATTTCTAAGGCACTGAACGTCCCCTGGAGTTCAGTTAAATCCATCGTCAAGAAATGGAC
>JAAGVU020000002.1:6752046-6766222 GCA_011763525.2 Mormyrus iriodes
CACTTATTTTATGTTACGTATTTTTATTTAATTGTCATTATTTTGTAGAAATCAGTTTTCACTTTGACATTAAAGGGGGTTTTTTGTATTAAATTTGGCATTTTTGAAAAAAAAAAAAATAATGTTGATCATGATTGATTTATAAAAGCAATAAAAGGGTAAAACATCCAAGGGGGTGACTACGTTTTATAGGCACTGTACATGTTTGGAGTTTGCATGTTCTCTGCGTGGCATCATGCTGTTTCCTCTGGATACTCTGGTTTCCCCCTACAGTCCAAAAACATGCTGAGCATTCACTGGAGTCACCAAATTGCGTGTGTGAGTGTACCCTGTGTTGGTGCCCCATCTTGGGTTATTCTGGAATAGGCTCTGCACCCTCATGGCCCTGCATAGTACAAGCAGATTTGGAGAACTGATGAATTACTATTTTCCTAAATATTATAAAATAAAATACAGAATTATTAGCAGTCATTGTTTTAACTCATTCTAGCTACTGGAACAGGCCCAGATTGCTCAGATTGAGATGCTGATGCTGCACAGACCATAATCGCCAGAGCGTCTCCATCTCAGCAAGCCTAATCACTCTGCTTTTGCTGATGGCTGGACATAAACAAAGCTGTGATGATTTGTTCAGAGGGATCCTGTCTTCCTGGTGAGTTATTACACTGATGTTCTGAGAATTTATAACTATTAAATATGTTAAAAAAAAACTAGTCAGCTAGTCAACTAGAATCCCGATTCCAGTACTGTCACCCAATCACCCAACAAACGTACAACTGGGTTTACCCAGTAGCAAGTAGCTGTTAAATAATGTGCTGTACTTATGTGAGATGCTCAGTCATGGTTCTGTGATGGATCAAACCTACTTGTACCCAAAACCTGAGAGGTGGGCTCCATCAGAAGATTAAAAACCAAGGTTCTGAAGAGGTGTGCCATTGTCTGAAATGTTCCACAGGTTATGGTTAACTGTGGGCGGTGATTCAAAAGTATGTGGAGTCAAACGTCCAGAAGTTCTTAAGCAGTCAATTGGTATTGCAATAAATAAAACATGAAGGACTAGTAAGCAACACAGAGATATACATTTTCTTTCATCCTGACCTGATCCATAATCCTTCAAGAATCTTTCCAGCACAACTATATCCTGGCGCTGGCATGCTAGTATTTTTCCTCATCGCATAAAAAAAAAAGTCGGCTCAAGTTTGTAGACAGATGAATGACTCAGAAATACGACTATCGCTGCATGATGTATTGTCACTGTCTTCAAGTACTTCTAACATATGTGAATTATGCCGATATTTTTTCAATGGATTTAAAAAATAACTTATCATCATATCTCATTCGCAGGAGAGAAAGCAAAGATATAGCTACTATGACTGCATTCATAGGAGATGTAATATAGCATCTTGTACATAAATTATAAAATATTCTCTTTATATTAAAATATGCAAATTATACATATGATGAGTTTCAAATATGCATTGCAGACATTGCAGACATGGCTTTGCTACATGTGCTTGAAATACAATGTAGACCTAAAGTGCTTTGTTAAATAATTACATATTGTGTATCAATACAATATTTTTTCCAAGTAGATAAACATACTTTCCGTGCAACTTTTCATCGTAGAAATAGTTAATTTGATTTACTGAGATGATGTTCACAAACGTGGGATTATAACCATACTGGAAGGGCCTTTGGGAATTTTGAATATATTGTAAATATGATTTTCCAAAGGAGATTTTCTGTTCTTTCAACTGAAGTTGGCCATTGAAAATTTGAAGTTTTGATCTGAACTTTTGATAACATTAAAACCACTGCACTTCAGCAATATAAATTACTTGCCGGCAACATATTTTTTCTTGTGGTTATAAAACAATCCTGATAAAATTATGTTAAACATTTCTCACCTCACACAGGTGTGAATGTTGCACGTTGTGTATACAGTGTTTTGAAACAGTGATACAAAATAAGCAGTCCAGTACAAGTTCTTTAAATAATCAAGGAAGCTAAATAAATGTATATAGAGCAATGTTTGATAATAAATGCCTGAGGTAAATGAACAAGCATGAGCACATTATCTGAGAATGGGCTGGAGGCTTGCTCACATTCACAACTTTAATATAAGCCCAAAGGCGGTTCTTAACAGAAAGGCTTACAACATGACATTTTAAACGTAGTGGATGAGACTTGGGAAATTACTGCAATCGTTTACTTTTTTGATACAATAAAATGCTATTAAACATTTCAGTTAAAATTCATTGGGGCTCCACATAACTCCCAGATATACTACATTTTATAATAGAGTCTAAATTGCAATGTATTTCCAGAAAAGGATTTGGAAGAAAATAAATATAAAATACAGATTTAAATACTGATAGAAAATACTGAGTTTCATAGAAACATACGGTGATTAGGAGGCAATGCTCTCTGATGGTTTCATGATGGTGTTCTGATGGTGTCCTGATGGTATTCTGATGGTGCCATGATGATGTTCTGATGGTGCTCTGATGGTGCTCTGATGGTGTCATGATGGAATTCTGATGGCGCTCTGATGGTGTCATGATGGTATTCTGATGGTGTTCTGACGGTATGCTGATGGTGCTCTGATGGTATTCTGATGGTGTCATGATGGTATTCTGATGGCGCTCTGATGGTGTCATGATGGTATTCTGATGGTGTTCTGACGGTATGCTGATGGTGCTCTGATGATGTTCTGATGGTATTCTGATGGCAACAGGCACTGTCACCCGGATCATGCTGCCGTTAACAGCAAGACATGGCAGCTTGCATTTCCTGTGGACTTTGCCATAGCTGGGCCTTCCCTGCTACTAAAGACCGGAAGGATGGAATGCACTGAGCTACAGAATGGGGAGGCAGAAAACGTTTGCAGGAGTGGGGGTTGGGGGGGGGGGCTTTGGAACTGTGTTGATCATGGTTGAACAAGGCTTGTCAAGCCTCACCCTTTTGGTAGTGAAGTGTTTTCAAAAGAAGAAGGGCTCCCTTTCAGTGGTAAGCTGAGAGGCTGGGGCACACCCTGCATTAATTATGCTGTAATATGTCAGAATGCCTCAGTCCTGGTGCTCTTCCAAGAAAGAATACGTGCGGGAGCTTGGAGGGGGAGGCTGTGGAAGGTTCGCTGGCTATTTGTGGAGGAGAAAAAAATAAGCATTGTACACTGAGCTCCTGTCAATTTTTTTTTCACTTTCTCTTGCAAGGGGTTTTACAGCATGTTTCAGTTACATGCTAATCACGTGCAGTAGAAGTGCACATGAGCAGCACTGAGCTACCGGAGCCTCCACATAGCTGTGTCAAAACACAGCACAGAAACTGAAAGTGCTTCATTCTGGGTAAAGTCGCAGAAAACAACCAGAGTCCATGATACCTTTTCTTCACAGTATGTTACCAGTTTATTACAGTGGTGTAACTTATTCAAGAGTGTGCTAGCACCATGTTGTATTCTAAGTATATATTCATTATGTGGTTTGTCTGAAGATATTGCACACAAGCAGAGTGTAATTAGAAAGTGTAATTACAGTGACCGTCATCTAATTAGTTAAATTGAACATTTAACTCATGTGACAACTTTGTCCCACCACAGATTTAGCCATGTGCCAGATTTAGAATCAATGCAAGGTTGTTTGACCAGCAGTCGATCAAGGGTTGGGCTGGGATTTTAAGACCACGGGGTGGAGGGTGGGGTGTTACGATAAATTGTGTCAGCCCACACGCCCATCGGTAAGCCACATGGCCAGATCATATTCAACCCCATTAGGCTCATGCGTAAAGGTATTGTTTTTTCTCTCACTGTGGTCGCAATATTCACTGCATTCCTAAAAGTAAAATAGTAACATGGAAAAAACAGCCGACAAAATCGCAGAAAAACTCAGGCTAACAGAAAAATAACATTTTCCCAGAGATATTTATTGGCTTACTGTACACATTTAAATCAGAGAGACAATAACTGACATACAATGCCTCAGAGGGTAGGTTCGTGCTCTACATCAGTGCCAACCATGCAGAGAGAATCCTACGGCTGACTTACAGGAACCTTTTGCAAATATAAGTAGCTGACCACTATAGATTCTCAGAAATTTATCTTTGATTAATTATCAACTGGACCTTAAAGGTGATGTGATTTCCTTAAGTGGTTAAGCAGTGCTCCCCAGGATTTGCAGTAACTGTTCAATACACCAGTGTAGTCTTTGACTCGATCAGTCCCCCACCTTGTTTTCCTAATAAATTTCTTATTGAATTATTTAATCAGTTAAGTAAATTAATTAATTGAGCTCATGGTGAAATTTAACGAGTACATGGAATGTCTGTGGTGCCCCTGAAGCAGTGTTCTTCTAGCTATCCAACAAGATATCAGTACATTTTTAGCAAAAAGACAAAATTCTTATTCATTTTTTGTGTGTTACTGTGTGCATATTTGCGTACGTCCTAATGTTAAATTGTATCTTTTATTTCCTGAGCAAATTTACAGTTACTACCCAGAAAAATAGCTTTAAACTTTTCCACGGTGCTGTATTTTTTGCCTGCCCTTCATACTGGATCACACATCTGTCGTCAGCACAGCAAGCATACACAAGCATTTACAAGAACTTTTGTATGGACACACCTGTCTTAAGAGACACGTGGGAAGGGTGGAAGACTTACAAAAGAGCCTTTTATTTGTTTCTGGGTCATTAAATAGAGTATGAAGTTCACTCTTTCTCAGAAAAGCAACCGAAATGCATGGAAACGCTGGTTGTTTCGCCTCTGGGTTTGGTTTAAATGCCCCAGACATGTAAGAGCCAAATAATGTCAGCAACCCCAGCCCCAGTGAGACACATAGGTGACTCTTTTTCAGTGGGCTGCCATCTGCACTTTGTAACATGCATTTTGAAGGAGGGATCCTTGATTCCAAGTCAGGGTAACTAATTATGTGGACTCTGGCATGTTTATGGTCAGCATTTGCCTTCTGCTTGACTCCTGGCACTAGGATGCGTTTACGACTGTAAAAAGAGTAACTATCTGCAATGTGATTGTGTGAGTGTGTGTCCTCTGATGAGCTGGAATTTCAGCCAGCGTGCCCGCTGTCTTGTACCTATTGAAATGACATGGCACTGACACGCTTTATCCTTTGTTCTACTTTGAGTAGGAATTATTGGGTGCTTAGAAGTTATGTAATATACAGTTTAATGAGCAGAAAGGATATTTTATTGTTTTAGTTGGATGGGATGCCGATCTATTGCAGGGCACATACATGCACATACTCTCACAGAATGGGATACTGTATTAAGAGTAATTCAAAATAAATAAAATTACTGACAAGACTAATCAAACTATGGTCAACTTGATGGTTAAATTTCTCGTAATAAAACTATTTGTATGATTGCTGTGCTATAGACCTTTTTTGTATCCAGGTCGTCATTATTACCTAAAATGTTATATTTTTCTGCATTGTAGGCTTACAATATCGTGCAAAAGTCATAGAAAATATTTCGCGTTTTTTTTTTTTCCTGGGGTGTCAGTGTATATTTTCTTGGAAACACATAATGGAACATTGGGATTTGTGCAAATGAACACAAGGGGCCAAATTAAATAAAGATAACAGGTTTCCATTTGTTTAGCAGCAGTTGTGGATGGACAGTCACACGCAGTTTGCCGCACGGATCGTGATCAGATTTTTATGATATCTGTGTCTGGTGAAATTGATCAGCAAGTTGGACTGAACAAAATAGCAACCACTGTTCATTCCCAAAAGCAGAAACTGGGAAACCCCAGATTGTATTAATGATCTAACTACCATTGTTTTATCAATGTGTAATTATTTTTAAAATAAGCATATGAACTCTCGGTATGTATTAACATCAATCATACGTGCTGTAATATTACATACAACATTCTCCCAGGTCCCCACATCTGCAAGACAAGTCTACAGTCAGGAAGGTCTTACTTGTATTATTTTATGCTCTTTCTTGCCAGAGCAAGAATATAATCTCATTAAGGCCTCACAAGCAGCACTGACCTATATATAATGTGATGTATTTTGTACAAACACTTGATCTCCTTCTCCAACCACATCAGCTCATAAACTTTCACATGCTGACTCACAGAGCGGTAATCTGAATGAAGATAATAATCTGTTATCAAGATAAATAAGGGCTGGCCTTCGTGCAGGGACCTGAAATGCCAGATGTGACTCAGAGAACATATTCAGGCACATTTTGTGTTGCCACCCCACCTTTTGTGGGTCTGTGGACGGGACTGGCACAATGAAGATCCCTGGGATAATTAGGTCAAGTCCCATACTAACTGGCACGGATATTTCAAGGATGGTGCATAAAGTGCTTTTAAGATCCACCTCGATATATGTGTCAGCCACCTCCTGTGTGGTGCAGCATTGTCTAGGTGCATCATACACCTAATCATTACCTAGGGCACATCTACTCCCTGGGGTCACCGTCCCTCATCGATATCTACTGTGTAGCATGAAATGACAAAGATCACTGAGAACTCCTTGTGAGTTGACATCTTCTTGAGTTGAGCTACAATATTTATTGCATAATGGAAAGCACAAAACGAACAAAATGGACTCCAGTACCATGTAATGTCGAATCATTTTAGTACTAAGGATTTTTATTCATACGGCATTACAGCAACCAATGTTCATTTGAAAAAACAGCAACTGGGAAACTACCTATATTACACATATAGGTAATACATTTTGCTAAATTTCTGGTAAATTGGCCAACCTACAGTTAGCTTTTATAATGTTTATTATTTTGTTAATTATTTGTAATGAATGTGTTGTTACCTTGCTAGACTATCACAACTTGCTAATTTATTGCTGCTAATATGATATGTTCTCACTGCTGTTATAGGTGTCTGGACAACCGACAGGTGATTGGATGGGTGGGGGGTGGGGGGGCATAGAAGGGTTACAGACTTTTCCTTATAGCTTGACCTAAAAGTTAAAAAAAGTCTTAAGTTGCATTATGGCTTTATATTTAAATATCAATATAATTTGTGAATATAATATACTGTAGCTAGTGACTGGGGCTAACAAGTTCTGCATTGTTGTTTGAAGTTCTCAGCAGTTACGAAAGGTCTCAGAAAAGCCATGAACAGGTCCACCATCCTCCTGGTTTGTGACCAGCAGCGAACCCATCCCAGCATCAGTCATTACACCATTACACCATTCAGCTCATTATTCTCCCCTCTGTTGTTTGGGGTCGCATGACACTGACATTAACAGGGAAGTCAAGCACTTCATGGGTCATTCACCTGATATTATACAAAGCACAATTTTGTGTAGATAGCAGCACTTACTAATCATTATCTACTCTGTAAAAATGTGTGACTGAGACACAATATTTAGATAAACTTTTATGGTCATTAGAAAAACTGTCAAATATCACTTGTGGTCAAAGCTAATAAATCGAGTACTTTGACATGGTTTAGCTCTGGTTAAAATGTTGGTATTAATATGTGTATATACGCGTTGAAAAGAAAAAAATCATCTAGAAATTTCCTGGCCTTTCCCAAGGACAAAACTTTTCTATTCTTTTGTTTTGCCCAAAATGATAATAGTTTGATTCAGCAACATAAACAAGGTAGCAAGAACAAAGGTTTTGTGAAGGGATTTCAGACAGCTATTTTAATACTGTTGATTAAAAAGAAAGACGAAAAGGCAGACAGATGACATGGCAGATAAGCGACTCACAAGGGTGGCCCATAATAAGTGTCTGAGGCCTTCAACCACACCTTTGGAGCCAAGACGACTAAACAGCTTATTTCAGCAAGAGGGTAAAAGAGGCAGACAGACTTACTGGGAAGCAGGAGGAATGGGGCACAGGCAAGGGGATTCTGTCTGAGAAGCTCAGTGCACACAGGACAAACTACAGCCTGGGGTGTATTTGCCAAAAGCTTCCATTAGTAGCTTACATAGTTGGACCCATTCTGTTGCATGGTTCAACTAGGTAAGTTGCTAACGTAGTTGGTAACTATGCTTTTGAGAAACACACCCCTGACTTGATAGAAATACATATTATCTGGTTATTATTATACTAGTGATTTCTTTGTTAATACCTGAAAGCTCGTTATTTGAGAATACAGTGCTGTCAAATGACATTAAAGTTGCTTGTCATTAGTGAGAAATTGCAACAATTTTGGTGTTTTATTTTAAATGCCTCACCCGCATTCTTACACACATAATACATATTCAGCAATCTACAGCCGCCTTCGGATTGTAAGAATCCTGGACTTCCTATGATACAACAGACAGATGCACTTAGCAGTCACCCTCTACTTAGGAGATTAAAGAATGTTACAAATATCATACACTGGACGATTAAATAAGTAACTGAAGCAAGAGTTGAATAAAGTTCTGCAAACTCTAAACATTGAAAGTGTTTCCACAATTTTGGCCGCTATTTAGGAGATACCTGATCAGAAAAGGGCTCAACTCTTTAGTAGCACTCCAAATAAATACTTTGTGATTCTTAAGTCTGTTTGGGAATGAACGTGTTTTCACTCCCTTGGCTTATATTTCACATTCCCGTTTTTGTTCAGTCTTTTGTGTTAAATTAGCCCAAATGGGCAGCAGTATTACTCTGGCTGCCTTGGGGCAGCCTTACCTGCTGAGAATCCAAGTGAGCTACCTGTGTTTGCATTGTCTGTTGACCTAAGTGTGGTGGAATTCTATAATTCAGTAAACAAGCAGCGCCTAGTCAGGCAGTTCTGAACATACAGAAAAGAGGAATGCATGGCCTACGTTACAGTCCAGCTGCTTTCCATGGCCTCTTTTGGACTGACTCGAAGCCTAACCTGAAGTATGTTTGTCTTTAAAGCTGAGGCTCGCCTCGGCATTCTCAAGCCTCTCAAAAGCACACAGTCTTTTCTATTTTTTTGTCTCAAACAAAGAAAAACATTTATATAATTTCCCAAAAAACAGCTTTTATGTCAAGTAACAATAGTACTTTGCACAAGCGAATTATGTACAAATATACATAAGCTATTGAAAATAAAGAATACAGAAAATAAAATCTAAGACGCCCATTCCACTGTGTCATATTTTTGTGTTATGTGTGGACATTTGATTACTAATACATGATTTCTTAGAAGGCGTCTTTATTCAGGGAAGCCAAACTCACTTGCTGTTTATAGTTTCCTCATTTGTACAGCTGTGGATTGTTTAAGCACTGAAACGATATCGGTGGAGTGCAGCAGCAGTATCCGTCCCAGGCTCGGACACTGTCAGCCATGCATTAGTGCAATTACTGTGTGCCTTTCACTACCATGCTGCTTGACAGTCCAGATCCACAACATCCAGACTCATTCCTGATTCCATGATACATACCACATTTTATTACTTCCTGTTACTGAAAGGAAAAACAATTTCACAACTATTCAGCTGTAATTCCTTCTTTGTAGATGCGACGTATTCTCAGCAGCCTGTCGCCCAAGCTGCCTTTAATCTCCGATTTAATGGCTTGGAAATTGGAATTATGCTATGCAAATACACAGAAACACAGGGAAAGTGGCAGTTGTTTTGCCTAAAGCACAAATACTGATTATGAATGTTTGCCAGTTTTTTTGCACTCCTTTCCTTTCCTTTGGTTTGACTGAGCCCTAGTTGTTAGAACAGACTTCAGTATGCGAGAAAATTTCAAGAGAATTAGGGAGAGGACGGCCTTCAGTCTTCATTAATGGGTCTGTAACTGAAACCCCATCAGTCAGAAATATGTGTGGCCATTTAAAAGCAACACGGTCAATTAGAATCCGTGCAAAATTTTATGAACTATGATTAAAAACGTCGTATTATTTAGTACAAAACTCCTTCATCAACAAAATTAATAAAATGCTGTATGCAAAATGCTTAGAACAATGTTTACCTAATTGGCCACTGAAGTCCCAGCCCTGCAGTTATGTTATAAATATATTTGCTGAGGTTAAAAATTTCCTTAACGAGAAATAAGTTAATTATGGATTTTGCATTAAAAGAAAAGGATTCACAGTGGTGTGAATTTGTGTTAAGTTACATTCAAGTTTCATTGCCTGAATTGTGCTTTCGTCTTTAATTGTGTTTGTACATTAAATACAGAATGAAAATACTTTGACTGAAGTTGCACCCTTAGTGTGAAGGCAAACCTTATATCTCAGTATTAGGAACGCTTTAGAGACCATTTCAACTTTTTTTTTTATAACCGCCTTTAATGTACAGATGACGATACTCAGTTGCACTCAGTTATTTACAGAAGGCTATTAGTTAAAGGAAGCAACTATTAACAGATATACAGCTTACATATACACATATATTTCTATATATACTTGGAACTGTATAAATGTGCAATGACGATGAAATAGGATAGATCAGTAGAATAGCATTATAGTAAACATTCAAAACAATCAAGAGTCCACATAACAATGTCTTTGGAACATCTCTTTGTTGAGGACTAATTTCCCTCTCTGTCTCGTTATGTTATGGTGGACCCTGCCCCCATCTGCCCTCCTACACCTTGACTAGACAATTCATTTGTGATGTTATCTGTACCAGAGAATAGCTAATCATTGGATTATCCTAAATTCCCACTTTAGCTATTAGACTTGAGGTTAAAGAGGTCAATATGCAACAACCTAATCCAAACCCCCCTGTTGTCACAAACATGGTTCAACATGCAGGTCATTTAAGTTATGTATTGTTGCCAGCAGAGAAACTCCGTTCTGAATTCAATCGGTAATAAGGGGAAAGCTTTTAAATGTTTTTCCTCAGATTACTGCAGTTGTACACATTTCAGCTTGTGTAAATTTAAATATCTCTGTCTACTCATAAAAGCAGCCTCTAACTCAATTTAATTGTATTTATATGGCACTTTTAACAAGGAGTATTCTCACAAAGCAGTTTAGAGAGCATTAAAACGCCAGGTTTCTAACATACAGCCTTCCCGATCGGCTTCCAAATTCCCTCCAGGTAAATCTTTCCTAAAATGTTAAGCACACCTTAAAGCTTACAACAAACTATAATTTTGAAAGCTATTTGCTCTACTGAACTTTGTATGGTTTTATTAATTTCCATCATAATGATATATTAGGGGCGGCAGGGTGGTGCAGTGGTTAGCACTGTTGCCTCACACCTCTGGGATCAGGGTTCACATCTCCGCCCGGGTTCTATGTGTGTGGAGTTTGCATGTTCTCGTCGTGGGGTTTCCTCCGGTTTCCCCCCACAGTCCAAAAACATGCTGAGGCTGATTGGAGTTGCCCAATTGCCCGTAGGTATGCATGTGTGTGTGACTGGTGTGAGAGTGTGCCCAGCGATGGGTTGGCACCCCATCCTAGGTTGTTCCCTGCCTTGCACCCGCAGCCTCTGGGATAGGCTCTGGACCCCCCGTGACCCGAACTGGAATAAGTGGTTCTGGAAAATGGATGGATAATATTAAAGTCTGAAGTCCGCATGGAGACATGGTAGCATAACACTATATCATCCATGAGGGGAGTTAAAATTGGAAAAAGCTCTGACTCCTACATTCAGGTATAAGTATTAAGCATCTGGATGCATTTGGACTGAGACTTACGCGGGTTTAAAGGATTATCTTGGAATGAATGTTCTTTAGGAAGACTTTTTGCAAAAAGGTTTTTTGAACTGTCTATTCTCACGGGGAAGATTTGTGTATAGCAAACACATTTTTTTAATTTTTATAATTGAGTAATTTTAATCTAATTAAAGTAACGTCAAAACTATACAGAAATGTATGATGTTTACCTGCTCAGGTGAATAATAGTATTAGAATCAATTTACTTGGCAATATCTCAAGAGGAGTAGTCTATATAACCACTTTGGTTTGTTTTGACTTCGATAGACTTAGTATTAGAAAATGACTCCTTCAAGTTCAACACTTACATGAACAACCGGGGAATGTGGAGACCCTGATAATGCCCCTCCTGCTAGAAAGTGATGATGTGGTGGATATTTGCTTTATGTTTCCGTGTGGTACTGATAATACCAATAGTGGCTATCAGACTTACACCCATGAAGTCTGATGCAAATGTTTGAAAACTTCTTCGCCGACAGATAGCCTATTACCTCAGGAACAAATAAGTCAGTTCAGTATATGTAATAATCTAATGTTACCATCTTAAATGTCTACCTGGTCTATTGTATTGTTTGATTAGTGGAAACAACTCTCATTTTTCTGGGTGAAAAAGTGAATTGTCTCCATGATAATAAAAATCTCCAGTGGACAAAACAAAGGCAGACATCTTTCTTTTTCAAAAATAAACTGACAAAACAGCACTTCAGAAATAAATGTGTAGCATTCCCGTCTATATTTTCACACAGCTATTGGTAAAGGTTGCCCAGGCCATCACCAGGACACATCTGCCTTCACTTTAGGACCTTTTACCACATGCTGCCCCAGAAAGGCAGGTAACTTCATCAAGGACTCACCCTGAACCGCCGACTCTACCCTGAAGCGAGCAAGCTACTCAACAGCTGCTAAGTGCAGAACACAAACGCTGTTGATAGAAATGCCAGTTATTTACACCACTTTCATAGTCATTGGTGTTTGTGATACAATTCTTGTGTTATTTTCTATTACTTATTGTTATTTATTATCTAAGATATTTATAGCTCATGTTTCCAAAAGCTGTCACTTGGTCATCTTATCTAATTAATATACTGCGGAAACATATACACATATTCACTAGTGGTATTATGCTTTAAAAATTACTACACAAATAGTGCCAGTAATGTTTATAAACAATTAAAGAATGTTACAAGTATCTTACATTGGATGAATAAATAAGTAACTGAAGCGAGACTTGAATAAAGTTCTGCAAACTCTAAACATTGGAAGTGTTTCCACAATTTTGGCCACTAGTGTACAAGCGTATTTTATATTTTATTGTTTAGCTGATGGCTTTGCAGTCTTACACATTTCTGCAGCTGCATATATGTTCTGGAGAAACGTCTGCTGGTTAGAACCATCCTACACGGAACTACAGCCGGACTCCTCATGAGTTAGACAGCTGAAGGCCAGGCTTGTAGAGTCCTGCCCTAGACCTCGCTCCACACCACAGTGACGTATAATTTTACCATTGAGTATTTAGTTTTTTTTTTTGCGTTAAATAAAAAAGAGAAGAGGCCTGTTTGCTACAAAACTGGGGGAGAAGAGGTGAGCTCTGGACAATGTCAGACCACACATTAAAGCCAAACAGCCGGTTCACACGTGTTGCTACATCAAAGGCGGCCCTCGTCCCGGACTGCCATCTACTTTATCAATCTTGCAGAGTTCAAACGTGAACACAATCGCACCACCCCCAAATCCTACAACTCTGAAAGAAAAATGTGTACATGATCAATATTAGGAATATGAGAGCTTGCGTATGCAGACACCTATTCAAATTTTTGATACATTTTGACATTCAGGTGTACTCATTTTACGTGATCTCATTCACACGTGTCAGAGTGTTGGCACGATCCTGGTGTACCGACTGCAGGTAAACATCCTGGTTTTTCATGCTGATTAATCTCTGAAATTAACCTATAACGGTCCAACAGGAATAATAATCGAGAAAATAAAAGATAAATGTGACCGGCGTTGCTGAGGGTGGCATGGTGCCTTACGCATCTGCTCTGTCTGCAGTTGGCATAGATTTCTTCTCTCCTGTGGGTTTCCTCTGCCCGTCCAAAAACATACAGTCAGACTAACCGGAGTAGCTACTGTATAGTTTAGTATGTGTGGGCTGAGCCTCTGTGCCTGTGATTGGAAAGGAAGGTTGCCGGTTCGAGCCCGGCCTTGGCACGTCTGCGGGTTCTCGAGCAAGGCCCTTTACCCCCAGCTAACTGATGCTACTGTGGGTGGCTGCCCTTCACGGCCAGCTTGCCCTGGGGGCAGTGTGTGGCTCAGTGGGCTGAGCCTCTGTGCCTGTGATTGGAAGGTGGCTGGTTTTTGCCCGGCCTCGGTACATCTGTGGGTTCTCGAGCAAGACCCTTAAGCCCCAGATACCTGGGTGCTGCTATGGGTGGCTGCCCTTCATGGCCAGCTTGTTCTTACCTGCAGAGAGTGAGTTGGGGGAGGTGTAAAGAGAATTTCCTGATGGGGATCAATAAAGTATCTATCCATCCATTTTCCAGAACCGCTTATTCCATTTTGGGTCGCGGGGGGTCCGGAGCCTATCCCGGAGGCTGCGGGCG
>JAAGVU020000002.1:6766322-6778924 GCA_011763525.2 Mormyrus iriodes
GGGGTCCGGAGCCTATCCCGGAGGCTGCGGGCGCAAGGCAGGGAACAACCCAGGACGGGGCGCCAACCCATCGCTGAATAAAGTATCTATTATTACTTATTTTCTGAAGAACCCACTGTGATGTTTTTCCTGTCAGTTCATACCAAAGAAGCATTTAACCCCTGTGTTATATTTGGGGTTGAAGATTCTATAGACTCTAGAATTTAGAACGGAAGAAGTAAAATACACAAGGGTTAAGAAAACATTTCACCACTTTTGTCCTGTTCTTCATAGTATAAATTGTGCATGAGGATACTATTTCATGTCTGTTTATGTCTTAAAGTGCAGTCTAATGTGTGTAATTGTGTATATTGTTCTCTCTCTCACACACCCCCACGCACACATACACACACACACACGCACACACATACACACACACACACACGCAAACATAACATACACACACACCCAAACAGGTATTTTCCTGCACCTATGTTTGTTTGATAGATAATTACTCATAACTATGTCATTTCTTTTAAAATGGAAGCATAGTTCAGGGTAGGAACAGCAGGTTTCCTTTGCTGTAGTGGGAAAACCCCTATGTTCACCTCACATTGATAAGAGGGCTACTCTTCACTCAGACTGAAATGACTCCCAGCAGCTGAAGCTCTGCTCACAAAGACCTCAGCTCTTCTCAGCCCTCAGCTTGTCACTCTCTCGGTTTAACACCAACACCTTGAGCGAGTCCCAGCAAGAATACCTCATGCTTCAGTCTAAAAGCCCCGTGGTTCAACGGCCTTCTGGTATCACTGCACAAAGCAAAATTTAAATGAGCGACACCAAATTATTTCGTTGGCAATCCATTTTCAGCTGTAGGTGAGAGCAACAGTGTATCAGATGTTTAAAGAACCGAGATTACGATCGTTGCTGAAAAAGAAACAGGCAAATCTATCAGCTGTGTAACTGAATCTGAATTACTGGGGCTGTGTAACTGAATCTGAATTACTGGGGCTGTGTAACTGAATCTGAATTACTGGGGCTGTTTAACTGAATCTGAATTACTGGGGCTGTTGCTGACTGCTATAGAAACAGTCTGCATAATTGAGTAGACAGCGACCCATGCACACATTCGATGGTGAAAACTACGTGAAAATGATAACCACAACACAAAGTGATACACGTCTAATATCATGCCTCTCTCTGATCGTTTGGCTCTGCCTCCACACCCATTCCTCCCTCTCCATCAGCCAAAGACCACTGAGTGTTTATTTGAGAAAGGGAGCTGTTGCCATGGTGGCAAATATATATAAATGGATTGCATGTCAGCGTTGTACAAACAAGCAGCAAAGAGAGCAAGATCACTTCTATTCAGGAGGCACAATGGCACGTTCCCTCTGTGGGAGGGTGGGGGTTTGGCATTCGAAGGAGTTCTCTTCTTGAGTTCTGCAGGTTTTTCCAGATCTGATTCTGAGTATTCAAGGCATCGCGGTGAAGGATATAGTGTATAAAGTTTAAGGGGCGTGAAAAACTGTATATCATTGCTGCGTTTTACAACGCATAAATTCTTTAACAATATGGATTAGATATGAGCCATTTTGTCATTAATGTCATAAATGCTGTCCAGGTTATGGGCAAACAGAACGAAAAGCAGCTGATGGCCAGGTTGGCCGTCCCTCCACCGCCACACTTAATGCAGTGTCACAGCAGGCCTGGGAGCTCGGCTGGGAGGCCTGCCATGCAGTAAAGGGATGCCTTGCCTTTGGTCTGCCACAGTTCTGCTGTTCACTGCACCCACCCACTTTAACAGTCTTCCCCAAATCAGTGATAGTATGAAGTAAAGTTACAATAATTTTTAATCAGGGCTGGCGTGGTGGTTACCCCTGTCACCTCATACCTCTGGGATCAGAGTTTGAGTCTCAGCCATGGCTCCGTGTGTGTGGAGTTTGCATGTTCTCCCTGTGGTGTCGTGGCGTTTCCTCCGGGTACCCCAGTTTCCCCCCAAAGTCCAAAAACATGCTGAGGTTAAGTGGAGTTACCAAATTGCCCATAAGTGTGCATGTGTGAGTGTGCCCTGTGATGGGTTGGCACCTTATCCTAGGCTGTTCCCTGCCTTGTGCCCATGGGCCCCAGACCCACCGCGACCCTGAATAGGATAAGTGGTTACAGAAGATGGATGGCTGGATCATTTTTAAACAGTGCATAAAGCTACCGCCACATAAATAGTAGGGACCTTACCTCAGCGTATGTGCCATGTCACCATTGTCTGTTCCATGCATTCAGTCACATTTGCCAAACTATGTGCTGTTATATAAAACTCCATCTAGCGCTAATAAATGTCCTCCTCTGGTGAGACTGTAAAAACAGCCTTCTGTAGTATTTAATTATAATTTAATTACCATTCAGAAGCAGCAAGATACTGAAGTGTGGTTTTACCCTGGTTTTCTTCAGTTAAACCTTGTCAATTTATCAATAATGGAATGCATGTACTTAATCTATTAAGAAATTAATTGCTCTCATCTGCGTACAACCCCCCCCCCACTTGTTGATTTACGCATCCATCTCTGACCCAACATCTTAACTCTGCCTTTATTGCACATAGATGTTATCTGATTGGCTATGAGCCGCAGCATTTTTGGCATAGAAATATATAGGGATAGACTGGGTTGCCAGATTTTCAACATTTTTCTGCATGGTGGATGCAGATTTTGTCAAACGATTTACTAAATAATCCTGTAAATACGCTTATGTAAACACTACTACAAGGCTGTGAAACATCACTGACATCGCTCCCAAATGACTACAAGCAGCTGTCATTGTCATATGGCAAAGTTGTTGTCATTTGATCATGAAATGATATGTACTTCTCTACTATTTTATGCATATGACATATGAATCATTAAGTCTAAGTCTAAGTCTAAATCTGACTTCTAAGATGTTACAATTTATGCAAACACAATCTACAAGTATCATTGGTTAAGTACTGAACTTGATAGGTGTACAATTAAATAGCAGACATCCAAAGTGATGTACCAGAGAGAGCAGAGAGCAGAGGCAGGTGGTACTGCTGGGGTTAAGGGCCTTGCTCAGGGGCCCGGCATTGATACCACTACTCTGCCAGCTACAGGATCTACACCCACAATCTTCCAGACACTGGTCCGTAACCGGCTGAGCTACACATCACCCCAAAGTAAGCAAAAAGTGGCCTGACCTGTGACTGCACTGTGTGACTGCTACACTAAGACAGTCTTGATGCATTTAGATGGACAAATAACATACTGAAAAGTCTCAGAGGACATCAATAGACATGCAGTCTTAACTTCAACTAATGCAACAGAACAATATTCCCATTTTAATCATGTTTCAGAGTACAATGAGGTAACTGGACATTCACATGTCCCTTTAAATCAAACTCCACTATAGAAGCCAATCTGTGACGCCATTAAGGACATCAGTGACACCTAACAAAAGCAGGACAATCAGGGATTCTTATGGAGAAATATTTTATATACACGATATTGCCAAAAGTATTGGGACACCCCTCCAAATCATTGAATTCAGGTGTTCAAACGACTTCCATGGCCACAGGTGTATAAAGTCAAGCCTTTAGGCATGCAGTCTTCTACAAACATCTGTGAAAGAATGGGTCACTCTCAGGAGCTCAGTGAATTCAAGTGTGGTACCGTGATAGGATGCCATCTGTGCAATAAGTCCATTCGTAAAATTTCCTGGCTACTAAATATTGCACAGTTAACTGTTAGTGGTATTATAACAAAGTGGAAGCAATTGGGAACAACAGCAACTCAGCCAGGAAGTGGTAGGCCACGTAAAATCACAGAGCAGGGACAGCGCATGCTGAGGTGCACAGTGTGCAGAAGTCGGCAATTTTCTGCAGAGTCAATAGCTACAGACCTCCAAACTTCATGCGGCCTTCAGATTAGCTCAAGAACAGTACGTAGAGAGCTTCATGGAATGGGTTTCCATGGCCGAGCAGCTGCATCCAAGCCTTACATCACCAAGTGCAATGCAAAGTGTTGGATGCAGTGGTGTAAAGCACACCGCCACTGGACTCTAGAGCAGTGGAGACGTGTTCTCTGGAGTGACGGTTCACATTTCTCTGTCTGGTAATCTGATGGACGAGTCTGGGTTTGGCGGTTGCCAGGAGAACGGTACATGCCTGACTGCATTGTGCCAAGTGTAAAGTTTGGTTGAGGGGGGATTATGGGGTGGGGCTGTTTTTCAAGGGTTGGGCTTGGCCCTTTAGTTCCAGTGAAAGGAACTCATAATGCCTCAGCATACAAAGCCATTTTGGACAATTTCATGCTCCCAACATTGTGGTAACATTTTAGGGATAGCCCCTTCCTGTTCCAACATGACTGTGCATCAGCTAACAAAGCAAGGTCTATAAAGACATGGATGAGCGAGTCTGGTGTGGAGGAACTTGACTGGCCTGCACAGAGCCATGACCTCAACCCGACAGAACACCTTTGGGATGAACTAGAGCAGAGACTGCCAGACCTTCTCATCCAACATCAGTGCCTGACCTCACAAATGCTCTCCTGGAAGAATGGTCAATAATTCCCATGAACACACTCCTAAACCTTGTGGAAATCCTTCCCAGAAGAGCTGAAGCTGTTATAGCTACAAAGGGTAGGCCAACTCCATATTAAAGCCTATGCATTAAGAATGGGATGCCATTAAAGCTCATGTGTGTGTAAAGGCAGGCGGCCCAATATTTTTGGCAATATAGTGTAAAATCTGTCCTTCTTCACAATATCTAAAATTAGGCAAATGAGCTTAAATGCATTACAATCCAATAATTCTTTTCTACAGAGAAAAATGTCTGTATTTTTCAACATCCTGTGGAAAAAAAACAGAAACCAGACTGATTTAATAACATATACCGGAGCCAGAAGAGGAGCTTGTCTTGTGCAGCCACACATCGACCCAGTATTGCGGTGCCTCTGGGAATGGTACACATACTTGGTTTGGGGGGGCAGTATGCCGCTCAGTGGCTGAGGCTGTGTCTGTGATTTGAAGGTTGCCAGGTGTGAATCCTGGAGCTGGCGGAGTGATTTCCCCAGTGGCCCTTGTGCAAGGCCCTTAACCACTCACTTACTCCAGGGACTGTCTGACTTTGCTTTCTCAATTATACATCACTTTGGATAAAAACCTCTGCTAAATCATTAAAATGTAAATATATAGAATACGTGTTCTTTTCCGAAAGAAATCGGTATTCTCGTGAATGGATTCTCCACAGCCAGGAGTCGAGCCGTAAAAGATGTCGGCTTTCTGAAGAAGCGGGCCGAACAGCAGGATACCTGTGCCATTCGTCTCAGTTTCCAGAAACCCGCAGATGAACATCGTGTGACTGCAAGATGGCTGTGTGTCTCACTAAAAGACCTAAGTATGGGGTTCCTTACTGGGATTTGGGCAGAGCAATACTCCCCAACTAACCATCTTCCTCCTTATTAACTGGAAAAAAACAAAGGGTATCAAAATTCCAAACAAAGGACTGTATTTTGTAATGATTTTCTTTGTATTTTATTATGATTTTATTAGGATGGGGGTGATTTTACACCTGGCATGCCTACATGAATGTTGAGAGAAAATGGTTTCGGTTACAGGAGTATAGAAATGTTACATAAATGGCTTGAACAGACATGGTGGGATGAACAATACGAAATGTAACATGTATTATCTAATCAATCCACGTTAGCTCCTTTACTGACACTGACGCTATCAGGTTCCAGGTTGATTTCTATAGATATTGCATGGATTACAGTAGCTGCTCAGTCTAGGCTTCATTCCTGTTTCCTCAGGAGAGTGAATGATAGAACTGGAGAGGACTGTGGTGGGGGAGGGGCCTTGAACCGTCACCTAAGATTGTGTCACATGCTGAATGGTTGGGTGTCATTTTAAACTATGGGGGAATCCCCTAGACACTGGAGTCCTGAGCCTTGCAGAAGGCCTGAAAGGCATGCCCTTTGTACCCCAACCCCAAAATGTGGTTTCATTAAGTGATCCCTGTGAGCCAGAGTTTTGACTGATAATTAGCATTGATCTATTGTTTCACCTTGAACGGCGTATGCATAACGGCACATTTGTGTTAGTAAATAAACAAACGTTCCGAAAAATGTCACTTTGGGTTTCATGCATATTAGACATGGACCTGAAAAGCTTTAAAACATCATAGATGGGGTTACATTCAGAGTGTACACCAGACATGCAATGTTAAAGGCACTGATGAATGAGAGAACACAATTAAAGGCATCTGAACCCATTCCTCCGTAGAAAACTGTTCCAAATCCTTAAGACACTTTGGGTCTCACTTGTAGGCTTTCCTTCTGCAGACTGTCTTCTTTAGATCATTCCACAATTATTCAGTAGGCTGTACGTTCGGAAGTTGGCACAGGGTGGCGATACACAGGGCAACTTTCTGATCAATGCTTTGATACTTTCCCAGTGACATTGGGCCAGTACAAAAGTTACCCTGTGCATCATCACTTTAAAAGCTTGACTTTGTGATCAATGAATCATTTCTGTGTTCTGCAGGAAGATCCAACCAACGCCCACTGTTAACCTCCTAGCAGAGACAGCCAGTAGTGATGGACAAAATGACGCCTCATGAACCATTTGCTGTATTTTTTGACCCCACTAGATGGAGCTTTGGGGCATGCTTTGTGCCCATTTTTGAACAGATAGCACCATCTACTGGGGTTAAAAAATGCAGCAAATGGTTCATGAAGCGCCATTTTGTCCGTCACTAGTACCCAGAAAAAAAAGAGCCCCACATCATCACAGCTCCATCACCATGCTTCAAAGGAGATATTAGGTTATTTTCTTTATGACCATGATTGATTTTTCACCAAAATCACCTCTGGCGTTTTTTAAAATCTATTTTTGTTTTATCACAAAACCCACTTAGAATTAAAATTTCCTTTTAACAAAGTCTATTTGTGGTTTAATATCGCCAGGAGTGTTCTTCTGGTAAGCCTGCCAAACAGTTTGCTGGCATAGAGGTGACATCTGATTGTAGTTTTGGAGACTCAACCCAACCCCTACATGCAATCAACTGCTTCAATTGTCTAACTGTGATGCTTGGAGAAGACTTGGCACAGCATATAGAATTTACGTACAATACACTACTTTGTGGATTTTTATAGGATAATTTCATGATAGCAATTAAACAATTTATGAATTCAGCCCCTGAATGTGTTAAGCAACTTTAAGACACTGCGATGTCTTAATTCTCTAATTGCTTGACAGTTGCAGCTTCGCTGTAAGTTGGTTCTAACCGATGTGTAATGCACTTTCTCCATTAGTGATGGAAGAGGAGGCAGAAAAGGCAGGAAGCCCTGTCTTCCACTGTTGGGGAGTATAAGGCCTTATCCTCTCACATAGCAGCACATCCCTGCCAGCCACAACTTTCCCATCCGGTATCCAGTGTGACCAGTAGAGCTAGTGTACCTCTGCAAACACCTTGATGTTTTTTGTGTTCCCTTGTAAAGCCTTCTCTGCACGACCGGGGCAAACATTCTGCACAGATATTGTACAGAAGCAATGATTAAGTAGCCTTGAACAGCCCAAGCAACATTGTTTTCCCATGATGCCTGCACTGTTCAGTACCCCACCTGTGCAAAGCAAATCTGTGAGCTCCCAAAGAAAAGAAACACAAATATTTTTTGACTACAGCCCTACATGCTTTGATACCCACCATTTAGCATATTAACCACCATGACACCTGCAGCATTTACCTGCTGTAAACATTGCGTATCTTTCTGAGCACGCATGCACGCACAGGCAGACCCATCTGCAGGCTCATTGTGCCCTGCAGGTTCATGGTGTGAGTCTGAATCTGGCGTGTTCCCCTACTGTGACTCCTCCTTCCAAATGCACGTGGTGACTTTTAAAGCTGGACACTGGTCTTCAGTAAATACGTGTGCCCTGCCTGTGTGGTTCAAGAGATAAATTTTGGCTCATTGCGAGCAAGGCTACATAGAAGGTATTGGAAATTGGACTGGTAAGTGAATTATAAGTGCACAAAACATATTTACCTTTTATGAGCTGAAAACCAAAAAGTCCGAGACTAAAATCTAAAAGCTCACAATTACTTACCAGGTAATATTAAATGAAAAACCCTGAGGTGCCTTATCTAATACATGGAAATGATTGTAATTCAGAAGAGCATGTTTCCTGTTCGCTCATATTCTCAGTCTCTGCTATGATAACATGGGAATCCTCTGATCCAGCTGCACTTTACCAGAATGAGACAACTGACATGCTGATGCTGGCTGAGGTGGGGGGGGCTCTCATATGTCATGCTTCTTACACATGTTCTTGATAAATTTACCGTGGTCGGCAGCACCTTACTACTTATTTAGCCAGAAGAATACACAGATACAACATTGATTCTGTCTTCAACCACGGGCAAACTCTCCCCATTAGCCGCTCACATGGTTCACATAACCTGCCCTTGAATTCAGATACTCTGATTCCATCATTCCACAACATTTTTTTTTGAGTGAAGGGTGTTGTTGACTTTCAACTCCCCAGATGAGTTAAAATTAAAATGCCCCCCCTTTTTAAATTTAAATTAAATTAAAATGCACCCCCCCTGCATTTGTATTGGCAAACTATGATAAATTATTAAGTTTCCTGCGTTACCTAGTGCATGGGGCATCACCCATGTGGAATCCTAGGCGAGCATCATGGCTGGTGCCCCCTGTCCAGACAAAGGGAAATCAGCTTGCTAAGTCAGTGCCCCCTCTGAAGACAGCACCCAGGGGGCCGCCTATAATGGGTTCACCGGCACTGACACCAGCATGGTGTGGACCTGGGGTTATCCTTTGGCAGGGCTGGCTAAACACACCATAGTAAAAATGTACATTTTCCTCACTTTATTTGGATGGAAATGTGATACTTTTAAAAACGTTTCCTTAATTGGTCATGTTGCATTTACCTCAAAGACAAAGCTAGTAATGTTAAGCTATTATAAAGTGCTTTTCTAAAATTACAATACATACATCATCTTGTACTCCAGTGGGTTCTAGTCTTGTTCGGGTCTCAGCATTTTCAGTGTGAAACACCATAATCCTAGATCTTCCTCTAGTGTTTTTGTTGCATTTTTAACAAAGATTTAAATTCGATAAGGGACACCCAAGAGGAATACAGGGCTCCAGCCGCGGACACACTGCATTTGAGAATGTGATTACAGGAATGAGCTCGCCCATGTTTCCAGTCAGTAGCTTCACGTGGACATTCAGCATGAGAGAGAACTCCTCTCCCCAAACTGGTAAAGTACACTCTGCTCACTAATCATCAGAGCTTACTGTGCAAAGTCATTAAAATACTACTCAAATTAGGGATATCAGAAGCAGAGTTTATAGACCTGAAATTACACCGGAGGTAAAAATGAGCACGAAGTGACATCTAGTGGTGAGAAAGCGAACTGATTCCAGGTCCTCTACCCCAATATCACCCAACTGCTAGATAACGTCAGCCAGGGTGTGGCTTGTGAGGAAGTGCAGAACACCATCAGCGTTCTCTCCCACACACATTTAGCAAAAATCTATGCATGCTTCTATATAAAACCTTGCGGTCGTTTCCCTGCCTCCTCGGCGCTCTTTGGTCAATGGCTCTCGTCTGATACTTAGTACAGTATTTATCTTGTATATGAAACCGAAAATGCATCTAATCACCCAGGCCGGGATCGCACCCATACCATTAGGCTTCACATCACTCAGGACGGACGGTGCCGAGCAGCGACCTGTACGAATCACACAGCAGCAAGTCATATTCTAATAATCAGCTGTCACACTTAGGTATAATGATCCCGATAGCATCGGTTAATGCTTATTTACAGAAAACAAACCATGTGCTGAAAAAACAATGCATAAAGCAAGAAAATAAAGATGTACTGCTAAACATTAAGTAATAATTATAGGAGAAAATGGAAACCTTGGGCTGGAATTACGTTTTTTTTGTACATTTCACATTTATTAAGGAAAAGAAAGTTACTACAAACTACAAACGCTAGGAGCAAATCGCTTTCAGCCGTCAAAGCAAACATTATGATACATGAGATCATTCAAGTATTTTATACATCAATATGTTCCCCATTAGGTGTTTTTAGCTTCTGAATATTTAATGGTTGTGAACTATTATTAATACACTGGATCATATACAATAATATTTTTGCTATGGCTTCATGGATTTTGACCTTCCGTTGCCATGTACTACTGGACCATCTTGAACATGCCAGCACAGCACTGGAGCCAGTCCCCTCAGGTGATCCCGAATGAGGCAAACTTGAGCACACCTTCAGAGACTGGCCTAGGCACAGGGCCCTCTACCTGATGCAGGTACCATATCTGCGTGGGTTAAGTGAGCAGGCTAGGCCTGCCCCAGTTACATCCTCCCAGAGGATTTTTTACATTTTTGTATTTAAAAATGAAAATTACGACCAGTTCATACACTCCAACCTTAATAAGTAAAAAGGGAAATTTTCATTTTAAATAAAACAAACCCATACTTAAAGACATAAATAAAAATCAGACAATTTCATAAATTCAAAGAAAAAGGGAACAGCTTAAGTGAGATCCAGTCAGGAAGGGATTTATGGCTGACAAACACAAAACCTTTTTTCCTTTCTATAACTGTGGCATATGCTGTCAAAGCAACACATTTCTCACACTTTTGGCAAGAAAGTGAATCTGAGAATATCTGTAGGAAACTCAGAGTGGCAGGATTCTAGACACCTTCAAAGGGCCAGTCACCTGCCAACAGCTGGACGTGAGACATCAGAACTCATTTTAAACGTGCATCTATTAGTGATACGGTCTTATTGTCTGGCTATTCGGTTCTTGTTGCTGGAAGATGAGCATTTAATAGCACCAAAGATTTCAGGTAGACTGTGGTCTCCGTCAAGTGTCACACACAATGTGTGATTCCAGCCACTGTGTAATTCAATGATGGAAGAAAATACAGATTGGAAGACCGTACTACATGAGGAACGTCTGGAAGTGGTGGGTGAGTAGGTGGGTAATTCCACTTCCACTGGAACAGAACTAATATTGCATATTGCAAGTGAAATGTTCATCTGAAAGTGATGGACATTCAGAGGAGAGAGCATACAAAATAAGGCAAAGTTCATTCATTCACTCCTGCTCCAAGCCTGCCGGGTCAACAACTTTCGGCAATCTGTTTTCGACAAAAAAAAAGCAATATCTTCAAGTCACTGCAGGGAGGGCACTGACAAAGGTTCCAAACAGCCATGCAACAGGATAAAAAAAATAAAAATGAAAAATATTTAAAATAAATGGCATGGCTTGTATGGGATAGTGATGCTGTTGTCTGTTTAGAAGTCATTCAGTCTTCTGTGCACAATAAAATGTCTAAAAACAGTGTTTTTAAAAGGAAGAGCCTTGATCACAAGCCAATAGAAATGCCTTTTCCTGCAACATTTCCATGCCAACAGCACCACCTCTCAGCTGGAACTGAAACAAACAACTCAGTTATTTCTGGGCCTTGCTGTTGGATGTGAGGACCCTTGGGCTGAGGACTCTGGCATCAGATCTGGAGGGGCCCTGTTGAGGCTGTACCAGGCTTGTCTGGCTGGCGGCCCTGGGCGGCCGTGAGGTGTGACGGCGGTGGCTGTCCCCGCCTGGCGGGTCTCTCTTTCGTCCTCCTTCCTCCATTGGCGGCTGTAATGACGAGACCAATGTGTGACACACACTAATCACGGTTATGGCCATTAACAGTTTAATGATTAGCAATACAAGGGGAAGTGAGTCGTCAATGGATTAAAGATGTACTCCCATGTCTGGAAGGTTGTGGTCTTGGCTCCTGTGGCTGGCAGAGTAATACTGCTTTTGGGCCCTTGAGCAAAGATCGAAAACGCAGGTGCTCCTGGGCCAGTGCACACTGCACAATGCAGTGCCATGATGCCAAAAGTTTCTTTCCAAACAATTCCGAACGAAACCAAAAGAATTTCTATGTACTTGTACATATGGCCAATAAAGTATATTACAAAAAACACACTACTTTGTTAAGGAAGCTCCATTTTGAACAAGACAAAAAATGTTTTGAACATAAAAGCACTTAAAACAAGATGGATTCTAATACTTACGTCAACTCTAAAGTCCTCAAGCCGTTTAAATTTGCTTAAGTACTCCTGTAGTTTGGGGTCAATTACCAGGTTCTTTGCTTTAGCGTACTTGAGAAAAGCCCAAAATTTCTCAAGTCCATACAGCTGCCCTAAAAAGAATCAGGGAAAAACGTTGAGAAAAACACACTGATGCAAGACAACCGTGACATTTAATATCCCTGACAAACTTACCTGCTTCATAATCCTTCACTGTCTCCTCCTGAAAGTCCTTGAAAATATCTGGTCTAAATTTTCTTTCTAGTCCATAACTGTAGTATCTGAAAAGGCACTCCAAGCCATACCTAAGGCACATGGAGAATTAAAAGACATACAGCATGACGTTTCGAGTAACTCAACAACAGTACCTAGAGAAATAAAAGAACTGCTGTTTAAGCATTTCAATTTAACCCCTGTGTTATTTTTGGGGTTGAAGTGACCCCAGTCCATTTTCAAAATGAGGATAAATTCTATAGAATCT
>JAAGVU020000002.1:6786315-6811911 GCA_011763525.2 Mormyrus iriodes
ATTACTAATAAGCCGAGTTGCTTTCTTACAGATGCAGAATAAATAAGTGGCATGAAAAACAAATACTAAGCATGAAACGGGCTACTAAATATGACAAACTATATTATCCATAGCAGCGGTTTTGTTTTGTTGTGATGTAAAATACTCTACATCCTTGTTCATTCAAGTATACTAAGCACGTGCATTAATTTCTGCATAGTACAATGAAGTATTGATCACACCCATTGACTTGCTGGTTACAGACTTTGCCCGTTTTAGGCACTAAAATAGTAACTGTGGCCAACTGGAGGTTTGAGAGCATCCGAAAAAGGCCACCTATGACAGTCAGTCATTGCTGGTTATTCCTGGGCTTGTCCCAACCTAAACTGCATGGACTACATTCTCCTCTACTAATAGGAATGGCTGCATTCAGCTTCGGTTTATGTCATGTACGTCCGATTGTTTAGCAGCAGCTTCTAGCAGCCAATAATGAAACTGCCAAAATATAGTAACATGTCAATAATGTACTAAATTTCGCAGTTCCTAATATAATAAGTTGATAAGTTATTGCATTATTGGCCGATTACTACATTATTGGCAAAAAGTTACATTTTCTGAACCAATAACATAGTATGACATTATTGGCTGCTACACAGCTTCTGTTCAAAACATCCCGTTTCTCTGTGGAAAGCAGAAAAACAAAGACATTGAATCCCGTGACCACCACACTGCCACCATCTTTTTCTTTGTTCACAATATCTCCCGTTTTTAAAAGATGTTGTGGCTTCTGATCTGTTTCACCAGCACTAAGTTTCCCCTAAGGGAGCGTTAAGATTTTCCATGACCTAAACAGCAGCATGTGCTGCATGTTGAAAAGGCAGAAAAGCGCACACTGGGGGGCTTCTGTAAGCTTACCTGCATGTCTTTATTTGCAATCTCGCCGGGAGTCGGCCAGCTGCTAGCATCCACCAAGTCCCCCACCTTAAAATACCAATACCATAAATCGTCAATGACATGGACCAGAAATAATTTCCATAAAGGGTCATGAATACCTACCTATTAATAATAAGACCTTCAAAACCAGTCATAACTTCAATCTTTGGAAGTTACAGGCTATTGCTGCCTCGATATGGTATGTGAGCTTCAACAGCGTCTTACGCTTGTCAATGACAGAACAGACCTTAACCCCTGTGTTACTTTTGGGGTTGAAGTGACCCCAGTCCATTTTCAAAATGAGGATAAATTCTATAGGATCTAGAATTTAGAACGGAAGAAGTAAAATACACAAAGGTTAAGATATCATGACTTGATCATGACTTTTAATCTTTAGCCAATCTGCTGTGGGTTTAGCCAATAGGAGGTAGGTGCATTTAAAATAGGCCAGATTCCATATTCAGTGATGTGAGGGTACCTTCGATGCAGGAGAAGCTAAAACTAAAGCCTCCAGGAAATGATTAATTCTGAAAGTGCATGTAGATTCTGTGGAACTATGGGTTTACTGTTTAAGAATCACAATTACAAATCAGCACACAGATACTACCCACAATGACAATAGCCATACAGCTTATATAAGGGACAGAAATGACACACAGATATACCTTTCCACCTCTCCTTGGTCTAGCAGTTCCTGCTTTCACCACCCTGGCTGGCTGCGCTGGTTCTGGGAAAATTAGGAAAAGTCAGTTATGGTACCCTACTTGACCTAGAACAGACTATAACACTTACGAATTAACATTCTATGAACTTCATAAATACACTTTTCATTATAAACAAAATGTTACTGAGAAAGCTTCAAGTGGATGATGTCACAGCAAAGAGACTGAAGGTTTTTATGAGGAGACCGTACCCTGTAAAACAGGAAACTATCTATGCACCTTACAATTTGTACAGATTTATCTGGGAAAAAAGCTTCTAGGGACACCCACGTACGAACAGAGCAAGAGAACTTCATTAAAAAGGCCTTTTGGAACAACAAGCAGTCAAACAAAACAGATTAGGGGCAGTTATTAAAAAAAACAAAAAAAAAACCCCTCACTTCAGTTTACGTGCAAAAGTACAGTAAAATGTTTTTTAAAACACAAGAAGTTCAATTTTTGATAAGGATGCCTTGATCAACCAGCTAGTGACCGGAAATGGCATGATTGGTGATGACCGACACTCAGCCAATCAGTCTGAATATAGGCAATTTTATTATTTTTGCCCCAACCAGTGGTGGCTGATATGGTAATATTTTATCATATCCAGTTGCAACTGTATCCACAATAAACATTTCAGAGGTATCGTACGAATTGCAATACAGCACTACAATTACCTTTATTTAGCAAATGCTTCTGTCCATAAAAGACAAATATTAAAGTGGTAAACTGTCAAAATATAAATATCTGCGCTCAAATGCCAAAAGATCTTAAAATGACAGACTGCATACTAAATAACCGAAATAAAATGCACTTAATAAAATGGCTTGCTGAGGGAGAATGACTTTGCATTTAGAATGGACCACAAGTCAAACACTGAGCAAATATTGGCTCATCTCTAAAAAGAATAAAATCGGTTACAGTGGCAGGTCACATGGCCTAGTGACAGCACTGTCAATTGACCATGTGACTCAAACATCGTTCAGCTAATCTGGAGAATTGTGGATAGTGCAGCATAACAGATGAGCTGTGAATCTTTGTACTAAGATGTTTCTGTTTATCTTCAGGGACTGGTCTGTACCATCGTCTAGAGGTGTGGCTGCTTAAGACAAAGGCTGGGAGCCGACTAAAGATCCTGTATCAATTCAGCTGGAAAGCTTGTTTGCGGCTGCATTTATACGCTTTGATGTTTTGCAGGGTGTGTGGAAACAAGCGGTTTCCAGGCTGCATCTCATTAAACATTGTAGTCATGATACAGGAGAAGAAATTTGACGCCATCAATGAAAAAAGAGTTTACATAAATAATTGCAGAATTATTCAATAGCCATGTCAGTTCATCAAATCAGAGGTGTTCATAGGTTATGTAAAAAATGTAATGGAAAGACAAACTATAAACCCTTTACACTTTTTTTAGGTGGGGTAAAACAGCAGCACGGTTTTTAGGGAGAAAAGGCTTTGTTCAAAGTTTCAATACCACTCAAAAATAGTGTGAAGTAAACAATGAACAATAATGTTTAGAAATGTGTGTTTATGTATGTATGTTTATATATAACACACACACTAGCCAACAATACAATAAAATGAAGAATTGTCAAGGTGAACAGCACAGTATAAAAAAAAACCTTAAATGCCAAGTAGGACTAAGAGGGTTTCCTGAGAATGTCAGGAGGAGGAAAATAAATTCTGTCAACAGAAATCAGGAAATAAATCTTGCCAGTTCTACATTACTCACTGGCAAATGATTAAATCTGACATTCAACCCAGTTCCCCGAAATACCATAATCACATAGTTTAAAAGCAGAAACCATTTCAGTACGATTTCATTATTGTTACAAAAGTAACAGGAATCCTTACTGATTACTGGAAGGCTTAACAAGGTGAAGCAAAAAAGCACAGATCACTACAATTACTAAAACTTTTAAAACCTAACATGCTGTATGTACCTTAAAAATCTGATATTACAGTAAATAGTGTCCCCCTCCACACAGGCAATCTTCACCAGTAACGCAGTTAGAATATTCAAGTATGGATTGAAGGGTGGGTGGAAGAATGGAGATCAGGGAGAATCCACTTTAAAATTAACCCACTTATACTATATCTTTTCCCACATTTTATTAATGGAAGCCAACATGACTAATTATAAATGTAAAAAGCAGTACAAGGAAGTAAATGTCTGCCAAGAAATATACAAAAACTAAACACTGAAACTTGCAGAAGAATGTTAGGCTTTGGAGAAGAATGTTACACAAAAGGTTAGTTACTCTGCAACTTTTCACACTAACTTCCCTCTTCCAATGTGCATGAGCGTCAAGCACCAATCCACCGGCCAGGGACCGGATTCGGGCGATTTTCAGCGTGCTCGGCCCAGACCAGAGATGGGCCGGTCAGTCTCATGTATTTCCGATACTGAACCGGTCCATTTTATGCATGTACCAGACAAGAAGGTGCACGCGATAGCCTCACAGCGGCCTGCACACTCACAGTCACATGCTAACATGTCATTTGTGTGGGAATCCTTCACTGACTGAAAACAAACAAAGATTACAATTTGTAATACATGTAAAGCCAAAGTAAACCTTGGGGGAAGCGCCCCAAAAACGTGGTAAAACATCAGAAGTAAACTTTAAGCTGATTATTAAACATATACTCACACACTAGATAATCTTAAAAATGAATAATCATTAAAATTGCAAAACTAGCTAAGGTTTTTTCCTATGACAGAGTGAAAATGTTTTAGAAAAACTTTAACCCTGTGATATAATGTCTGTACAGTATGAAGGTATGAAAAAGCCTGATCGTAATCTAGCTAACTAACTAGTATGTGCATAACATGTAACACTGGTATTAATAATATTACTCTGCACCTATTACCTCAGTTTTATTTTGGAGGTCAGTTTCTTTTATTATGAAAATAAAATTTTGCATTGAAGAAGTTGATTTCAGTTTGCATATGCTGTCAATTATAGTTCTTAGAAAGAAAATCAGAATTGGCAGGTCACACTTGCAAAAAAAAAAGGAAATTAGAATCGGCCTAGAACATTGCAATAGGTGCATCTAGTTATAATCAATAAAAATAAAATACACATTATTAATCTAATAAAACATGTCAGTGAAACAATTGTTATTGAGGTCAGTACAAATACAATCAATAAAATGTCACTATCCAGCTGAATTTACATTAATAATTTAATAAAATATGTTGCTTATACTATAAAGATAAATATAAATGTTTTTATAATAAAGACACACCTTTTTAAAAACATTCGCAAACGTATTTTATTGATGTTGATGCTTGCTGCCGCATTAAGGGGGGATTTTTTTTTTTAAAAAAAAAGAAAAAAAAATTAAAATATATTGTGAAACTGCCAAAATCTTAAAAAATACCAAGATACAAATTTTTAGTCATACCGCCCAGCACTACTAAATGTATATATTTTTAATACACCATTTGTAACAGTGTAAAAAATATGCTATTGTGAGAAAAATGGCAAGAAACTGACATTAGACCATAACAACTGGATTTCTTTAAATTTCAATAATTACTCAATTTCAAATAAACCATTTCAATCTGAATGTGATGCATCACACAGTTGGAATCATGCATATTCCTGTATTCTGGTATAATTGGTTACTAAGTTCAACACATACCTAAAAAACAAGCCAAAATACAAGTACAAGCCATATTGTATTTTTGTATGAGATGATAATGACTAAATTTATTTCCCATGGTAAACTTCGGGTGCAATTGGCAATTTATTAAAACTACAGGATTCATAATGCCATCACGTAGTCCGGATGCAGCCAGCTATGCAAGAAGGTAATACCTTTAACACCCTGTATAACAAACCATGTCAAAATAGTGCAGTCCATAACACTGACAAATTGCATTTAGGTATTTAGCAGATACTCCCCACCCCCCTAAGTGAGGATCAAAGAGCACGTGATACTGCAACAGGGGTTAAGGGCCCTGCTCAAGGGCGACTTCAAACTGCAGCCATGGTATTTTAACTAGTGACCTTCTGATCATGGGCGCAGATCAGGCACATCACTGGGCTTGGGCGTATGGAACTGAAGCTGATACACGCGTTTTGTCTTTAATTTGAAACTGAATACACGGACAGTAAAATCTTTTTCTGGATGGTACTGCAACATAACTGTACATGCGGTTAATTGTGCAATTAATCCACAACGTGTGCAAATGCGATAATAGTAGTAGTAATAATAATAATAATAATAATAATAATAATAATAATAAGAAGAAGAAGAATAATAACAACGTGACAGCCCTAATTTTCCAAAGCAAAGAATTAGTATAGACACTGGCAAGCTAGATCAAAACCAAACTGGGAAAAAAAATGATTGGCTTTGTACAACTATAAAAGGTTTACACTTGTACACATTACTATACTTGTAGTTCATACACTTGGCTAGCTGTCCACTGTCTGTAATAACTATGCGTTACCACTATCCATCGACTCGTCATTAATTCCTCAACGCAACACGCCGGTGAAACTGATTCACTGTCGTATTATTACATATCTTACATTATTGCATATCTTCCCGGCTACAGAGGCAGCCCCCCGGCAGAAACGCAGCCGGCGCCGCAATACGGCAGGCGGGCTCGCCCTCAGCCCGGCCCGGTTCGTGCCCGAACCGCCCTCAGGCAGGTCATCAGCCGCACTCGATGTTATCTTAAACTACCCGAACGATGTCGGACCTTATTTGCACTTGTCGGAAGCTGAGGAGAGAACTTCTGCTTTCCTAGCACTGTACCACGGCCGAATCACTAACGCGCTGCTTAGACGCGGGTGCAGGCGGGGTTCGGGTTCGGCTCCGGGTCCGCCGTCACGTCGCCCTGCAAACACCTGGCAGGACACGCAAAACAAGCAGCGAGGGTGCAGCGGGAAACAACCGGCTAAAGCGGGGGGAAAGGGGAGAAGTTAGAGAGGATACACACCATGGCTTGCGTGACCATTCACACTGACCACGGGCACCGGATTCTTAGTCCACGGGTTCACCTTGGGTGGGGGAGCCTCGGTCGGATTCACGCCTTCGCCTGTCTGTCCGTCCGCATCTCCGTGGTGACAGGGCTCGCTCCCGAGGCTTTCCCTCTCTCGTACGTTCCTTTCCTCTTTGACTCGCTTTCTGGTCTTTTCGCTCCCCGCGGATCCCCCCCGCTCGCACTTCGCCCCCGTAACGGTCACCCCCGCGCCCGCCGCCACCTCCGGACAGCCGTCCCCAGCTTTCATTTTGCTTACATGTTCGCAATCCTCTTGTTTCATAAGAGTAGTACCGGGTAAGACCGTCTCCACTTGAGTGGCCATTTCCCCTCTAACCCCGAGCCCCTGCTGCTTTAGGAACGTTGTTATTTACCCCGAAATTTATCATCCACTTTCTACCAAAATGTGTTCTTCCTAGTCGCACAGGTAGTTTTCCCCCACTCTTCCACAACAACACCGACACCAAATACACTTCAGTCTAAGACGCAGAGCAGCCAATTTAAATTAAAAAATTAAACGAAACCACACGCCACCCCCGTTCAAAAATCAAATTAAATTAAACGTAGCAACCCAAGCGATATTCTCCACAGTGGCAATATGGAAGCCACCACGCGACGGCTGAGAGCGCGCACGCAGGCGCAGTCGAGGGCAGCGCTCGTCCCCGCGGCTCGGCCTCCAGAGGCTGTCTTGGAAACGGGGAGTCACGTGTTCAGCTGAGGAGAAGCTGTTGTATCTGGCTGCTCCGGCGCACCTATGTTACAAAAACGTGCGTGGACATTACGATACAGCATCTAAGCTTGTAAAAATAGTTCAAATAATAATTTGATTTAAAACAGATTACTTTAATACTACACTATATACTATACAGCATGTGTGTCATATTCTCTCGGATGACAATATCCAGGCACGGAACAGAAAAACAAATCGAAGCGCCAATTAAAATACCTTTTATGTGTACTATATAAACATAAATCATATATATATACCCAGGCATGGCTAAACATAGCAAGCAAAGAATGCTTTTCTGTAATTGCTAGTCTGTGTCATAAATGAGCTAATCTTCTGCAAAGAAACATCACTTGACTGAAGTAAACTTTGCCAGGATGTACTTTGTAAATCTGGCCGAGACGGGTAAGTAGTGTGCGAATTGTGAGAAAGTCTGCAATCAACAATAGCGACATGTTTGTGGCGCGCTCCGCGTATTTACTTTGCAGCCTAAACAAGCAAATTCATGTTCCGTAAATAACAAATATAAGATGTAAAGAGGAAACACGAAAACCCACGCATTCAAATAAGACTGCCTATTCACAGTACATTTCTCTTGAACAACAATGTGATCACAGCTTAATCGCACGTTCAAAATCAACACATTTATAAATCAGAAAGATGTTGACTTAATACAACTGAACAAACCTGTTGAAGACACCAGGGGTAATGACTCCTAACCACTAACTCCTGCAGATAAATTAAAAAATAAAATAAAAAGCTGAAACACCTGTCATTGTAACTTATTAGTAATAATATTAATAATAGTATGCAAATTAGAAACAGACTGAACAGCAATATTTGGTACTGCTGGATGTAGTTACATATTCTTCAAAGATTACGTTTTACACACTCGTAACCTTTTTGATTTTCCAAATTTATTGTGGTTTAGTTTTTCTGATTATACTTTTTAATGATATGATTATATTAATGCACATAGTGAGTAACGCATTTGTGTGGATATCTGTGTGTGGTTTTGATGGATTTTATTGAAAATATATGAAAAGAAAAAAAAAAGATATTTGACATGGGCCTGTATACATATTCTTCTATACTGCATCTCTAGTCAAATTACTAAGACACAAAACCGGCACCATATGAACCTACAGTATGTTGTCATCATCTGTTCATGGTATGACTCTATGAATGATACTTGTATATTCATAAGGAGACTATGGGAAATATTAAAAGACTGATGCATATACAAATGTCTAGGTTTGAAGTTATCCAGCAAAATACAAGAATTACTATATTAAAGTTATTTAAATAAACCATTTCCCCACCCCGTTACTAATCATACAAGTTTCAAATACCAGGAACGTATTAGGCATTTGATTTGTAGCTAAGTGTGCAGGCAATACATTAAAAGGTGTACATGCAGAAATTGCATTCATTTGGATGCTGTTTTTAATGTGCTCATACAAGACAGGTAAGAGAAAATTGAAAGTGGGATGTTTCTCTGCTTGTAATCAAGCCTTTTCAGACAGGCAAGCCATTTCATCTCCCCTTCTGCAGGCTGGGTGGAGGGTGCTGAGAGCAACAGATCAGATAGTGGGAACCACCCTTTCCAGAAAAGAACACAAAATGCTCCCTTCCATCAGCTGTTTATGTACATACATAATTTGTTTCATGTATGTGGCAAAACATTAGCATTGAGAATTCATTAGTTCAAGTTTTTCTGAAAATTTTCTGCTCAATAATAAACGTTTAGCAAGTATATTTTAAAATCTTTTACATATCAGTGCAAGAAACATTCATATTATACTGAGAATTTGATTGCAAATACAAGTATTCAGAATATAACCCAAAATACATGTATAAGAGTACAAAGAATAAATGGTAACCTGCCTTGTTTAAACTTTTAGTACCACGGAATACTGTAGAAAGTCATGCTGTTTATTCTTAGAAATAGGAAATAATGTAAGAGCCCGAAGTACGGGTCATGGCGAGACTCTTACCCGAATATCGGTTCACATCCATCTAGTGGTGAAAATACACAATTGCAGAACCCCTTGCCTACAGAACTTCAGGAAAAAATTGTTAACTAGTAGTTCTGACTCAAAACACAATTTCCCCTTCCACTTCATCATAATAGATATGACAGAATGAAAGTATTCTATTACATACAGATGTGACTGCCTTAATGTTTCCATCCATCCATCCTTGCTTGTACTTGTCTCAAAAGAAAAATGATGCAACATCACCACTGAGGATATTTATTTAAAGCAAAATTTATACAAATAAATGTAACCCATCTCATCTAAAACAGCAGTTTACTTGGAAGACAGCACATGCAATACATTTTACAATATGCTACATTTCCCTATCACAGCTCAAATGGATATTTAGCTAAACATAAGGTATCCAACTGCTCTGGAATGGGGGAAAAATTAAACATCGTGGCATAAGGGGTCAGAAACATCCCTGCTGAATCTAGATCTGCTTATTTAAAACTCTTTGGGACCGTTCTGTGTATTAACCATATTCACATTTGGAATCTTTAATAGGACAAGACATACACAACTTAGTTATTAGTACAAGTTCCCAACTTAACATTAAATCAAACAAAAACAAGTGCCACATGTATCACTACATGTACTACAATTAATACATTAAACAAAATATAAAGAGAGAAAACCAAAAGAATGAGACATTATCCTGGCTAGGGATGCACTCACTTCATAGAGTAGGAAAACCCCATTAGCTGCCCAACTTTTATCAAATTTAATGGCAGTTAGGATTTCAAAGACAGGAAAAACCCATTAAAGGGGTTACCCACTGTACATTTTGGGATTCACATCGAACAATGTAAACTGAAGTTTATTTTGAAAACTGTGGGACTTAGACTGGATTTGCCAACACCTATTACAGACAATGCTTTAATGCATAAAAAAAACAAACATGAATGGTTCTGTTTCTCCAAAATAACATGAACTTGCTAAGATACACTCAGTAAAAGAGATGGTTAGCAACTGATAAGTATAGTGGTGGTCAATTAAAAAGAAATAATAATAGAGAAGATGCTGAAATCCACTTTAAAGGATACAGTCTTGCCATTTATAATATACATCCTCCACCATCTAGACGCCATCAACATTTTGTAAGTCACTAGACATCAAATATTTTCTTTGTCACAATACTATCACTTTATATATAAACTTCATAATTATATACTTTTGGCACAACGTACATTGTGTTGTATTTACTCAAGAGTTGATGGGTGTCAAATATAAGACCATTTCCCATTTATTTTAAGCTTTATTTCTGTTAAAGAATATTGTCTTATTGTGTTATGTAAAATCAAGTTCTGTTTACCTGACAATCTCTCTTCATGCTTAAGTCCATTTTTAAAGAGATATATCCCAAGCAACACTACTCCAGCTGTTTACTGCCTTCTGATTTCTGGTCAAGTCGGCTCTTGTTGCTCTTCACCATATAAATGAAATAAGTCAGAGTTTCCTTCTCGTTCACAGGAATATTCCGGAAATGGCGACTTACAGTCTGGGGGGGGGGGGGGGGGAAGAAAGATTTGATTATATATATTACCCAAGTAACCATGTTAGAGATGATCTGTTTATTTCACAGATAACTTTCTCTTATTTTACATCCTATCAGCAATTGTTGAAACAGTTGTAAAATTAACATAAAATTGAGAATGAGAAGACTGCACTAAAATAATCAAAACCAAGCAACCAGCGCCAGTGCAACGATTCTGTGAGTGTTTGACAATTATTTATACATACTTCACACAGCTTAATGGAACAAATACATGGTACTACCTTACGATAAATCTCACAACCTCGTTTGAATGTCTTGTTTACTCATTTAGTCTGCATGGATATTTAATATTGTATAGATGGTCTCTGGAGGCTTCATGTTTAAATGGTAAAAATGGGTTATAATGTACATTAAATAGGACGTAATATCTGAGTGCTTTGTTTTTCCACATACAGACATACCATTTTTGATGTTATAATTCACCTGATTTGGAAAGTTTCTTAACAAAACAAAAAAACACATAAAGCTCAAGTCACTGCATGACTTAAGAGTTCACTCTTCTTGATATCTACAAATATACTTATGTATGTTAAGATTAGATCAGGTAAATCCCAGCCAACAGACTCAGGCTGAGAGCCTTGCTAATCATTGTTGAAATAATCTATCCAAGAGAAAGGCACCAGCCCAATGTAATTGCATAACTACACCCGCAAGGGCTGCTCATCGTCTGTGAAGTTTAAACTTCACTTCAACCAAAACATAAAATCTCCCGTGAGGGAGTTTTGTACAGCTCTCTAGCAGCCTTTAACAGTTTTTGCTTTGTATAAAATGTAAATGTACGATTTTAACAATTCTGAAGTCTCAAAGTCACCTCTGCCAACTGTGCTTTGTTTAATCCCGGTCTGGTCTGGAGCTTGTAATGCCGTTTATAGCGTCTCAGAGTGTTCACCTGAAGCTGGAACAAGTCCACCTGGCGTGGAAACACAAATGTTAACTTCCCACGGGTCTAATGCAGTGTTTCCCAGCCCAGTCCCCTTGGACCCTCAGACTGTCCATATTTTTGCTCCCTCCCTGCGCCCTGCTAGACAATCCACATTTTTGCTCCCTTCTGGAGGGAGCAAAAACCTGGACTGCATGCAGGTCCCCAAGGACCAGATTGGAAAATACTGGTCTAATGCAGTGTTTCCCAACCCAGTTCTCAGGGAACCCCAGACGGTCCACATTTTGCTCCTTTCCAGCTCCCTACACAACCCTACCAGGTATTTAGTGATCTTGATTGGCTGGGAGCTGGGAAGGAGCAAAAATCTGGACCATCTGGGGTTCCCTGAGGACTGGGTTGGGAAACACTGGTCTAATGCAAAGCCTAATCATGGATAATATCCAATTTAAGACAAAATCAGTTCGCAAAGGAGTGTTTACACAGCCACTTTCAGATGCAATAAAGAAAGACGGACAAAGTAATTAACAACCTCTGGTACTTCTACATCTTGGTCTGGAGACTCCCCGCCATCGTCACTGGTCTTCCTCTTCCGTTTGTTGCGAACACTCTGGATGAAATTCTTGTGGAAGTCGCAGATGTACAGGTGTCGGACCTAGAAGCACAAAGTTGTAAAAAAACAAAAAAAGGTAATATTCTTATATATAAATTGGTCAAAATATCAAAAAATGACACGGAGTGGACACTATACTAAGAACAAGAACTAACAGCCACTTGATCAAATTGATAAGACAGTATTAATATCTCACACTACTACAGGAAGGCACACACATTTTCCTACATATAACTCTTTACCTTCCTAGTAAAGTCACACCTATCAATTACTCATTTTCATATATGTGATATTTGTTTTTATCATAAGCTTTGATCCAAAGCCACACACAAGTGAGGATCAGGGACAGACGATGTGCCCAGAGTAACGGGGATTAAGGGCCAACTGCGACATCATCCTGCCAGCCCCGTGATTCGAGCCACACGCGTGACCCCCCCCGCAAAGGGGCCACTCACGCTCTTGTCGATGTCCAGCTTCAGCTTCTTCTGCGAGATGCTCTTCTGGATGCGCTTGCTGAAGGAGGCATTCCCGGCCGGTTGCCTGCAGCGCTCGCCGTCATCGATCAGGCAGCAGCTCTGGCCGTGGAAGAGCGGCGCCGGGGGACCGTCGTGGCTGTCCTCCTCCGTGCTGAAGCCGTTCATGCCGCAGCCTGCACCCCTGCCCGTTAACTACACCCTATATATTTATACGTCTCTCGTCGCACCCTTCGAAGGCAGCCAGCACTAGTGCATCGCCGGGAAGCAACTAGACCGGCTGCAAAAGAGTGAAGGGCAGGAGAGAAACGGCGTGGGAAAACTTCGGGCCGCTGGAAGTCGCACGAAACCCGGAGTGGCTCACCAGGGACACGGGGGCCGGTGTCATCACAAGGCGAAAGTTAAAGTGACAGCCGCCCGCATTAAAGTCGGATAGAAGAGTTCGGCACTAAAATGCGTCACCGCCGAATAAGGAATCGGTACCAGATATCTAGCGATTAACAGCCTGGTCAGCAGACGGAGACCAGCGGAATTTCGACCACAGAAATAATCAGCATTGGCGAGCGGTTCTCCTAGTAGATGGTTAACAAATAGACGGCGGGGATGACGGAAGATTAGAGAAGTGTCACGTTAAGCTAGCCGAGCAGCGAGCGGTACCATCAGAACCGACCGGAGTGAAGCGGGACAGGAGAAACGCTGCGATAGATAGATGGCTACCCAAAGTGGATCTCACGCGTTATCACGCTTTATTCGCTTCTCCGCGGGTAGATCTGCCTCGGTAGCTATACTAAACGGATGCGCGTGTTCTCCAAAGTCAACGACCACTAGCTAGTTAACTAGTAGCTCCAATAGTGTGGTAACAGAACCAAAAAGTGTCCAGCTTAAAAGACAGCCTTTCCGCTTGGTCGAAGCGCCACAAACGCCAAAGATCACACTGCCGAAAACATGCTGCTAACACTGTCCAGGATAGAGAAAACAAAACTATTTACGAGCGCGCAGTAACTATGTATCTAATACAATACAAACGCGAATAGTTTCTCCTCAGTTCGTTTAGTCTGCTCTCCCCCAACCGTGCAATGAAAAATGTCCCTGCTCTGTACCGGAAGCTTCGCTCCCAAACCACGATTGGATAATATTGTAAATGGGCGGGCACTTGCGTACGCACCGTGGCTTTTAATTGGTTCGCCGGTTTTCATCTGCATGCTTACTTCCTGGATCCGAGACGCATTGTAGTATTGTGAGTGAAAAGCGGGTACTTGCATGCCCGTGCTTTACGGTATAGCACGTACAACATATGGAGTATGAAATAACCTTATAGACGATCAATAATATGGATTCGCTATCGTGAGTTTGATTGCCTTTATAATGATAAATAAACTTTTCGGACTTTTAACGAGGGACATGTTTATGCCTTGTTTAAATGACATGACTTTGAGATCTCAGAACCGAGAAAATTAAATATATTGAACTGCATACATTAGATGTTCTATTTATTTATTCATTGGCTACTTGGTATTAAATGGCGTATTATTGCTGAAGTGGATGAACGGGAAATTGTTAGTTGGATATATTCCAAGCTCAAATTTTTAATAAGGTAATACTAGTTACAATATGTATGTATGACATATCTGGTACAGTGTATTTGTATTTTGATGGACGTCAGGATTTTTTTTTTTTAAGTCATGACATCTTCAGATGGACAAAAGTTGCTATGGGCCTTGTCTGACGATAAAACTCACCACCAAAATGCGGGAATTTCATGGGAACAGTGTCACCAACTGGCCTTCCTCCTTTGACCCGTAAGTCAAAACGTGGCATGAACATACAGTATAACGCCGTAGACGAAAGTGGGTAAAATAAAGTTAGATTTCCAGCTACACAAACAATTATTTGCTGTACCAGCGCTATCTTACCACGGTAAAATGACACGGGTTTCGCACAATTTCAGGAACATCGCATACCTGTCGAAATAAATTTAAATTGTAATTTAAAAATTACAAAATTATTTTAGACATATAATTTTACTTCAAAACACAAAACACAGTTTAGTACAGAATATAACAATGTCTAATAAGTACGTCACGAAGGTTTTCGATAAATTTGGAACTAAATTACAGAAAATGATTGAACACATTTGACCAGAAATAGGATATTTCTTTCACATAAAATGTACATGATTCGCTTAGGATTTATTTACATATCACACAGACAGACAAGTGTGCACGTATCAGTGACACTGACGCATAGAGCAGTTTCTGGGCATCAGTAGGAACATAAATGTATCATAAACTGATGAAATGCCAGTGTAATCATCTTGTTTATAAAAAGACAGACATTTCGAGGGGAGCCAAAAATCATTCACACATCAGTGGTATGGGTTTCCTGGCTGTGGCCTGTTTTCATTTGGCAGTCCCTGTTTTTAGAAAGACCGCTCTTCAGAAAGTTTCCATGTATTAATTCATTAGGTATACATTTAACATCAAACTGGTAGCTGGTGGCTGTGGAAGTTTCTTGTGCTGGTCTGAGAATTTTCCCAATTTCCTTCTGATGTGGATACTGCTGGGGAGTGAATTGTGGCGTCCAGGGGCGATTCCAGGCTTTGACCCTTAGGGGGGGCTCAGTCCCTAAGAAATATGGGATGAAATTCCAAAATGGATTTAGAATAGTAATCAGAGGAGCTGACACAAGAAACAGGGTGTCTGAAAGACCCTAAATAGGGTCTAGAATTGCCGGTGGTGGTGACATGAATGAATCGACTCAAATTAGAATTCCGAAGTCTAAGACAGTGATGGTGTAATGCAGGGTATTGCCAGCACTTTTAGGTTTGTGTATCATTATTTTTCTATAACTGTCTTTTCATCTATCCATACCCTGATCCTCTATGTCATTAGCTGCTGAATAACGTATCTTTTCAGCCTCCCTGAATGAGACTGACTCAGATGTCCCTTACTCAGATATAGATCTTCCTCAGTCACTCCTGAAAGGAAACATCCAGCAATGATGTCAACATCTCATTACCTGTTTCTCCAATTCCTTTTATTGGTTTGACATGAATTCTATTTTCAGCTGAAGTCCCACACTGAGTTTTCAGAAAAATATTTTTGGAGGTGGCTAGCAGCATATGCCCCATGATTTATCACCACTAAGCTGGTGACAGCCGTCTGATTCACCATCTGATATAGTTGCTCTGCCAAATGTCCCCAACACCATCTTAAGCCAAATTTCTCACTTATGCTATACACTAGCTTGGGAATTGCTTGATTGCCTGTATATCTTTGTTGAGGGGCAAACCTCCATCTAAGAAAGCCAGGTCACTGTATCTCAGTGACACATTTTCAGTGCAGCAGTGGTATGGAGACACATACAAGACATCAAAGCAGCCCGTTTGCCTGTCATGACCCATTTGTGTCAGTTCCTGGCTCATGCCCCATTCAACTCTTTTTTGTGAATGTTGTCTGCTTGTCAGTTTTGGTTTTAACCCGTTTCATCAGCCCTGCATGTATTTTTAGGTCAAGCAAGCATTTAATACAGTATTCTCAACAGAGTTGTACTCAATGGCATCAGTTTATTTTGTTTCACCCTCCACACAGCCATGATACTATGTGTCTACAAGTATTATGCCTATAATGCTAGTAGTAATTTCGTTCATTCATTCATTCTTTCATTTGTTCATTCTTTCATTCATTTGTTCACCCATGCATGCATTCCTTCATTCACTCATTCACTCACTCATTCATTTTACATATCCACTTGTCCTATTCAGGGTTAGGGGGGTCTGGAGTGTATCCTGGAAACAATGGGTGCGACCCCCCCGTGACCCTGAATAGGACAAACGGTTACAGAGAATGAATGGAATGGATAGATAGTTCTTATGATCTGAATATTATAAAGTGATAACTGTTATGACCTGAATCTGAATGTTATGATAATTTGGATGGCCTAGCAGAAGTCCTTTCCGTGAAATTACTTGCTATTGTGGAATAATTAAACCAATAACTGATTTTTGATAACTGACAATATATTATTAAATAAAATATATTAAATAAAAATTTAAGTAAAAATACGCTGACAATAAACTGTTCAGACCATTATCTGAACTCCCAGAAGCACTTTTTGTATGGTTAAATGGTTTTCTCCTTCAAAGAAAAGTTCAGTTCTTCAGTATAATTCATTCTCTATACATCATCTACAATAAAGCTGATAGCTGAACCACAGGCTGGTACATTAACATCACCAGGTGCTGGCAAATGGCCTGTGAATTCCCGAAATAAAACAGAACTGATAAACCAATCAAAAGCAGTTACACAAAAAGAAGATCTACCATAGGTGAAGTTTGCTACCGAGAATAGGCTCCAGGCACTCTTGTGATGCTGGCCAGGATAAGCACTTAGGAAATGGATGGATGGTTTTGGGGCTGCACAACAGAGTACAAATGGATAGGGGCAGTTTGTAGCTTTTTCCACACACATTACTGTATCTGTTTTATACACTGATCAGCAATAACATTAAACCACCTGCATAATATTGTGTGGGTCCCTCTCGTGCCGCTAAAACAGCTCTGACCCAACGAGGTATGATCTCCACAAGACCTCTGAAGGTGTCCTGTGGTATCTGGCACCAAGACATTAGCAGCAGATCCTTTAAGTCCTGTAAGTTGTGAAATTGGGCCTCCATGAATTGGACTTGTTTGTCGAGCACACGTCACAGATGCTCGATTGGATTGAGATCCAAGAAATTTGGAGGCCAAGTCAACACCTTGAATTCTTTTTCATGTTCTTCAAACCATTTCTGAACAATTTTTGTAGTGTGGCAGGGGGCATTATCCTGCTGAAGGAGACCATTGGGGAATACTGTTGCCACGAAGGGGTATACCCGGTCTGCAAAAGTGTTTAGGTAGGTGCTGCATGTCAAAGTAACATCCACATGAATGCCCGGAGCATTACACTGCCTCCACTGGCTTGCCTTCTTCCCATAGTATATCCTGGTGCCATGCACCCGACTGTCCACATGATGTAAAAGAAAACACGATTCATCAGACCAGGCCACCTTCTTCCATTGCTCCATGCCATCTGTTAAACTTCATAATAGAAACCTGGTATCTAGGAAGGCACAGCACAGCAGAGTGTGTTTAGCGAAAAGAGAAGCGAAAACAAGGCCTCTTTCCTTGGAGGCTGGCCTTGGGGGGACTACTGATGGGGGTGGGGGGCAGGAGAGGTGGGTGGAGCTGCATATCATGGGGGTCGGTTGCAGTAATTTTGTCCTGGATCCGTGGAGGGCCTTCTTAGAGGCATTACGGTAGCATACTTCAACAGCTTCATATATAAGTGCCTAATAATAATTTTAATTACATTATGTGGTCAAAATAAAATTCAATTATATGATATCGGAACAATGAATCGAGGTAAAAAGAACAACGAATAAACAACTCTCTCCCCCTACTCCTCCTCCACCCCCAACCTCTACAAAGTCTACCCCTCAACATCCTTCCCACCTCTCCCAGAAAATCTTTATTAAAATCCCAACTTTGTGTGACTTGCAGTCTCAGTGTAATCAGGTTCATCAGATCTGTGTCTGTCTGTCTTTTCACGTGCCACTGCTATGGGATCCTACTTCCGTTTCAGTGTGGTTTGTCTTGAAGCAACAAAGATCACAGAACGCAGGCTTCCTTGTCATTCCACATGTAAATAAAATAACTGGCAGTAAAGCCTTCTGCTACCAGGCCCCCTACAATGTGGAATGCTTTGCCAGCATGTTTGGGATGCCCAATTGGTCTCAGTCTTTAAATCTTGACTGAAGACCTATAATTTCAGGCTAGCTTACCTGCACCTTAACGCATAACACACTGTAACTATAGTTTCTGCTGCAGCTGTACATGCCACTTTGATTTACGGTACTTGTCCATTATGTGTTTATGCATGTTCTGACCACCCATGTTCTCTGCTTTCTGTCCCACATGTTCCGATGGTGTCTGGTGTGAATGCGGGTGCAGTGCCATGGAAGTGTGACATTGTGGGTGTGGCCTTCGATCTGCCAACTAACAGATGGCCAGAACGGACAGTCTACTCATTGATGAACTTTCGCGTCACCATGACCACTGCTTACACCTGCTTTTACCAAGTAGGCCCATTCCTTCAATTTTCTATAATGTTAGTATGCTTGGGGGGCAGCCAACTGACCTTGTTGACCTGCAGGATTTTGGTTTCTCTGCTCCATTGTTTTCAAGCTTTCATTGTATGTCCATTTTTACCTGGTTTAATTCATTACTGCATATATGGTGTAGTAACACACTACTGCACACTGATGTCATGCACTTTGGGATGACTCTGGTGTGCTATTTAAAAAATGTGGAATTGAAATCAGGTGTAGATCTTCATCCATATAATGTTTTGTGATGTGGCAATAAGATCCATCATATACTTTCCAAGTTATCACGTTCAAACGGTCAAGTGCATTCTGCAGTCACCCTTCTCCCTGGTACTATGTGGCAATGCTCCAATTTTGGTCCAAAACTTCGGAAAAATTTGTCGGTTCCAGATCTTCCTCACTAACAATGTGTCTGCATAGTTTGAAAAAGATCCAACAAATACTTTTGCATTATCATGCTAACAAGAAAGTGTCTATAGCAGAGGCTGACCAGTCCCAAAACCAGACGTATCCCCCATCTGCGGATTACAATAATGTAGGCCAAATTAAGGCCAAGAGCATCTTATTTTTCCTTATACTGAAAATTCTCCCAAGTTCTGAGTCAGTCCCTATCCATTGAAAATAAACTGAACAAATACTGAATACTTCTTACTTGTTATGACATGGTACAATTCACAATATATAAAACCTCAGGCAATGTTTTAAACCATAAAATCAGTTAAAAGCTTACCTTAATTTTAGTACCATAGTTACCTTTATTAAAGCACAGAGCCTCCGCTAATATAAAATAGAGATATTTTATAACTCAATTACAGACTGCAAATATCACAAACATGCTTACTTTAAGTAAAACTTGGTCGCTTTGCACACATAGACAGTTTCAAATATACTCCTCAAAATATATCCCTCAGAGAAATATATCCCTGTTACAACACTGCATGTCATTCCGTAAATCACTTGCATGATGCGATTACTTGGTAAACAAACAAATAACGACAATGAACACCACAGGCAGAATAAGAAATAAAAAGACAATAAGGCACACGTAAGGCACTGCATTTATTAAAAATAAAATATTATAGTAATTTCTCCTATTTGATTAAACATTCTGGTCAAACACACAAAACTGCACATCTACATTAACTGCCAACCACCCTTCAGTTACGTAATATTACAGATGTTGTGTACACATCTATATCGTGTGTATACCGTTTACTAAACACTTTGAAGCCAGTGTAATTAAACCAGCACGTCACCACCCCGAGCAGTGCCTAAAACGTGCGCTGAAGAGCGCGTGACGCCATGTGACGTGATGACGTCGGGGGTTCATGGGTAAAGCGTCACAGCGCCTGCGTAGGTATCCTTCCGACTTCCGGTAGACAGCGGAGAAATTTAAACAAAAACTTGAAAAAATATCACTATCAGACAGCTTTCTAGGCACATAGAAATACGTTTTGTAAGTCTAGTTTTTTCTGTGTTTGATAAACAGAAACCAGTTATTGTAGCGATATCTTTTACCCGATATATTTTAAGGTCGTTACGACGTAGCTTAGATTTTAGCTGTTATTTTAGAATTACTTATTGATGCTACTGCTTAATTGCTCTATAAGTATATATTTTTGTTGTTACGTTAATGCAATATACCTTATATTTGTTGCTTATAAAACGTGCGTTTTTTTTTTATCTGTTTGATTGTGGTCAAGAACTTTTAATGGACGTTTAAGTTGCCAGTTTTGTTAGCTAACTATATATTGCTTTCTATTTGCATACTACTTGTATGCATTTTGTCCACCTATGCAGCCGATAGATTTAGGCAAGCGTGAGCTATACGGTACTTGAGCTGCCGCGGGTCACTTGGTCATCTGCATTCTCAGGCAATTATTTATCGTTTACTTAGTCGTTTGTATCTGCCGTAATGGTTGAGTTGAGCTGAAAATATGCCGTGGGTTGGTTACTTTTCGATTACCAAACTTTAACGTGAGAACTCTGTTTTCTCTTCACGACAGACTGCCGACAAAGTTCTGCAGGATTTCAGTCGTTAACTCATTTGTGCAAAATGCCAGCCGCACTTGCAGATACCAGTCAAATTATCTGCGAAGTCTGGGCGAGCAATGTGGAGGAAGAAATGAGGAAGATCCGACAGATTATTCAGAGTTACAACTACATCGCCATGGTACCCCTGATCTTTAATAAGCTCAAATTTTAAGATGGTTTTGCTATTATTTTTTTTTGACGTTCTTCCAATAACAACCTTACCTGCACCTTCTGCCCTTCATTGGGCTGGTCCACTTGTGTGATTTCAGGACACAGAGTTCCCAGGAGTAGTGGTCAGGCCCATCGGAGAATTTCGCAGTACTGTTGATTACCAGTACCAGCTTTTGCGTTGCAATGTGGACCTTTTGAAAATCATCCAGCTGGGGCTGACCTTTATGAATGAGGATGGGGATTATCCACCAGGGACGACGACATGGCAGTTTAACTTCAAATTCAATCTAACGTATGTGTCCATTTTCCATGTCTCCACTTGTGAATCTAGTGCGAAATGAAATATATGTGAATAATAACGCTTACACTAGGATATTCTGTTAAATGCTGTTATATTAATGAGACTCTGTCCTGTTTTTCAGAGAGGATATGTATTCCCAGGACTCAATTGATTTGCTCCAGAACTCTGGACTTCAGTTCAAAAAGCATGAGGAAGAAGGAATTGATACTCTCTACTTTGCAGAGCTACTGATGACATCTGGCTTGGTGCTATGTGAAAATGTGAAGTGGCTGTCTTTCCACAGGTAGTAAGCGGAGTGTTACTCATTTTGAAACCAAAGTCATACACCGTCCTTTGAGAGTGTTTTTGGAACATTAACACGTGTGATTTCAATTTGCAGTGGCTATGATTTTGGTTACCTGGTGAAACTCCTCACCGATGCTCGACTACCGGAGGAAGAGCACGAATTCTTCCAGATTCTCAACTTGTTTTTTCCAGCAATTTATGATGTGAAATATTTGATGAAAAGCTGTAAGAATCTTAAGGTTAGTTGATCATCCTTCTTCTTGGAGTGGCCTAGTAGAGTTACTTCATTATTCATATAGAAAGACTGCAGTGTCGGAGTGAGATTACGGCATTAGGTGCTTTTTAAAAATCGAATGCGGCTGGGAATGCCAAAAGTCACACGTAAAAAAGGAATCCTTAAAATGTTTAGTGGATGTCATTAAACTATTATTTGCCAACCTGTTATTCAGGGTGGCCTTCAGGAGGTCGCTGACCAGCTTGAACTCAAGAGAATTGGGAGGCAGCACCAGGCTGGGTCTGACTCCTTACTGACTGGGATGGCCTTCTTCCGCATGAAAGAGGTATTTAAAAAGAAATTGTCGCCTTTTCAAATATTTGTTTTTATACCACCAGTGGTTGCGGGCTGTAAAGAGCAAATTATTAGCTGATTTGGCTGTATGAGTGGTGGAATGACATGAAGTCCCATTCAGGAACTGTTTATTACAATTGGTCTTGTGTTAAATCGTTAAATTTAATGAGATAGCGTTTTAATCTACAGAAAGCAAGGCCCCAAGAGTTCAGGCTAATCACAATGATAACTTTTTTTTCCCCAGTTGTTCTTTGAAGACAATATTGATGATGCAAAGTACTGTGGCCGGTTGTACGGCTTGGGGTCTGGATCTTCTCAAAACCAGAATGGCATCTCCAGTGTTTCTCAAGAGGACAGTAACAACAAACACTGACCAAAGGAATATGAAGAGCACCCATCAATGGATGCACCTGTTTTATCTCTACCAGCAGCTATGTTGAGTATATATTTGAGTAAATATTTCTTACTGGCACAAAACCATAAATTTCTGTACAAGAGCATTGGTATACATAAAAGAAAATGTTGTTGCTGACCCCCCCACCCCCCCCCATTGAAATGTGTTGCCATTCAAATCTTTGACAATTCTGACGCCAAACCATAATAACGCCATTTGTTACTTTTATATGTGTTTTACAGCAGAAATCCAGCCAAATTTGAGAATATGGGACCAGCATATCTGAATGCCGCTAATAAAAATTAGCATTTTAACGTGCTTAATCTCTTATCCAAAACCAGTTGTGTTGCTTAAAGTTGTTCTTGACCATTTCAACTGGTTCAGGGATTCATATGGATTCATAGATAATTGTACACTTGTTTGTAGAAATTGTAATATTTTAAATTATGCTGGAAAGGTATGTATATTAAAATGTAAAATTTCAAAGGATGTGGCATGTTTTACCATTTTTCTTCTGAAGAATGAAGATAAGTTGACTTGAGGCAACTTGGAGTATTCAAGAACATCTCATTCTTTGTTCCTTTTGCTTTTAAGTTGTTCATCGCTATTGTTTTAAATTCCATTGTTTTAAACAGTTGTATATTAAAGTGTTTTGTATGAAATTGTTACAGTTCAATATTTTATCCCGTCTTTGCCACTATTTCTCCCATAACAAGCCATTAGATAAGCCCATAAGAATTATTTACAAAATGAACACATTTAAAGTTTAAATATAAATAGTATAATTTTTAAACATATTGTTTCATGAGCCAAATGGCTATGCACGTTTTGTCATGTGTTCATGGAAAAACGTTTTCAAGTTTGTTGGATTTTGATAATATCTTTGTCAGATGATAAGTGCAGTTATACAGCAGGCCTGATGTAGATGTGCACTGACGATAGAAATACTTCCTTAAAAAATTGTTTAATCCATTGTCTAAGAGAATATTGAGTTTTAATGCAGTGACAACATTTATTTTATGAACAAATCTAAATATTTATGCTGCCCATGTAAAACTGAGAAACAATTTTAAAATGAGTCCCATATGTGTTAAGTATGAATAACTGGGATTGCTGTTGTCATACATCACTTAAATGTAGGTTGCACACATTTAACAAAAAAAGACAAACTTGTTAAGTGTAACTTTTTTTTAATGTAATTATATAGTTTTTTTTTTAGGTTATGTGTTGCATGACAGGGAAGAGCAATAAAATATGACAAAGCTTTGCTAGTTACCCAGGTGATAGCATGTGTCAGGGTTTCAAGAAAATGTAGATATTCCGACATGCACACCGGTGTTTTTTTTAGCATTACAAACACGGCATTATAAAACTGCTGTTTTATTTTTCTGGGAGGGAGCAAAAACGTGGACCATCTAGGGGTCCCAAAGGACTTGGTTCGGAAACATTGTTCTAAGCATTATGCTCTGTGCGTCATTTGGCGAGACTTCAGGCCCAGTGTGACCCTGTACTGAAACAGTACTTATGGAAGAAGATGGATGGATACACAGCATGTCTACATCTTAGTGCTCTGAAATAATGTGCAGCTTTTCCTTATATACAGTATGCATAGCTTTTCTTGCCATGCGTGACAGACTCCAACTACAAAAGGAAGGAACGTTAAAAGGAAATCTTAATGAAAAATGTCAGGAATTACTTCAAAATGTGGCACCGGAACTGTACTCTGATATTTGTTCTTCAGTGGGTGTCATCCATCAACTTCGACTAAAAAAGTAATTTTGCATTTCTGTTCGAATTTGAATGTTCTGTATAATTCCTGCACAGTCTGTGTACTCCAAGGTGAAATGCTACATTAGCTATGCTAGGTTAATGCAGAGCATATGAAGGGACCACATTCTTCTCCATAATGAGAAACAAACCAGCACGTAGGGCTTATATCTCCAGAATATGTTGTTATGCCATCATCCAGTAATTCATCTCCCAGCTTCAGAGCACGGTGAACACAGCCAAGCATCTTGTGATGACTGCACCAACAGAGGCACCTTGTTCTCTGTAACAGCTTGAAGCATTGGCCTTGCCAGGGTGCAGGGCATCACCTCCAGAAACGGCCTGCTACAGTGCGACGCGGCCGCTGCCATTCTGCCTTCTCCATCTGAAACTGGACTGCAGATGTGCTTTTACTTTCCTGTACATTTTTCTTCAGTCTTCATGTCTGTATGTTTATGTGTCACCCACAGTAGTGACATTACTGTATTCATGGAAAATGTATGGATGGCTGCTTCTATTCAGATTTCTGTACGACGGCACTTTGACTAGAAATACATTTTAAATTCTAAATCACTGTTTCTGAATTGGTAGGTCACGACCCAAAAGTGGGTCATGGGACCATTTTTACCGGGTCGCGGAGTGTGTGTTTAGAAAAAATAAATAAACGAAGTTTTTTCTAACGTTGAACTTTTTTTTGACAGAGCATGAAGACATGATGCTACTGGGACTGCACAATTAATTTTGTATTTACTATTACTGCTCCTTGGTTTTTTTGGAAATTTAGTTCAAAATGTGAAAAATATGGGTCTCGGTCGTGATTTAACGACCAAGGAAAAACGCAAATCCTGAGGCTAAACCAGTCGAGAAGCATTGTTCCAAATAATGAATGTTTCCCAAAATAATAGTTAGGTCGACCATCAGTTTAACAGTTATACTAAGATTTGTCTTTAATGGACATTCCTGGTCTTAGAGGAATGTCTTATGAGGAGAGGTTAGCTGAGCTAAATCTGTTTAGCCTCGAGCAAAGGAGACT
>JAAGVU020000002.1:6826545-6840197 GCA_011763525.2 Mormyrus iriodes
CATTCAGATAGGGCTACAGTGAGAAGCTGTTGATGGACATTCAGATAGGGCTACAGTGAGAAGCTGTTGATGGACATTAAGATAGGGCCACAGTCAACAGCTGTTGATGGTCATTCAGATAGGGCTACAGTCAGAAGCTGTTGATGGACATTCGGAGCAGGTTGGTAGATACACAGCCAAAAAACCCGGGGATTGCAGCAGTCTGATGAATTTAGCTGGGATGCCTTCTTGGAGGAGAATATGTTTCTGATATCACAGACTTACCTACATACTTAAAGATTTTATCTTAAAGATGGTGGTATGTTTATCTACAGGATTAAATAAGGAAAATCCAGAGAATAATTTTTCATTAAAGTTTGGCCAATACTTGGACTGCCACATTTAATTACAAACACACAAACATTCACAGACAAAGCTGGCTCTTTCCCTAAATCATAAATCATGCAATAGTTTGGAGTATACATTCTGAAATGTATGCATACAATTATGTCATAATTTTCATTTCTAAGCAAGATCCGATTCATGCGTATCTGTAAAAGACTGAAAGGTTTCATTTTCTCATATAAGAAAAAAAGATTATTTGTTTATCTGGTTTCATATTTTTCCATTCCTAGGTTGCCTTCCTTTATCTATTATTTGTTTTGACATTAGTATTCCTCTTTTCAGCACAAATATAAGCGAATAGAGAATGACACAAAGACATTGTTCTCCAGAGTATACTTAGATTTGAGAAATAATCAAATGAGTATGTTATTATTTATAATGACAAGGAATTAGTTTTTATAATGTTAGATATATATATAATGAATGTATATTTTTGGCAGAGTGAGTCAGTGGAAAGCACTGGGGGCTCAAATCCCACCCACCCTTTGTTTGTATTCTAAATTAAATTCCATTGCCGAAACACAAACATAAAGCTTATTACTTTGACAGATATTGACAGTACTGTGCAAAAGTCTTAGGCAGGCAAAGAAAATGCTTAAAACTATTTGTGTGGGTAGTCAGTATATACTTGCTTAGAGAAAAACACAATTTGCGAAGTCAAATTAAGAGTAATGCAATGAAAACTAACAGCAATTTCTTCTATTCTTGGAAAAGTTGCTGATATCTTCTTGGATAGCTAAATGAACACCACTTCTGTTCGCAAACCTCTCCTCAGGGGCACCTCAGCCATTCCGGGTCTACATTAATTAATTAAGTGACCTAGTACTGAAATTTTATGAATAAATTTATAAAATTTCAGCACTAGGTCACTTAATTAATTAATGTAATTAGTTAAATAACTCAATGATTTATTCATTAGCCATACATGATGGGCTAGTGGTTGAGTCAAAAAATGCTTTGGTGTATTGGATGGTTACTGCAAATACAGGGCTGACTTTTGGAAAGGTTTTGAAAAGGCTAAGCTGACACACTTTGACAGACAGATAATAATGTAGTTTCGCATCAACATGAAGATTATTTAAACATCATTTTCTTTGACTGCCGAAGACTTTTGCACAGTACACATGGTACACACATGGTACAAAAAAATAAGCAAATAACTAAAACATTTACTTAAATCTAAAGTTTCTCTTAGATCTAGGAAAGGGATCTCAGCAGGATATTGGGGAACTCTTTCTTTATCATGAAATGATATTACTGAACTACTGTTTTTCCCTAATATTATTTTCGTCATACATTATCTAAAATGTTTATGATCATATACTGTATCAATACTCAGAATAATAATTCAGACCAAATATATCTTACATTTTGAGTAACTAGGATATTTCTTAGTAAATACCTATGGAGGCTTTGAAACTTTACAGTTGGTTTTCCTGTGAGGATGCTGGTATCTGTCAGGCTCAGATATGGTAGAATATTTTATTCAGTATTTAAGCAACTTTAGAAGCAGGTTTTGCATGAAGGGTTTTCCAAGTAAAATTGTAAACATGTTAAATGTTAGAACATTTGATAGAAGCTAAGTTATCTCAAATTTCCTCCTTCATGTATGGATTCTCCCAAGCTTGCTAACTAAGATTGTTTGTGGTACATGTAGTCATATAAAAATTAAAATTAAAATTACTTTATTAATGAATAATTCATTCTAAAACATTATTTTTTGTGTTGCTTATTTGAAAACCAGAAAAACAAACCAATGCAATCAAAATGGGTGCATCCCTCATTGGTAATCTTTCTGATCTTTGATTGTCACCATTTTAATTACAACTGAGCGATATTGAATTCGTGATGCGTATCCTAGGTGCTTGATTACAGGTCATGGAAACCATTATTTGAATTCCTAAATATTAGTTTATTTTCAATATGTTGAAAATCTGTATTTGAATATTTGATTTAGTGTTTTATGAGTTATTCAAATTTAAAAACAATGTCATTCATTCATTCATTCATTTACACACCCAGTTTAGGCTGCGATGCTAGAGCTCTAATCAAGTTTATACAGCTGATAGTTAAAATTAAATTTTTCTCTTAATCAATTCATCCGTTAATCCATCCATCCATCCATCCATCCATCCACCAATCAATCCAGCAATCATATTCAGGGTGGTGGAACATTTCTCTTTGTGGTGTGTGATTATGTTAAATAGGTATTGATTGTGATGTGCTGTGTGGAGGTGGCTCAGACTCGGTTAGGGGTTTGACTCCTTTCCCTGCAGACAGGCATCTCTAAGTTGAGTTGAAGTTGAAGTTGAAGTTGAACTTTATTGTTATCCCCTGGGGGGAAATTTGTTTTACAGCCAGCAGCACTTAGTAGACAGACAACAGAAAACATTTTTATAGTAAAAACAATTAAAAGTCACATTGATTTAACAATCCAATGGCACTTGGAATAAAAGAATTTTTAAACCTATTTGTCGTACAATTTGGTAATTCATATCTCCGGCCAGATGGAAGCAGCATGAACTCCCTCGATAAGGGATGGCTAGGGTCACACACAATTGACCGGGCCTTTTTCAAAGTCCTGGCCTTAAATAAAACCGATAAGTCATTTAGGTCTAATCCTGCAACTTTGCTACATGTATTAACAATACTCCTTAATCTATTCTTGTTCCTAACATTTAGAGACCCACACCAACTTAAAAAGGAGAAGGTCAAAATAGATTCAATAAAACAGAAATAAAACATCTTCATAAAACCATTGTCTACCCTAAAACTTCTTAACTTACGATAAAAATGCATCCTTTGATGGCCTTTCTTAGATATTGCATCCGCCTGATACTCAAAAGTTCATTTATTATCAAGTTCAATACCAAGGTATTTATAATGCTGCACTACTTGAATCACCTGATCATTAATAATCACTCTCTAAGTTGAATGAAGTGTATATTCTGTGATGGACTGGAATCGTTTTTACAACGTCCCTCTTCTGCTGCCAGGGATAGCCACCCCCAAACTGGGAGCTGTGCTATGGGGGTGGCTGATGGACGTGTGTCGTGGCGGGGGGGGGGTAGGACTGTATCCTCATTCCTTCGGGATATAACTGTCTCCCTGATGTGTTTTTACCTGAAGTGTGAGACATGTCTGTTGTTTTAGGGCATTCACTTCTGTCCTTTTTCAGTCCTTTTGTACATTCATAGGCGTTCTAAACAATTAACTGTAATTCAAGGTAAACCAGAGCTTGGCAAGGGGCCGTTCAGTTACTTCCTTGATTTACTGAAAATAGACACTGGTTTTAGGGGTGGCCCAGTGGTGCAGTGGTTAGCACTGTTGTCTTAAACCCCTGGGACCAGAGTTTGACTCTCTGGCATGGCTCTGTGTATGGAGTTTGCATGTTTGCCCCATGTTATCATGGGGCTTCCCCCTGCAGTCCCAAAACATGCTAAGGTTAATTGTGTGCCCTGCGATGGGTTGGTGGCCTATTTTGGGTTGTTCCCTGCCTTTTGTCCATAGGCTCCAGACTCCCCCCCCAATCCTGAATAGAACAAATGGTTACAGAAGATGGATGGATGGATGGATGGAGACACTTGTTTGCAGCCACAGCTGTGAGCTCATGAGTGGACAGAAGGCACTTTCATAGGTGCCACTCTGCCAGCCCACAGTGATCATGCTGAAAGGCCTCTTGTCCTTCATTGCTGGCACACAGTGGTATTCTGGAGAGCTGACAGATTTGGTCTGGCAGCCTGTTTCTCATCCTTTAACTCTCCAGATGGCAACTAAACTTAATAACACTATAAATTCCATCCATCCATCCATTTTCTGAAACCTCTTGTCTTATTCAGGGTCGCAGGAGGTCCGGACCCTATTCTGGAGGCTATGGGTGCAAGGTAAGGAACAACTCAGGATAGGATGCCAACCCATTGCAGGGCACATTGCAAATACCTGAATGGGCCCATATCCATTTAGAAGCTCTGAAAACTGAGCACAGCAGATAGACCTGGATTTGAACTGAAAATGGGCCTTCAACAGATGTATATTTCTTTAAATACTGTACCATTCTAGTAGTGACAGACTGGAGAACTCCTGAAGAAGGGAAACTGAAAACCTACAAAACACACAGATAGCTGAGCAAAAACACCAGCTTCTCATGAATTGGTCCCCCTTTGAATCCACCCTGCTGATTCTGTTAAAGAAATCAGTCCAACCAGGACCTTTTGAGTTTCATTAAGTTGACATTTGGGTGGTGAGGAATTGAGATGTAGAGAGTGAGGTACAGAGGTACGGAGTGTGCACTGATCCAGCACGTTGCTGCACCCACTACACAAAGTACCACCGCAGGGATGAGAACCCTAGTGAAGGTGAAAACTCAGCACCACATCAGTTCAGATGGAATGGAACAGTGCTTCATGCCCATAAAAAAGTTCCTGATTATGCCTTGCTGGCTGTATTCACTGATCATCCATCCTCATGATGACCTGGACCAGGTTCCTAAAGGCTCAATGAGCTCTGAAAGAGGATGTACAGGTTAACAACTCAGTAAGGCTTCTATAAGAGGGGGGCTTGCACAAGTCACAGCATTACATATAGTTATATTAACCATTACCCCCCAGAGTCCCAGTTTTTGAGCACTAGAGTAACTTCTATGCAGTACTCATCCAGTACAGGACTGTGCTGAATGTGGTGCTGGTCCCAACAAATAAGTATCTTGGCAACTACAGGCACAAGGCAGGGCACAACACAGGATGGGGCGCCAACACTATCACCAGGCACACTCACACAAGCATACCCATGGGCAATTTGGTAAGTCCAATCAACCTCAGCATGTTTTTGGACTGTGGGGGGAAGCCGGAGGAAGAACATGCAAACTCCACACACATGGAGCCATGGTTGAGACCTAAACACTGGTCCCAGAGGTGCGAGGCAACAGTGTTAACCACTGCACCACCATGCCACCCCTATTTAAATCCCATTTTATTACAATATTATTTCGCTGGACCCAACAATAACCTTGGGGTCGGAACCAGCATCCTTCTAGCAGTACCAGAAAGTAGCATCCAACATTTTTTTCAGAGGAGGCATAGTCCCCCTTGGAAGACTTTGCTGGTTGTTTTCAGAATTTTAGTAACATACTCTGGTCACGACTCCCACTGTGGGAGCCCCTGTTATGATCACAACCACAGTACCCTAACCTACTGATCCAGATGCCACTGTCTAAGAAAGTAATGCACTTTGGTACATTAAAATATAACAATATTAAATATCAGCTCTATAGAAATTCTAAACAGATTTTCTAACATTGCCCAAGTGACATATATTAGTTAAATAGTAAGAAGCTTGGCAAACAAAATAAAGAAATAGTGCGCCAAACTGTCACTGGGGCTTAGAGGAACAGACCTTGTTTTTGCTTTTTCACGTGACAGTTATTCATTCCAGTGAGCTTTGCCTGGTTCTCTTCTGTAGAGAAATAAGAATTATGTGTCACGAAGAGACTGCTGCACTGTGAATTATAGCACTGTACAGTGTGAGATTTAGGAAGATCGATTTTACACGCCTACATTGAAATCATAGCAGAAAAGAAGTATCAAGACATGACAAGTGTGCGGCAGAGATTAAGAACCTAATTCAATCTAACAGCAAACCTTTTTCTCTCGAGTGAGTGGCTTTTGCTGGAAGCTCTGTGCTTAGCGAGCAATCATTGCAATTTATTTGCATAATAGAGTTTGAGGGTACGTTGCAATGCATTTGCAGATACGTGGTCTGCTTTACCGACAACAAAAGAACTGTCATAAGTTATGGAGAAGTCCAAGAATATTTCAGAAGTAAGAGAATATTTTTAAAAAGTTCTTAATGGAATTACTATGGAGCAACTGGAACTGGAACCAAGCATAGATCAGACAAGCGTTAATCAAATATCGCATTGGAATGGTACTGTAGCACTGTTGCCTTCCACCTCTGGGATCATGATTTGAGTCTCTGCCGTGGCTCCTTGTGTGTGGAGTTTGCATGTTCTTCCCCTGTCACTGTGGGGTTTCCTCTGGGTACTCCGGTTTCCCCCCACAGTCCAAAAACATGCTGAGGCTGATTAGAATTGCCAAATTGCCCGTAGGTGTGCATGTGTGTGTGATTGGTGTGTGAGTGTGCCCCACTGTGATGGGTCGGTGCCCCATCCTGCGTTACTCCCTCCGGGACAGGCTCCAGACCCCCAGTGCCCCTCTCTAGGACAAGCCGTTACAGAAAATGGATGGATGGCAATATCATGATCCTACTTGTTATCAATATCACATGTCAGCATTAATACTATTCAGTGCTGCTAGAGAGGGGGGGGGGGGCGTGGCTCTGTGGATTAACACTCTGTTCATAACTGAACAGTTTTTGGTGAGCAGAGTGATTTCACAGTCAGACCCTTTAGTGAGGCCCTTAGCCCCATTCCTTCCTTTGAGCGTGGCTGGCCCTGCTTTCTCAATTGGATTTTGTTTTGATAAAAGCATCAGATAAACATACATATTAAACATTAATTCCCTCTTAGTAAATACAAAGAAAAAATTGTCTGCATCGATTTTCCTAATATTAAACGCGAACGCACCAGATACTTGTACAATTTAGATGAAATATACCTGATATCCTATTGCAAAAGGTATTTGTACTAATATACAACCCCATTTGGCGCATCATAAAACAAAAAGTAAGACAAAGGAGACCCCCGAACTGCTGAGCAGCTGAAATCCTGTATCAGGCAAAAATGGGACAACATTCCACTTTCAAAGCTCCAGCAGCCGGTCTCCTCAGCTCTCAAACGTTTACAGAGTGAAGAAGTAATGCAATGCAGTGGTCAACATGGCCCTGCCCCAACTTTTTTGAGACATGTTGTTGGCATCAAATTCATATATTTGTCATAAAACAATAGAATATCTCAGGTCCTGCACTTGATGTGTCATGTCCTGCCGACCGGACCGTTCTGTCTCTGCCCCTTTGCTGTTCCGCTGTAGTGCGTCTTGTTCCAGCCCTCTTGTGACTCACTCCCTCCTATTCATTCCCCTATAAGTCTGGTATTTAAGTGCTTCCCAGGCCAGCGTCCCCTTGGTCTGTCACTGACATCGCTGCCTTGCTTGCGGTTCCCTGCCTGGCGTTTCTTCCCTCGTTTTGGACCCATTGTGGGTGAGTTTGTTTCCTGTGATCTGATGTGATCTGCAAATCATTGCATTCTGTTTTTATTTACATTTTACACAGCGTCCCAACTTTTTTGGAAACATGGTTGTACAATGAACTAATGTTTCAAATGTTGGAAAGGTTCGCAGACGTGTCTTACAATTTGCTTGAATGCTATTTTCACTGGAACAAGGGCACGGTTTGGAAAAAGCAGGTGAAAAAAAGGGGAAATATCTGGAAGAGCATTATGCTATACATTGGAAAAACGGGGTAAGGGCTTATAAAATGGATATATGGAATAGTTATGCATGCATATGTAACTGAAGTATTAAACGCCAACCTACCTGACAAAGAATGACAAAGAAAAACACGTGTAAGCCAAGTAAGCAAATCTGTATGAAGAGAAACATGTCAAAGTTGCATGGTGACAATAATGTTCTTAACAAGTTTGTGTAGAAATGAAAGAGGAACAGAATTCCTCATTATCACGATCAACAGGAGAGAATCGCACAGTGCGTTTTGTTAAGATAAATCCTGTCCCCTCGATGTACCTGGATCAGCAGCTGCCCCAGGCAAAGGCCGGCACCGGCTGCTGCACAGCGCACACTGCAGAGGAATACCCTTCACCCTGTGCAGAAAAACACACAGGACTAACTGGGAGCTATCAGTGAATATAATGCATGCTCTGCTTCAGCGCTGCCTGTTGAATTCCCTTGAAATTAACACAAGGTTACAAGTTTTGCGTGAGTCAGTAACCCCTTTACACTGAAACGCCGGCGTGGCAGTTATAAAAAAACCTACAAAAACGTAATTCCAGGTGTAGCAAATTCTATTCATTTTTAACTATTTATATTCACCATTGCTCTTAGCAAGGATGTTAATGTTACCACAGAGATGTTAAATTACGACATCAAAGGTTTTCCGTAGCTGTGGTGAACCAATCGAATTTGTCGTAAGGGATAACGATCAGCCTCACACATGTGGACCTGTGTGGAGAACAGCTCTACATAGAAACTACATGATATTAGTTGCGTCCAATTTTCATGGATAGAATGTAGATTTACCTACATACGTTTCTATATACACAGATGCTTGAACCTATTAAATTATGTTTACATGCATTTATAATAATCATATTCCTTGTTTGAGGCTCCAGAATAGCCCTGCTGTCATCGTTATTTATTTTATTTTATTTTTTTGGTATAAGGAGTTTAATTTATAAATTTCAAGCTGTACAGAAAGAGACAAACTAGCCCTTATCTAATTGATGTCAACTATATCTTATGGTTTTCATAAATCAAGCATTTGTTTGGTATGTCTTTGGGTCTTTTACAAGTTGGGCAGATCTGAGTCTTATCATTATGTTAATAGTTTATAAATGCAAATCTTTGCATTCATTAATGAAATCTGAACTAATTGTTTGCTTCACAAATTCCAGTAATCACTCTGTCTCAAGCTCACCCAAGCTTCTTGCAGAACTGTTGATTGAAATGCCTGGAGCTCTTATGACAACAGGTTAGGATAAACATAATAATTGAATTCTAATTTTTTTGGACCTTCCCACATTGTACGTAAAACAAACAAGCAAACACACAGACAAATAAATGTTTTCATTCCATTTACATTTTTATTAAGTAGTTTTATTGCAAATCACCAGATGCCAAGATTCTCGATGAATTATGAATAGCTCCCGCAATTTCTCTGCTGAGATCCGTAAATTCAGACACAAATGAGGTTCATGGCTCATTGCCTTGTGAACTGATAGCCGTCACATGTCAGCTTCTCACCTTCACATAGAGCTTCCTGCTGCATAAAATAACCCTCTCTGCTCCTCTACTGCTTCTCTCCCTGTGCAGTGAAAATAGAGCCTGTGTGGAATGCAAATCTGTAAGATATTTATGAACCAAAGGTATGTTTTCATAAAGGACACAATTAGTGAACACAGTCTTTTCTTTCACCACTGGACAGCATGCCAGTGCATACCTCTACTCTACAACACGGGAGAGCATACAGAGCATGCATGCAACACGGGAGAGCATACAGAGCATGCACGCAACACGGGAGAGCATACAGAGCATGCATGCAACACGGGAGAGCATACAGAGAATGCACGCAACACAATAAAGCATACAGAGCATGCATACAACACGGGAGAGCATACAGAGCATGCATACAACACGGGAGAGCATACAGAGCATGCACATAACATGAGAGAGCATAGAGAATCTATGTATTTTGAATGAGTAGTCTCTCTTTGCAAGCAGAAAATACATGCAAACTACATATGAATAAAGATGTAATATGTATACATTGAGTCATCCAGCTAGTGACATCGATTTCTCTAATATGGATCACTGCTGCTCATTATAACGTAGCCATGCATTACGGTGTAAAGCAGCAGTTAATGGTTTGTAACCAGGACATATAATTTTTCTTCTCAAATAGGAAAAGTAAAGTTTTATGAAAGACATTGTAAGGGGAACCACATTAAATTTTAAATACGCAACAAAGCACAGGGAGGCAGACTCTCAAGAGGAAGCGAGTTCATCTTCAACAAATGTCTCCCACAAAATAAATAATTGGATTTGGCTGTACTGCAATGTAACAGAGCAGAGCAGAGTCACCACAGGCCCCACAGTCTGTCATCGCACAGGGAAGCTACAGCATCTGAGAAACTTCAGAGAAAATTTCTACTACAAAGAATTACAAAATACAGTAACTGCTGTGGGGTTTGTTAAGTGCAAGATTATTAAACTGACTATATACAGCATACAGATTACTAGTCCTTAAATGGTTATAACATAAATGCACCAGTAGCTCATGATTTAGATGGAAGGATTTGGAGTGCTTTGTTCAACAGTGCTTAGAACAATTTACGCACTAGAGGGATTCATGGAGCATGGAATATCAATTGTATAGTGTAGCCCCGTGGCTTGAGAGGGTGCCACTAAGCCCTTACACATCCAGCGTTGTCTGTGTGATGCTGCACTAGGAGCTGGCCCGGATTAACCATATGGGCAATACTGAGACAATGTAATGTTGGGAAAATGCTACAAAAATAAAATTGAATTGAAAAAGAAAAAAATGAACCCCCCAGGGGGTATAGTTTAGGTAATTCCTGGTCTATATATTGGCAACTGCTCCTCAGGATATGACAATGGGGAATATCCATCCATTATTTCTTGACCAGTGAATGTCGGATAATTGTTTTTCTTGCGTGAGACTCCCATTGCTTCAATGCTAAACGCAGTTTTCTTTGACATATATAAAATGCAACAGAGGATCATAAAAACATATTAAAAATGAACAATGAAAAAAACAATGAAATAGTAACTATTTGACATGAGATCAATTTGATCTCAGTTCAAATAGTATGACATTTGAATATGAGGAAGAGAATCGACACATGGAACTGATTCAGGACGCGTGACCTTTCGTAAATTGTTTGGAGGAAAGCCGACTCGGTATGTGGCAGAATGACGAGAGGCAGGTGAGTGATGTGTTCTTCACTGAATTACTTACTTCCATCAAGAGAAAACGTGACTCTCCTCTGCCAACCAAGAATCATGTCCCAGACAGCCAAAGTGCTGCATTTTGCTTTAGTGTTTTATGCATGTGTGCATAGTTTCCTTCACACAGTACAGGTCTTGGATGTATGTGTTAATACAGTAGCTTCTGCCAGTATATTTGCACATGGTTCTCTGGCTGAGAGACACTTGAGTAATATTTGGATGTCTATGCCTACAGGTGCTAAAAACTCATTATGTCAGACAGCTGATATTAACTGGACATTCCATGTTTATTTCCTATTGTATCATTTCCCTGGCAATCAGTGAAGAAACAGTGCATGACTCTGTAGGTCAGGTGACTGTGATCAGAAGGTTGCAGGCTCACGTCCCATGGCTGGAAGAGTGACTTCACCGTTGGGCCCCTGAGCAAGACCCTGAACCTACAGTTGCCCCAGGGACTGACTGACCCTGCTTTCTAAAAATGAATGCCGCTTTGGATAAAAGCACCTACTGAATAGATACTGAATAAATAAAAAAAATACAGTATCCATATATTGTATGCAGCTTAATGATTTTCATGGCTTGAAAGGAGGATTTCTTCAAATCCATACCTACCCTTAATAACCAGTTAGAGTAACCATTCTGTAATGGTAGGAACACAGAACTTATGACACTGTTCCTCAAACACCCATTTTCTGTAACTGCTAGTCCTATTCAGGGACACAGGTGGTGCAGAGTCTATGGGTGCAAGTGAGGGAACAAACCAGCACGGGGTGCCAACCAATTGCAGGGCACGCTCGCACCGACGGGAAATTTGGTAACTCCAAATAACCTCAGCTAGTTTTTGGACTGTGGGGGGGGGGGAACCCAGAAGAAACCCCATGATGACAGGTAGAAGACATGCAAACTCCACACACATGGAGCCATGGCAGAGACTCAAATGCTGTTAACCACTGCGCCATCAAGCCGCCTCATACCTATCACTGAAAAGAACAATTTATAAAAAAACAATTCAGATGTAAAAAAAATAGTCTTTGTACCACTCTATACAATTAGAACCAGCCAGGCGTGAATGAAAACCCAGGAAATATGAGGCAGAAATACTATCCATGGAACTATTGTGCCACCTGTGAGAGGTGAATATGAACTCTTCCATACGTAGTCTCTGCTCCAAATCCTTGCTTAATATCAATCTTTTATGAGTGACATGCAAACTAGTCCTTTTTCAGTGTGGATGAAGACCTGCAGGTCTGTGATGTCATCCTTTAGTGTCTTTGACAGGAAGTGCCATGGGAGCGAAGGCTCAGGAAGGTGACTCATTAAGGCAAGTTTGGGATGTTGGAGGCAGCGAGGAGGTCTGGAAATGATGCCAGAATGACAGCTCCTCTGCACCATGTGTGATTACAGGAGCCCCCTTCCCGAGCCCTTGCCGATGCCCGTCTCCAGTTTGCCCTTTTTCTTATTTGACATGAGAATCCTCTGTCTGTACATTGCTTTTAGAGTTTGGGCGCTTTATTTACTTATTGATATGTATCTCTGTCCAGCTTAAAGGTTAAAACCCAAGTCCCTCTGGTTATCGTTTCCAGCATCGTCCAGTCCAGTGATCTCAGGGACCAGCAGGCAGAGGACCTGGCATTGTGGGTGGATGGCCCAGTTTAAGGTGCTCTGCCAAAAATGTTTTTTTTTTTTAAAAACTGCGCACTTAGTCGTAGTTGTGACAATAATTCTACATTATTCATACAAAGAAAATACAATGCATTGTGTACAGATGTCATATTTATAGTGAGTGGTCTATTGGAAATACTTTCACCTCTAAAACAAATGTATCTAATACAATCACTGCAGCCTTTCAAAACAATTAAATAAAAAAAAAGGAAAAAATGTATATGACATGTATATTTATCTTATGTATATGTGTATGACGGCAAGGTTTTTAACTGAACTGGTACAAGATTCCCAGCCACGACTTTAAAAATGTATTTCTTTCACGATGGTCCTATGACTCTTAAAATTAAAGAATTTTATAGTGAAAATTATTTCTGGAACTTTCTACCTGCTGGTTTTAGGTGTTTTTTGGATGCTGCAGAAGCTGATAATGTTATACGTTTCTAATTCTTAATGCAATAAAATTCAATTACGTAAAAATTGACCAATAATGTAATACATTTTCTGAACTAATATCGTAATACTATTTTGTCAATAACGTAAATGATTGATTGATTGATTGATTAATTAATTAATTGATTGATTAGTAAATGAATTACATTACTGACTTTTCGTACATTAAGAACAGAGAAATGTACATTGTTATTGTCATTGGTATGATATTATTGGGAGATGTTACATTATTGGGTGATGCTCTTTTCACATACAACCTGAAGCATGTATTTGGTGGTGAGATTCACTCTTTGGGCACTTCACCACTTTACCAGGTACATCTTGCTAGTTAAGGGACGAGACTCTCTTTTTCCTTCAGATTGAGATCTGGTGCCTGTGGAGGCCGTTAGAATACAGTGAACTCACTGTCATGTTCAGGAAACCAGTCTGAGATGATATGAGCTTTGTGATATGGTGCCTTATCCTGCTGGAAGTAGCCATTAGAAGCTGGGTGCCCTG
>JAAGVU020000002.1:6847756-6857937 GCA_011763525.2 Mormyrus iriodes
TTGCTGTCGCTTGCCTCCCTCCCTCCCTCCCGCCCTCTAACGTTCTCAGTTATCCTCTCCACACACCTCCCACTCTCTCACTCTCGCCCCTTCTTCTCTCTCGCTCGCTCCCTTCCCCTATATTATCGCTGCTCTTCGGATCCCTACCCCATGATCCCTTCTTCCGCGAGGAGGACGCCACCTACTTTTAACTCTCAGACTCTGATGTAGTCTTTCACAGGCACTGCAAGCGTCTTCCTGTTCCCAGATTGAATCACACATAAGGGACGGCATAAGGATGCTTTGGAATAACAATGTTTATGTCGCCTTTCCCCTTAATCTCCTTCAAGCTTTTCACATGTAAGGATTATAGAAACAGTCACACTGGATCTCTTATCGGAAAGGATGCTCCGTTCTCTCATCTCTTTAACTAAAGCCAGAGAAAGGACTAATATACTTTCCTGTTGCTGAAGACACCTGCCAAAGAGTTCCATTTCAGCCACGGGAGGCATGACATCCTAGCCGGCTAGCCCCATGGATTGCGAATGGATTGTGGATTTTTCTGTTTTTTTTAGCTGTGAACTTCTAAAGTGAACATTGTAGAGAAACGAGAAAAGAAAGAAATATTGTGTGCTTCAGATTTATGGCTTTCTCAAGACTGGATTTTGGCATCTAACAAAGAGGTAGGGTTATTTTTATGAACAACTACAGCAACAGCAAGAACACCAACAACAACAACAACAACAATAATAATAATAATAATAATGATAATAATAATAATAATAGTAATAACTTTTTTAATTTATTAGGAGAGATACTACAGTATCAAAAAATATACCACAGTACTATAAGTATACTTTAGTATGCATTTTTTTAAGTGTTCAAATATCATTCATGTACCACATTCAAAGAGCAGAAATATGTTGTTAGTTACTTTTGAAATCAGTCCGTTTATGTTATTATTCAGATTAAAAACAATTAGATCTGTTATATATTTGCAACATATATGTCTAAGATGTACTTCCATTGCGTATTGTAGCTGATAGAGTATATGATGAGTACTTAAATTTCCAAAGTTTTCAGTAAGATGAATGTATATCTTGTCAGATTTTTTCTCCTTGACTCCTCTTTCGATGTTAACCCCCTCAGCTTTATTGCAAACTATGATAGACTTAAACTCTAATATAGTTAAACTTCTAAGAAACTCTGACCTGACCAGTTTGAATCCTTTGACAAGCTATTGTCTCGTCATAGGTCAAAGAAACTATGTTCCTACATTCCTGTTATAGATGGACTGTTTCTGCTGTAGTGCTTCATGTTTGATTTCGTCTCCTGGCTAAGATACAAGATTCGGGGTACTGCTCCGAAACAAGTCCATGTAGCATCAGGTTTCACCATTCATCAGGGAGCCGAGACCAATGCGCAGAGGCACTGTGAATGCTAGAGGGGTCTCTTTAAAATACTACATGAAAATTGGTTTAATTGGTTTACATACTTATACACCCCTGAAAGGCTTACAGTGTCTGGTCAAAGTGACTGGTATTTGGTCATGTGGTGTCGCCACGAGGCACACGGCTGGCACAGTGAATTGCTGTAAACTGTCAGCACCGCATAAAGAAATGTAGCTGTAAACACCCATGCAGATTTGAACCAGCTGGGAATTCTCTGTCCCCCTCCAACCAGCTGGGAATTCCCTGTCCCCCTCCAACCAGCTGGGAATTCTCCATCCTCTTCCAGTTCCTCCGAACTCACCATTCATAGTCATACTAATATGTAAAACATATTCACTGATTCTATCAATCTCTCATTAAACTGAAATTAATTGAGAATTAATTTATATCCAATAATAATTAAGAGTGAATTTTTCAAAAATGAATAAAAAAGCTAACATTCATCACATGTCCGTAAGAACGTCACTTTGGGGGTTTTATTACTACTTATTAACTTCTTAGTTAGTGAATGATACCTTTAGGTTGCATTTTTTAGTTCCATTTTCATACTGCCATGCCTGACCTTTTGTTTGGTTTGAATAACCTCCATAAGAGATGGGTGTATAAAAAGTATTTACTCTGCACAAGTCATTGAAGTTGTACAAAATTACAAGAAAGTCTTTCCACCAGTATAGTTCCATATTGGCAGGTGGCAGGATCCAAGAGTCGGGAGTGTGACAGGTGCAGCAAACACCTTATTCCTGTTTCTCTTCTCGCTATCTCTCCTGCTAAATACCTGTCAGGGAGAGCAGCAAGAGGAATTTATTATGATCTTCTGATTGCTTCTCAGTCACAACTATTTCGCTGCTGCGTGTGCTGACGTGAGGAATTGGTGGCCGTAGGCTATTAGGCTGAAAGTCTAGGAAGTCGTGGTAAGTTGGAAGATCCCATTGGCAGACCCATGACATTCCTCTGCCAAACTCTACGCCATTGACCCCAAGGACAGGAGCAGTGGTGACCAACCAGGGTGGGTGGTGAAGAAGAAGGAACTGAGCACCAGAAGACCACTGCATTGGACAATCTGCTAGCCTCTCCATGATTTTGACTGGCCTGGTGTAGGATTTTAATGGAGAAGTCCTGTAGGTCCAGGAACCTCCGGGTTATGGGGGGGTTTGAGTCCTTAGGCATGACCATCCATTGTAGTAAAGTGTGATCGATCGTGAGAATAGGCTCCCAGCCCAGGAAGTTGTACTACAGCTCCTTCATGATCCAGCTGATGACCAGGCTGTTGCATTCCACAGTGATGAAGTTCCTTGTGGTGGCACTGAGCTTCTTAGATAGAAGCCTACCTTTGAGACAACTAGACAAGTATACATTGAGACAATGACGTCTCTCCTGTATGCCCTGCTGCTGTACTACTGTTCGTCCTGCACCAGCACCTTCCTGCCATCACCTGCCTGCCCTCTGCTTTGTGAAATGTTAAAATTGGGACAGTATAAACTGGGACTCTTTTGACCTCCTCCGCCAGCCCCTGGAGGACGGGCTCCCCCTTTGAGTCTGGTTCCTCTCAAGGTTTCTTCCTTCTAGGGAGTTTTTCCTTGCCACTGTCGCCTCTGGCTTGCTCTCTGGGGGCTTTGGGCAGAGAATATGTAGAGCACTTTGAGACAATGTAATGTTTTGAAAATGCGCCATACAAATGAAATTGAATTGAAAATTGAATTGAATAGAAAAAAAATGACTGGTTGAAGTCAGGGGTCTTCAGCAGTGGGTTAGATGTTAACATAGTCATCAGCGTTAAAAGGGCTGCTCAGCTTCCTTGTTTCATGCCGGACATGTCAGCCTGACTCTTTCGAGTGAGGTCCACTAAGAAGGTGATTGCAAAGAAAAAATGCAGCACAAATCGATAATATCCTGGTAAGATTTGGCAGTTGTGTATGCTCTCTCTGTTTTCTTTTCTTGTGGCTGGAGCAGGGTTCATCTGTTGAGGTACCCTAGGCAGTAAGCCTTTGCTAGGTCTAAATGGCATTTGGCAGGGTTCGCAGTAAGGCATGCCTGAAGGATGGTGTCTAGGAAATGCACTACCATGTCAGTGAGGTATGAAGGCCAGATGTGAATGAAGGATAATGGTTTTCAAACTAAGAGGGTCTTGAATCTGGACTAGTTGTGTCCTAGCAAGGGTTTAACCAGTAGCTCTTAAACAAAACCACCCATCAGACTCCGCTTGGCAACACTGTGGATGCAGTTGATGGGGCAGGTATCAATGAGTTTAATCACTTGGACCCAAACGGCATTCCCCAGGGTCACAGCACACCCAGGATCCAGACAGGCAAGGATGGGGTTTCCCTCTAAATACACCACAGTAAATTGCCTGTGTGGCTTTAAGGGCTGATGGATGGCACAATCCTCCATCCAAATTCTTGCGACCGACTGTGTCCTGTGATCTGTGGGCGTGGCCTCATCCTGGGGAGCCAACCACGGTTGACCCAAGGGTGAGCAGTTTTTGGAATGGCCTCGGGGTTTGGGGTATCATCACAGACCAAGCCACTCCTCCTTAGAGCTGCAGTAACGAGCTAAGGTTCTGGGCTTTTCTCCAGTCCCCATCTCCTTGGTTATAGAAGCATCCAATAGCGTCAATCAGTTTCTCTGGGGGAGGGGACGCTTTGGCACATTGCTTTCCAGTCATTCCTAGGTTAGACCTGGAGAAAGTGGTCTACAGGCATCTTTTTGGCCATCCACTGTGGAGTATGACAGTTGGTCCAGAGCCAGTGCTGTGCGGTTTGTAATAGCTGGTTGAACTGAGCCTGCACTAGTTAGTCACCATAATATCTGAAACCAGTGCGCAACTATAGTAGAGAACAATCCAGAGTTTTCAGGGTTTCATAGAAGTGAGTCAGGTTAGGGCATTGCAGGTGGCCTGAGCCTCTCGGATTAGGGACGGGGCAAGAATTCTCACCCACTCTCATCGGGGCCATCTCTCCCTTTCTGTATGATGCTCAAAGGTGCTCAGGTTGACTTTGATGTTGTCCGTCTATGTCAGTTTAGTTAGGAATCTGTAGCGAGACGGAAAGCCTCATCAGTAGCCGGTGACATGCTGGGAAAGGGCCCGAAGATGGGCAACCAGTTCTCAGTGTGCTGAAGGTGGAACTGCTGTAGTTGCTGCAGTGAATGCTGAAGAGGTTACCGTGTCGATGCCCATTGTGTGAAGGTCATCGACCTGGTCTTGTGATAACAACAACCACAGCTAATTGTTAAAAGAAGGTGGGATCCATGAGTCTGGAGTGTGACAGATGCAGAAAAACAATGCTTTAATTGTGCAATTAATTATTCAGTGAGGGATGGACAGTGAAGGATTTCGAGTGGAGGATCGGGCGAGGGGGGTGCAGCCTCAGCCTTGGCTGACAATGACTGTGTCGCTGTATTCAAATGGATCTACTACATAATGTGATGTTTGTGCCAACATTTTATGTTATAAAGGGTCTCAATAGTGCATGTACAATAGTATAGAGAATGTACAAGCATGCAAAGGTGATGGGCATATGCTGTGTATACGCTTACGGTAGTAGCAAACCTTTCTTCTTTTAGCCTAATATACTGTCTTTCTTTACATTGTCCAGATAAGGTCACCCCACCCCCATAATTACGTTTGCTTGACAGCTTGACTTTATAGAATATCAATATTCTTAATTATTTATTAATTTCAGCACGCAACATAAACAATGATGACAAATTTCTAAATGCTTATTGCATTTAATTATAAGTGTAATGTATTCTTTTGGGGGGGCACAGTGGTTAGCACTGCTGCCTCACACCTCTGGGACCAGGGTTTGAGTCTCCGTCATGGCCTGGGGTGTGTGGAGTTTGCATGTTCTCCCCGTGTCATTGTGGGATTTCTTTGGCGTACTCTGGACCCCCCGCACCCCTGAATAGATGAAGCAGTTACAGAAGATGGATGGATGTACTCATTTGCAGGATTTAGGTGGAATATAGTTATAGTGGAATATGCCTTGGAATATAGTTATGTTTTTTTTTTATTATTCATTAATCATCGTTAAAGAGAAACTCCATTAGTTAAGGACAAACTGTATTGATTTGAGTGAAGGCCAGGATCTGGCCATGCAAAGCAAGTTCAGCCAATCAATCAATCAGTGAACCATGGGGAAGCTGCTTCATAAGGACCTGCTCTGCTTTGTATTAAATAATATTGCCTTGGGTATTCAGCAGTCAGTCCCAAACGTGTACGGAGCTGCCTGTTTAATGTGGTCAAATACTGCGGTCTGACTTTTAACCACTACTACATGTACAGTACTGTACAAAAGTTTTGGGCTGTCAAAGAAAATGTTTAAAGCTATTTATCTGGGTGGTAAGTGTATATCTGTTCAGAAAAAAAACAATTCAACTTTACATGCAAATGATCAGAACAGGACCCATGTATTTGTTGACTCAACCACTAGCATACCGTGTTTGGCCAATCAGTATTTCATCAAGTTAGTTCACTTCGTTAAGTGAACTGGCGGTAAAATGTAATTAATTCAAGAAATAGCTGAAGAGGGGTTTGCTAACTTGAAGCGATGTTCTTCTAGCCACCCAACAAGATACCGGTAACTTTTTGGAAAACAGAAGAAATTGATGTGACTTTTTATCGTTACCGTCCATTTGCAAATACTCCAATGCTAGTGATGTTCATTTCTTGAACTGCATTTTATGCTCGAACTAAGATAACAGTGTGATCATATTCCAGCAGTTTTCATATAACATAATTTCAGGGATGATGATAATGATGTTTTGCAAGGTTACTTTTTTAATAGTTTTATTTTGCTCACCACACAAATCTCCTTTAGTGTTTACCTCCTTCTTTGACTTACCAGGGGGGTGAAATCAGCTCCTTGCTCTTGATCTGGTGTGGCTCATGGACTGCGGAATTGACTCATTATTTGTTTCAGGCACAGGCTGTCGAGCTTGCAGTATAACCACAATAAAGCCACACAGCAAACTGTCACTGTGGCCCTACTGGACAAGCGCAGCTTGGCAAACTGCAGATAATACTTAAAACCAGCAGCACATGCAATGAATCCTGCCAGCCGCTTTTGCCTTCATATATATCCTTAAGTGATTTATGAGCAAAACAAAGGTAAAAGTCTGAAGTGGGTGTTTCTTAGTATTATTTTCTTTTTAGATGCAATTAAAATGTTTGTTTTTTTCTGGGAAAGAATTTACATGTGTTCATACCTGTGTGCATGCAGGCATGTAAGTACAAAGCTACACCACTTCATTTAATTATATTTAGATATGAATCTTAAATATTTGTGGGTAAGTTTGCCTTTTACTGACGTTAATGTTTATATAATTTGATGCATATAATTTTGCATAATTTGCATGCATATAATATGTTTTGTCAAGCTAATTGGAAAATATTTGAATAGGTTTGTCTTTCTTATTTTAGTCTGGTTATTTGTATAAAATTAAATGTTAAGGTTAATTAGTAATTTCACTTTAAACAGAATAACAGGTGAAATTTATATAACATAAGAATATGTTGGTGCCATGACAGGTCCCCAAACAGGTAATATACAGGCATGCAAACATATAAACATTCAAATACATATGACTTTTTATTACTCAAATTATTTTTGTGATCGGTTGGTAATTTGTGGATTTTACACTGAGTATTCTGCATAATTACTTACCTTAGGCATGCACCACATAATGGCATATCCTTGCAAGAGAATCTGGAAATTTTTATCAACAGTGACCATCAGGTAATTATATATTGCTCTTTTCTTTTGTCATATAATATGTTTGCTTTTTCAGTAAAATGTATCTTATTTTTCATCTTTATGGAACATGTTTATATGCTTAGACAACTGCTAACATTGTCGGGCAACATTGTACTCTATAGATCTGCTCTACTGCAAAACATCCAGATCAGATAAAACAAACAACATCCTCCCATTCAATGTCTTTGTTCACTGCTTATCCTGGTCAAGGCCTGTTCGCTAAAACAGGATGACAGTCCGTCGCAGGGTACATGCACACAGCCACACACAGTACTATCCTATGGGAAACTGAGAGGCACCGTCTAGCCTAACTGCGTGTCTCTGGATGGCAGGAGGAAAGTAAAGGTACCGGGAGGAACTCCGCATGACAGGAGGGGAATGTAGCTGCACACACAGAGAGCGGAGGCAGGAGGCGACCCCCAGCCCTGGAGGCGCGAGTCTGCCCTCCTGCTTGATGTTCAGAAATGACAGTCATACATTCCTTCTAAATACACATAAGCTTTACATTAACTGCACCTTCATAATGTATTTGTAGTACATTTATAAGCAGCATGTAAGTATACCTTTACAGCCTAACATACCTTAATAGCTTTAATTTACATTAATAACAAACATTATATGATTATACGATTATAATGTTTGTTATTATCATATAATGTTTGTTATTAATTTAAATTAAAGCTATTAAGCTAAGTTAGGCTGTAAAGGTATACTTACATGCTGCTTATAAATGTACTTTGCATTGTGAAGGAATGTTCTATGAATGCATTATAAAGGCATTATGAACGTGCAGTTAATGTAAAGCGTTACCAAACATACTACATTTCAGAGTAGTTTATGGGGTTTTAACGTCGTATACCTTTGAAGAATACATGTGGGTGTTTAATAGTATTATTTACCATGATGCATAAGCAGGAGGTGGTGGAAGATGGATGGATGGATGGATGCATGGATGGATGTGCAAATGTAATTAGATTAAATGATAGTTTCACGAACTGAGGATTTGAAATTAAAACAGAACAAGCAAACACAATTGAGAGCCTATTCAATCTCAAGTATGATTAAAGCCTTCACAATCACATCAAATATTAAGCCAGGAGCCAGTAAAATTAGAATGTGATGTAAAATTGTAGAGAAAAATTCTGTTGTGCTATTCTGTCTGATGGATCTGGTTAAACCTGCCTTACCACACATGAACCTGGTGATCTATGTCGCAGTTTTATTTAGGTTAGACAGCAGGTTAGATTCGCATGTGGAAAAGCCTTTCTCTCTGAAGTTGTTACATTTGGGAGTAGGATGCCGCTCTTTAATCTGTTACATAGCTCGCGTTTCCTTGTACGCAGTCCCTGCCCAAAGCCAGTATCATTTTCTGCTATAATTTTTCATAGATGCTTTGAGGTTCTGTTATTGATATGTAAAAGTTAGATGAGTGTAATGTGCAGTATGGTGTTATTGTACAACTATACTATTTACAATTGTAATTACAAATTGTGGTATTTACAAAAAGTATTGCCTAAACCATGCATAATTACAGTTGCAATTTTACATTGAGTTAAAGCTGAAAAAAAAAACTACGACAGGTATGTCACAAACATTATTCATTCTAATTAAATCATGACAATATTAAGCATCTTATTAGCCTCTGGAGAATTATTGAGTTTATAAACATGAAAGAGGTTAATAATAAATGTGCAATTTTAGATCCAAATCTAGTTATACCTCTATTATGAATAAGAATTTATTGATGTACTTCCCTTTATTGGGATATTGATAGCAAACAGCACTTTAATACCAGAATAAAATCAGCTGTTTGTTTTTTATGAGGTGATGTTGATATGTGGTGAAGTTGAAAGGAAACTTTTTTTTTGCTGTCAGTGCTACAGTCATGTAACGCCGCTGTATCTGTTCAGCATTCTCTTCATTGGATCATTATGAAACGTATTTTGTAGTAGCTGAAGTGGCTAAATTATTTTGGCTGGTCTGCAAGGGTATTTTGACGGGCAGAGATGAAGCAAGGCAGCAGCAGAGCTTGCAGATGCTGACTGTGCAGCAATGTCCTGGCAGGTCTCAGCTTCTTTGCTCAGTTATTGTCCTAACCAGTTTTCAAAAGCATTGTACCTGAAAAAATTAATTCAACAAGCTAAACAGATATGATACGGTCATTAGAAGAACAGTATATGATAATGCTCCAAATAAATTCAATATTTTTTTACACATTAGGTTGCACGATTTCATGTCCTCTACAATTTTTATGGATATATTTATTTTGTTGGATCTCCTGAAGGTAGAAGGAAAATAAAGGGAACAAAAAAGGTTGGAACAGCAACAATGCATCCCCCCATCAAACCCCTACTCCTACCACACACCCCCACTGCTACAATCTCTGCAGTGTAATAACTCAAAAAGTATTTGATGGATCTTTTTCAAATTGACTGTAGCATGTTTTTGGACTCTGTGTGTGTGCGATCCAGAGTATGCAGAGACAACCCCACAACGACACAGGGAAAACATGTAAACTCCACACACACAGAGCCATGGCAGAGGCTCAAACCCTGGTCCCAGAAGTGTGAAGCAACAATGCTAACCACTGCACCACCATAACACCCCCAGATCTTATTGCCACTACACCTGATTTCATTTAGAGACAAATTGTACCAAAATTGAAGCAGCAGCACTAGGTGGCAGCAAAGGAAGGAAAGGGCTGCTGCAGAAGACCCTTGATCACATGAACACAATAACTCTTAAAGTATTCAATGAATCTTTTTCAAACTTCCCTGGACCATAGTATAGGTGACGATTGAATGCATATTTAATGTTGAGACAAATAACACCACAATTGTAGCAGTATCACTTAGCCACAGACGCAGATCTGGTGAACCTGGTGACACGGAGACAAGTCACACAAAGTTGGGCTTTTGGGAGAGGAGGGGGAGTGTGTGTGGGGGGGGGGGAGATCGTAGAGGTTGGGGGTGTGGGAGGAGTAGGGATTAGAGGGGGG
>JAAGVU020000002.1:6870709-6882832 GCA_011763525.2 Mormyrus iriodes
TGACTTGTCTGTGTCTGGGGCAAAACGTTCTGATTGAGGAAAAAGAAAATGATGTAGGTAATATTTTAAATAGCCTGTCCGTGGTATAAACTGCATTTAGACAATGTTCATCAGAATATACCATGGTGTTGAGCCCTAGGCCAAAGGCATGGTGTGTGTGTGTGAGTGTGTATATATATATATGTATACATGCACATTAGCATATGTAAATGTAGCATTAGCATAATTTCCTCAATGCACTGAATGAAATGATTCATCGTATCATCATGTCCCATGGCAGAACATCTTTCAGAATATTATGGGAAAAAGCTGGAAGAAATGAAAATGAAGAATCCAGTGCTGTTTGTCTTCATCAGTCATAGCCAGTGAAAGACACAGCCCTCCGTTTGAATGGGATCTCTATAATTCTGCCAAGACAGCAGTTACTTTTTTCTCATGATTATCATGATACTGATTTAAATATTCCAATCAGATTGCACATGTAGTACGTATGCATGTGTGTGTGTATGTTTGTTTGGGTAATGTGCATCTTACATTGTGGGGGCCAGATGTCCCCATAATGTGATAAAAACCTATTATTTTGCCATTGTAGGGATAATTTTTTTGGTCCCCACAAGGCGAAACTGAATTTTATAAAAAATCTGTGACTCCAATCAAAAAACTAAAAATGTCAAAAGTCTTGCATCCTGTTTGATTACTTGTGTGTAAGGTTCACATCGTTGGGATTAGGGTTTTGCTCATAGCAATGAATGGAAATTCCCCGCAAAGATATGAATACAAACGTGTGTGTGTGTGTGTGTGTCCATTCACATTATTTGTTTATTTATTTTATACATTTAATATATAATGTGCAGCTCTGCTTGATCGTGTGTAGAAAGTGGAGTAGAAATCTGGATTCCAGGTCACCTCTTGAGATACCTGCATGTTCTGTCCATGTTCTGCAGGTCTCCTTCACGTACAGTCAGGAAATGCCACTTATAAATTGCCTATTGCGCCTGTGCCCCGTGATGGAATGGCGTCCTGTCTCCTTTGTGTTCTTTGCAGGCTGAGTACAGGCTCACCACTGCCCTGCACTGGATAATTGACTGGATGATGGACAAAAGTATGCTTAGACTGATTTTATGAGATCCTCGTACACGGAAAAACTTGTGAGATGATGCAAAGCATTTATTAAAATACAGGGAAACATACTGAAGATCCTACCAGGTTGGTCTGTTTTCACATCTCGTCCTACAATATGCTTTCACAAAAGAACGAAATATTAATGTCAGATAACTTGTGGTGAGACAAGAATACTTACTTCTGTGCAAGGAACTGCATGGAAAGCAGGAAAGACAGAAAGGAATTAATGATGTTTTTCTTTTAATCTATTTGGTAGTGTCGAGGAAACTTTTAATTGGGTATTAAACTTTTACGTTTTGTAGCTGTTTTATAAAAGGAAAACTAGTAGATTGTTACACTTTGTTTTGTTTTTCAAAACAGTACCTTTAGTAATGAAGCTTCTGTTTATGTTCACTTGGATAGAATTAAGCATTATTTGTGAAAGAGCTTAAAGCAATGTTGAGTGGAGAAATTCAGAGAACTGTTTTATTTCTCTAATGGTCTGTAAAAGTATATAATGAAACAACATTGCCTGTGATCTGAATGAAAGCATGATGCTATGTGTTATTCCCCCATTAGCTACATATTATACTCACTATTTATTATGTGATACAGCATTCTTGCTTTACAGGCTAATCAATGAATAAAAATATATATATATAATTTTATTCATTGACTAGTCTGTAAAGCGAGAATGCTGTTACACTTATATCTATACAAATCAGCCATATCATTAAAACCACTAACAGGAGAAGTGAATAACATTAATTATCACATCACAGTACTGCCTATCTATTCATATGCGTGGTGAAGGATAGAGATTCCACATTGCAGCTCACAAAATGGGACTTTATTAAACGTCAAAAAGAACACAAGAGACAAAGGGAATACAGGGGGTCAAAAACAAAGTAGGTAAATGACAAAAAGAAGGCAGGGAGCAACACAGGAATAAGCATAGCAAAATAGCAGCAAATACAGGGCAACAAAAGCTACAAACACACAATGACCAAGTGAGGAACAAGGGCAGGGATATTATACACAGACAACGAGGGTAAAACAAGGGACAGGTGTGAGCCAATTACAATCAACGAAGCACTAGGGCTGGGACTAACAAGACTCAGGGTCATAATCATGAAGGACTCAAACACTAGGACAGGGGTGACCAGGCAGGAACTGATCCTGATAGTCAAGCGTGCCATTATATATTAGGCTACTGTACAGTCAGTTCTTGAAGTTGATGTGTTGGAAGAAGGAAAAATGGGCAAGTGTGAGGATCTGAGTGACTTTGACATGGGCCAAATTGTGATGGCTAGATGACTGAATCAAAGTTTCGCCAAAACGGCAGGTCTTGTGGGGTGTTCCCAGCATGCAGTGATCAATACCTACCAAAAGTGGTCCAAAGCCAACCGGTGAACCGGCAACGGGGACATAAACACAATGCTCATTAATGCATGTGGGGAGGGAAGGCTAGCCGATCTGGTCTGATTCCACAGGAGAGCTACTGTAGCACAAATTGCTGAAAAAGTTAATACTGGCTATGATAGAAAGGTGTCAGAGCACACAGTGCATCGCAGCTTCTGGCATATGAGTCTGGGCAGCCATAGAGTGGTCAGAGTGGCCATGCTGACCCCTGTCCACCGGTGAAATCAATGCAATGGGCATGTAAGTGTCAGAATTGGGCTATGGAACAATGAAAGAAGGTAGCCTAGTCTGGTGAGTTACATTTCCTGTTGCATCATGTGGACGGCTGGGTGTGTGTGTGTCATTTACTTGGGGAAGAGATGGCACCAGGATGCACTATGCAAGCCAACGAAGGGAGTGTGATACTCTGGGCAATGTTCTGATGGGATACTTGGGTCCTGGCATTCATGTGGATGTTACTTTGACATGTACCACCTACCTAAATATTGTTGCAGACTAAGTACACCCCTTCATGGCAACAGTATTCCCCCATGGCAGCTTTCAGCGTTCTTGAAGCTATTCCCTTCATTCCTCAAGAAATAAAATATATACTTCATAGGTATTTTTGGAGGTCTATTCTAACATGCTCAAGATAATGGCTTAGTGGATATCTTGGGGGGTAGATTCATACTGTATGTGATGTTTGCAAATTAAACATCTGAAAAACAAATGCTTTTGTCATCCAGCACATCTGTAACATAATATCACATTGGCACCCTTCTATATTTTCTGTGAAATTTTCTGTGAATGTATAATTAATGTATAATTTCTGGTGGCTAGTCATTAAACCATATAATTTCATAAGCATTTTACTTTCAAAAGAACATTGCTTTCTGGGCAGCATTTGAATTTGTGTCAGAAGAAACTATTTCAGAAGTACCTGCTAAAGATCGTTGGTCTAAGCAACACCCTTATTCACATTAACTGTGTCTAATTTTAAAGGTCTGCATTTATGACTCATTAATTAAATTTTAATGCCTGCTTGCTTCACTCTGAAAATTTATGAATGAGTTTAATCCGTATGAAGAGAGCTGTGTCTGGCTTTAATAAGCTTAGCTAATCAACGAAATGCAGAAATGCAATGTCAAATAACACATTCCCAAGGCTCTGTTCTCAAATCAGGTACAGCCTTCACTTTGTTATAATGTCTGAGGTCAATACCAGTGTCTCCTTTTTCACATACCCCTTGCTCTCAGTCCGGAGGTGAATTCAAACTGCAAACACATCAGAGGGGAGAGGTGTGTACTGTAATTGGGATTTGAATAACAAGCTTTAGCTGTGGAATAAAATTGTAAAATGCCATAGATAACCTCTGTGCCCTCATTTGCATTCATTCACTTTTCACGTTCCTTGTTTGTGTTCTTATATTTATTTATAAATGCAATAAGCCAGCAAAGATGCTAGTCTTATTAATGCTCCAGTGATTCTCCAAGCCATGCCGTCAAACTGTCCTCCAAGAATGTATAATTACAGGAATCTCTGTGACTCATTGCTTCAAAGAGCTTTGTGATCCGGGCCTTTTACTCTTTATTCATTTAGTTAATTATGCTGTTTGAACTAGGAAATAAGTTGTGTTAAATGTGGATACTGTTGATTAAAATCCGAAAAACTATTTTCAGTTAACAAATATATCCTTGTCACAAGACAGTAAGGGAAAAAATACATTTTATATATCAGTGTCGTAGTGCGGTTTCTTCTAGGTCCTCTGGTTTCCGCCCACAGTCCAAAAACATGCTGAGCTAAATTGGAGTTTTAATTGTCCGTCGGTATAAATTTGTGTGTTGCTGCCCTGTGACGGGTTGGCACTCTGTCCTGGGTTATTCCCTGCCTTGCGCCTATAGCTTCCAGGACAGGCTCTGGACCCTACATGTTTACTGTCACTTTTTTATTAATGTATGCTGAGTGCATGCAGTGGGACTCCTGTATCCACGGTTTCAGTAACTGCAACTTCAGTTATCTGAGGTTTACTGGGGTGCCAAAAAAAATTTCGCAAAAAAAATTCAGAAATAAACTCTTCATAAGTTACAAACTGTGCACCAAGTGAGTCCACTAGCCCAGTCATGCCCAGCGTATGACACACCTCCCTTTGTCCCAATTCCCTGCAGAACTCATCCAGTCTGCCACAAGTGTTCTCATTGACAACATGACATTTGTTGCTGTGTTATCACAGTGCATATGTTAAAAAATGTATTAAAAGATATGATTTTCATTGCTCCGTTATCACTTGGTATTTGATATTTTTTCATTGCTCTTAAATCTCGAGAATTAGGCTAAAACGTCACAATCCCTTTCATTTGAGAGAGAGTGTACAGTACTGTATAATAATGTACTTTGTACTTTATTATTACTGTATTTAATGTCGGTAATATGTTACTGTGCATAATTTATTAATTAAACTTTAACACAGTGGTCTCCAACTCCAGTCCTGGAGAGCTACTATCTAGTATGTTTTCTATCCTACCTGGCTTCTGATATTTATCTGAGAACATGTATGACTCATCAGAAGCCAGGTAAGATAGAAAACCAGTACAATAGCTCTCCAGGACTGGAGTTGGAGGCCCCTGCTTAATCATGTGTATGTACAGGAAGATCACGGTATATATGTGATCCGCGGATGGATTGATATTATCAGCCGTTTTGTTCATCCGCAGTAGGACTTGGAACATATCGCCTGTGGATACAGGGGACTGCTGTATATGTATGCGTATGTGCTTATGAATTTTGTATACATTTTGCATAAATTGATAAGTTTTTTTTACTCTACAGGTGTGGTAAAACATTTCGCACAGACATATTTGGTGATTATCAGTGGTGGGCACAGCTAACCGAAAAGTTAGCTTTGATAACTGTTAATCTGCTAACTCCACAGTTGAATTCCTTTAAAAGATAACTAGAGAGCTTAAATTTTAACCTGTATAGCAATTTAGTTCAGCAGATTACCTGGGGATATTTAGGACTTACCCAACTGGGGATCGTTGTATTCCATAGAGTCTCCGGACGCCCGCGACCCTAAATAGGATGAGTAGTTGCAGAAAATGGATGGAAGATATAAGTATTTTGTCAGAGGAGTAGAATTTTGTGACTGGTTCATGCTGACATTTTGCCCTCAGTGAAGCCACATGGGGACTACAAACATGGCGGCGTTTACCCAGAATTAGGAAGGATGGTCTCAGCTCTTTATTGGTCTATAGCTCGGTCAATCAGAACCCGGAAAATAAAGGAAATTAAATAGGGGCCGAAGCAGGGTTCCTTGCTTAGCCGGATAGCTTGTCATATTTAAGGTAGTCTAGCCTACATGTAAGTGAACAAACATAAAGTCCATTTAAACTAGGGTACCCGAAATCCAGCTTCATCATACAAGCTTCACTTCTCCACTTAGATTAGGGTACCCCAATTTAAAATGGACTTCATCTTTGTTCACTTACATTTAGCCCAGACTACCTTAAATACGACAAGCTATCGACGAATCACGTCTTTTATTTATATGTAGTCAGTCAACAGTGTGCCAAATAGACTGTTGCAGACAGGTGTTTATGTGCACCTTGTGAAACATACTGTTTATAGAAAGATAAAGTTATAGTACAGTTGCCCTTTCTCCTAGGTTAATACTCTACTAGGGTAGTCAGGCAACACTAATTATGACAGCCGCACTCAGAAGTTTCTTTATTCACAGATGTTAATGGTAGTGATCTCATACTGGTGGACTTCCCTTAACAGCCTCTTCCATAATCTGTCACTAAGTCAACAGCTCATCACCCAACCAGTTGGTATTGTAAGGGTGTACTCACACGAGCCGATACGTACGGTGCCTGAGCATGTTTGACCCCAAAATCCAGTTTGTTTGACTAGTGTGATTGCACCGTACCCTAACCGGGTACGATATGCTTAACCGTGCCCTGTCCCGCTTGGAGAGGTGAACCAGAGCACGATTAGTCAGACTCAGAGCATGGTAAGGATGTAGTGTGATCCTGTGCCTGAGTCCGGAATACAGACACGACATCAATGATGCGACTGAAATACGCATGCGCATATGTACGCTATAATGAGCCGAGCCCGAGTCGAATCGGGTAGGCTGTACGTACTGCGTCATTTTCTTACAGATGATATAAGCAATGTTGGGGAGTAGATAACTAAAATTAGTGATGCTGCTAACTTAAATACTTTGTTTAGTAGCTTGTCAGTAGCGCAGCTACTTTTAAAATGATTTTCAACTATTTCTTTTGGGGGGGGGGGGGGACGCTACATCGTTAAAAAAATAGTACAGGTCGTCGGCGACTTACGCAGTTATCACGGCCCCTTTTCAGTACCAATATCTTGCGCAACACTATTCTGCACTACTAAACTCTGAGATATGTGGTGAAATGTGGGACTCTCTTCTGATACGTGCAGCACAAATAAAACTCTCCGCGTCGCATACGTCATAAGTCTCTATGCGCCATCGTGCCCAAAACAACTCGAAATAAGCCACAAAATATATATTTTATATTACATCGTGTTTGTGTTTTTAACCCTTCATTCCTGCATAACTTGTGAAGTCACTTATGAACGGTAGGGAACTCGTTGTCTTGATGACTGTCTTGATGAAAATAGATTGAAACAGCACTAACTAGCTACTTATCTAGCCAAAAGTCTGAAGATGATGGAACTCAACGAGAAATGTTTAACATGGAAAGAACTCCAAAATGACAACTCGGGGTGAAAAGCTCTCTGAAGACTGAAGACAATGCCTCAGGAGAATGAATAGCAAAAATTATCACATAATGGGTCTAATACTCATTTAATAATTTTCAGAGTTCATCAGCAGAGGGAATTTTTAATTAAACTGCCTGACAGATGCCATATAGACTCTGAAATTTAATAATTTAATGTGAGCACATGATTAGTAATGAGAAATAATTTTCTGTGGACATGCTTAATCTTATAAATGTTCTCAAATGTTTTATGGATGCCAGACTGACACCGTATTCAAATCAGTTTGCACACTCTGTATGCCTCATATTCCTTGAAATACCTTTGAAGTATATTTCATTATTTATTACAGTCCTAATTAAAATACGGTGTTCCATCATCTTTGTGAAGTGTGCGTCTGCTGATCCTACCCCATACCATCCATCCATCCACCATCCACATCCTGGTTGTGGTTATGAGGGGGGGTGGAGCCTCTCAGACACATAGGCCACAAGCCGAGGACTGTCCTGTCAGGGGTGTGGGTCCTCTGCAGGGAACATACACCAATTCAGAGATGCCAATTCACTCTCTGCATGTCCTTGGCATGGGTGGGGGGGAACCAGAGGTGGATAATTCAGGTTCAGAAGGAAGAAATCTACACCAAGATTTTGTTTCAACCAACCATTTCAGTACTCTGTGACTCTTTATACTCAGCTGGTTGGTTGAAACAAAATCTTGATCTAGACTTGTACTTTCTGAACCTGAATTATCCACCTCTGAAGAGTATGATATCCGGGAGGTATAATTAATATAGATACCCGTTAAATAACCAACAAATATTGATATGCATATTTTTAAAATTTGTATTGGTTAATTTTTATTTTTGGTTATTTTCAGGCAACACACAGAAGCGTAATTAATGCTAAACAACTTGATAGATTCACAGTAATTGTCAGCTTTGGACATGCAGAGGAATCGTAGATTATATACAAAAAATGTAAAATACATTTGTAGATGTTATCGTACGAAAGTGCATGATAAAATGACAATTAAGGAAATCTAAATGTAATATAAATGTAAATCTATATTAAATTAAATTATTATTATTATGAAAATAAGAAAAATGAGATTCGTGCTCAGACCCGATATTCTCATTTTAGTTACCTGAATCATTTCTATGAGCATAAATGAAATTGCTGTACAAAAATACTTTAATAGATTTTATTTTTAAGTCTGTCTTATAACGGTGCCACTGCAGCTGTCCATTTAACAATGGTCCTTAATATATTTTTCATATACACACACAGACATGCCCCCCTGTTCCCATAATGGATAGGGTTTTGCCCACAGTGCACCTGATCATTCTTGTTGTCAAAAGGCCTGGATCAATTGTAATTCTGTTGATGGAACATGTGCCTCAGATTGGTACCTTGTCAGATGACAAAAGAGGCAGGTGTTACCATGCATTGATAATGGACCCAGCGATAGCAAGGGGCTGGCTCATCTCATAGATAGACCAATTCTATCAGTGTTCGAATGGTATACCAGCCGTCAAGGAAAGTTTCCTCACCCAAATCCCTTATAAACCACAAAACCTTATAAAACCTTAAACCCCACAAGAGCCCTTGGAAATGGCTTGTAACCATGTGAGGGATCACACCCATTGAAAGTGTTACGATTAGACTTTGGATTGAAAAACCAGTTTTGTTATCTAGATGTTCAAATATAAGAATATAAAACAGTACTGTACCTAATTTTAATAAAAAACTACTACTTATATTAACTGTAGCAACTAACAATACTGAATCCTCACAGACAATTTAAATACGTTTATATATGCACTTGACATTTAAAATATGATGCTTTTAATAATTTAAAAAGAAATGTGCACTTCATTCCAAATTGATTTGCATTTATGAAAACATATTGCTTATTAAAATGAAATTACATGACCCATTATATTACATTATTTTAAGTGTTTAAACTTGTTTCAGTTTTAGTCATTGATCTCACACACTGTGTGGTCTTTTAACTTCTTTCTTGCTTGTTTTTTTACTTTAAATGGTTATTTAAATGGACTGTACAGCCTTTCGGGCTTATTATTTATTGGTAAGCTAATTATCCCCAGGGAAACATAGCTATTAGGGCTACATAATGTACTAGAGTCTAATTAAGATATAAAACAGTCCTCTGTCCATCTATCTTCCACCTGCTTCTCCAGTACAGGCTTGCACTGAAAATGGAGCGTATCCAAAAATCGTGGTAGGAAGGGCTTCCTGGATAACTTTTCTCCAATGGCATGGCACACACATGCTACAGGGACCAGCAAAACGAACTGAGCACTGGAATACCAAACCCACGCAACACACATCTCCACACTCAGTGTAGGGAGGAATTTGAGCCACCAAACCTCAACAATGCTACCCACTGAGTCCATATGCTACTGATTAAACAGTGAGTATTAGTGTATAGTGGTGATGGGCAACACAACGCTTCATGAACCACTTGCTGTATTTTTTGACCCCACTAGATGGTGCTCTCTGTTAAAAAAAGGGCACGAGGCATGCCCCAAAGCAAACCAAGAGCACCATCTAGTGTTCAAAAAGTACATCAAATAGTTCGTGAGTTGTCATTTTGCACATCACTAGAGAATAGGGTATGTACAAAGCATATATTATTAATCGTTATGTATGTGGTTATCTATACTCAGAATAACAACCTATCATACAGCAGTTTCTTCTTTTTTGGTTTATCCTTTGTTGTTTCTTAAAGCCAACAAAGATGTTTCTGTGACTGTGCTATAAGCACCTTAAAAATAGAGGAAGTCAGTGGATTTCAAAAGACCTGTCGAGTGAAGCATTTAATAAGTGACAGTTGGTAGCAAAAATGTAGGGAAAATGCTCTTTTACAAAACTTGCCTATAATAAATAAATAATTTAAGTATTGCCCAGGGCCCGCCCTATAGGCAGCATAAGTGATCACCTAGGGCGCCAGTTGCTTAGGAGGTACAAATCAGAAGAAACACCTCGGGGTGCATTTTATGACTTTACAGGTATTTACACTAGTTATAATATCTGACTACTTCTTTTGTGAAACAGACGTGAACTAGATCGTTAGCAGCCTGATACTCTATGCTGCTGAAATGTCTTTAATATAAATGAACTGATACAATTTGTTTCCTGCTGGGAGGGGGACACACGCAGCAGTCTCTCACCTCGGGCGCCAGAACACCCAGGGCCAGTCCTGGTATGTTCTAATACTATACATTTATTATATGTTGTATTTCATGTACTAAATTGCAGAAATGCTAAAAGAAATATTATTGTTCACATATTAGACCCAAAGGCTCTGCCAGAAAAAGAAAGCCTTGAGAGTTAATTAGGAATTTAATGTCCTACTCTCTCTCTGCTACTGTATCTATGACTTCCTGACTGACAGGAAATAGCTTGCTATTGTAGTCAACCACATTGTATAAACCCCTCTCCCTCGGCCCTGGCTGTGTACATTCTCCTTATGTACACCAATAACTACACATCACCCTGTAGAACTTCTTCAGTTTGCAGATGACCCCACTCTGGTTACACTCATTATAAATGATGACATTTCTGCGTACTGGGAAAAACTAATTAAACTGGTATCATGGTGGGAAGTTAAAAGCTTGGAGATGCATGACTATGGTAGGAAAATATCTCCAGCAGAACTAAGAAGGCACGAAGGTCTCCCAGGGAAGGCTGAGTGGCCACTCAAAAGATGGGAACTAGTTATCTGCTGTATACCTGTACCTGTGTTTCATTCCCCAGGTCATAACCCTTCTTAATTAGGACCCCTTTCCAGATACATCACCTTTGACCATCTGCACACTTGCAATTTATGGGATTTTAATTCAGAATGAATCAGTGTGTCACTCACCATACATTTTTACTATCGGTCTGTGGGCCCTGTGTGTAGCTCAGCAGTTTAGAGCTCTGTGCTCTGAGAAGGCCGTGGGATCGAATCAGAGTAATCATTAGTAGTCCCTAAACCCAAATGTTACAGGGCTGCTGGCATACCCTGCCCTCTGATCCCCACTTGCATGTTGCTTTGGACAATAGTGTCTGCTAAAAAAATTTCATTGTAACATTGGAGCGGATAGCACTGTTGTCTACCTGATAAACAGAGCTTTTAACTTATTGGACAAACCCTACAGCACTGTGAAGATCAAGCTTTTTTTTTTTAAAGTCTGTTGACAACCCTGTGTTGTTGAAGGAGAAGCTATTTCAATGCAGGTGGGCTGTCTGATGGGATACTGCAGCTCATGAGACGTCAGGGCTGTGATCCAGAAATGGCTGCGAGCGAGACAAGGGTATGATTTTCGTCTTCTTTAACCTTGGTCTTCATTGAGACGTGTCATATGCAGAAGTTCTCAGATGATACTGGGTGCATCAAAGAAGGACAGGAAGCAGAAGGGAGGAGCTTCTTGAAGGAGTTTACTGATGCGTAATAACGAGAACCAAGGAAATAGTGTAGGATTTCAGGAGGTCTATGGATCTCATATGGTACTGGTGGAGCTATACAGATACTTGGGAATGCACTTTGGCTACAAGCTAGAGTGGACTGCTATCACCGAGTCCCTGTAGAAGGCCTGGAAATGCCTGTATTTCTTGAGAAGACTTAGATCCTTTGAAGTACAGACAGTCCCTGGGCTGAGAACGTCTGACTTATGGACAGCTCGTACTTACGAATGGACTGCCATGAAGCCAATTGTATTAACAAATTGAGGTTAAACACAATGGTTCATAATAACGAAAGCACACACACGCACTACTTTGAGACGCTTGTGAAAACATTGCGCGGTTACGGCGGTTCGTCTGCTCGAGGTACCATACAGTACCATACAGTACCATACAGTACCAT
>JAAGVU020000002.1:6909651-6919695 GCA_011763525.2 Mormyrus iriodes
GGTCCCAGACGCAGCCCCCACAGCCAAAAGGGCATGAGCCCCAGAGAACCAGAGGCAACAGGCAGCTGACCCCGCGACGGGACGGCCGCTCCCGTACGAGCCAAGGCCAGGGCCCCCAGGACCCCAGATGGCCAGGGGCCGACCAGCCCCCGGTAGAGAGCCCCCATCCACGCCAGAGAGGCCCGAGCCCCCCCCCCGGGCCACTACCCCAAGGAAAAGGGCAAGCAACAATGCCCAGGAGGCCAACCGCGCCCAGGACCCAGGCCCACACCAGCCACACAGACACCCCGCAGACACACCACTCAGCCATACACATAGATCATACACACATTCTCATAACATACACAGACACCCCCACACAAAGACAAAAAGACATAAGCCCATCCACTCTGGAGTTCCCTCCGACGTGCGGGAGAACGGAGGCTGATCCTTAATATAATCACCGTGCCACTTCTCTACCGTCCCTATGAGTTATATTGTTTCCCCCCCAATATTTCCCAAGACACCTGACAATACACATCGCAAGTGGTGTATTAACTCTCAGAAAATAGTTTTTTTTATTCATCTTTCCTTATCCAGAGGCAGTGGCACAATACTATACCACACTATAAGTATAAACTACTGTTTAAGTAATGAGTAACCTAATCTATAAGTACTTCATATTATTTTTAAGTTTAAAGTATTCACTAAAGAAAGTTGCTGTTATTTGCATGTCATCGCACCCCTTGGGTAACACCACTACCCTGTGTGGGACGAGCATAACTATCATCAGGGCTTTGCCTGCAAAAACTTCACAGAAACACACAGTCACAGCAGACACTCGCCTAAGAGGCTCATCCTGCAAAAAATAACGTTTAATCATCTCTAATATTCCAGATATTCATCTTATAAGTGCTTGTGCAGTAGAGGGCCAGGGACGGCCTGGAGCCTTTGTCCGGCCACAGAGGGCACCAGGCAGGGCACACCCTGGACAGGATGCTAATCCACCACAGAATGCACACTCACGCAGTGTGTACAGTTTGGAAAAGCCAGTTCAGGAATTGTGTTTCTTTGTACAGCAGAAGGAAAGTAGCTGGAGCAAAACCACATAGAACCTACAAACTGCACATCCTAGAGCGAGATGTGAGATGACAGCACTGCTCAGTGTGCCACCATGCCACCTATTTATGACATTATGTATCTTTACTGATAGCCATTTAATACGATTAGTATTTGGTACATGATAAAACAAACTGCTTATAAGATTTTTGTAAAAACAAAATTAAATACAGAGGTCTTGGCAGTACTACATAGGTTTTCCACAAGCAAATGCAAATGACCCATTTTCTTGAGACCATTTCAGTGCTGCTGAGACACATGAAGAAATACAGTAAAAAAACACACAAATTACAGAATTTTTCACTTGTAATTTTAGTATCTCTGTTAACTGAAAAGGGAAACACAATTTTGGCATTGATGTAGTCCGTTTGGGCATAACAACCCAACTATAAGATCCCTCACCATCACAATACTCCCTTTATTTTGAGATAGACACCTTTTCTTTATATGCATTAGAAAAGTTCTTTTTGCGACAGTGTGATAGCCCCTGGATAAACATGACCATTGCAATATGAGGCTTGGATGTCATCAGTATTGTTATAATACATGTTCATTGTGACTGACATGTAACTGACTCCCAGTGACAATGTGCCTATTCCTCTGTGTCCTTGTGCCACTCCGACCCCGTATCGATGTGGGTTTAAATGTTATCACTGCTTTCCTGTCTTCCCTTGACAAAAAAGTGCAACATCTTGTACGGTGACGCACCTTTGAGCGGCGCAACTCTTTGTCTTCATCTACGTCTGGTGTCACAGCCAGGAAAATCAATTCTAGCTTGTCTGGTTGCCAGAATCTTATTGTGAAGAAGTTCGACTGGAGATCGGCCATTGATGAGGTGCAGCTCTGACAGTCCTCACAGATTTGTTGAAATCTTCATGCATCTGCTGTGAGGCTTTCAGACATGGATTTTTTTCAGGTCCCAAAGCATATTATGTTAGGTTTGTTTCTTCTGCCCACGTAGGACCTGAAGCCTGATGTCTTACCTCTCAGCTCAGGCTAGATTTGCCTTGTTGACTACTGATTGTTTACTATGTATCATGGGTTTGTGAACTGTAACGATACTGAACTAAGCAACAAAAAGCAACAGATGAAGTTGTTTTCTTACCGTACGTTTAAAAAGTGCATTTGCACTAAGATTGACTCATTTTAAATCAATAATGTCATTTACATTCCCTGTATGAACTTTGTCTAGCATGAAAAGGGTTCACTGGGGAGACTGAGTCTTATGATCAAGGTGATGGTCAGTTCATTCTATCATGACTGATGTTTGCATATGTTCCTGCATGTATTCCTTGCAGCAAAATGAACTTGTTTATGTACTGTATGCTAGACTCATTCTATTTAAGGGATTCTACGTCAGTTGACCTCCAGTGTGCAGGAATTTGTGCTAAAATATTTTGTGTGGATTTTTATTTTAGTGTATTGTTAAATGTTACAAACATGTTGCATATCACTCAAGTTAATTTGTCTTCTGTTTGTCTGTGGCAGTAAAATAATGAGCAATATGTCATTCAGTATGGCTGGGGACAAGCAACTGACATTAATTTACTGTGACTTCATCTTCCAAATTCAAACTCCAAAAACAACAGGCTTAACGGGGGGGGGGGGGGGCAATAATTCAGCCCAGCAAAAGGGGAAGTTTGGGGTTTTTGAAAGGCAGGACAAGGCTTTGGATGAAAATCCTACTAAAGTTGCCAAGGTAGAAGGAACAGAGCAAAATACTATTTTCATTTTTACGGGGGAGAAAACAGCAATTTGGTGAAACTGGTGAAAGAACAGAACACAGCAGTGTTCACACATACAGGGAGCATGTCTCCAGCCGCCTGTGCTCACACACATTCAGTACGTGCAGAAAAGGTTCATACAAGACAAGGCCATTCGTTTAGGCTGCGTCTGAGTGAGACGGCTGTGCCGCATGAAATAAAAACACCAATAAATTATATGCAGAATCAGGTTCCTAATATACATATAAGTTTATGTCATATATTACACAAATTCTGTTCTGGGGTACAGTTACAAAATATAGTTGCATCTCTACATTTGACAGGATTTGACTTGTGAACGTATGTTGTCTCAGGTCCCTTAAGCATAAGCTACCATGTGCCAATAATGTCATTCTAAGGCATATATTAAATAAGTAAATGTATCTAAAATAAATCAAAACTCAAAAATAAAGAATATCAGTAGATGTGTGTAATATTTGGACAAGACACAATGAGTGCCTATGAGTGTTGAATATTTGGTAATGGTGTGTGTATGCCCCTGATTATGTGCCTCTCTGCAGACTGCTTCTGATGTCTGGCAGTTGGTCTATTAGCCAAATAATTTGTCGGATTTAAGGTAGCCTAATTTAAATGAACTTTATCTTTGTTCACATACATTTATCCCAGACTACCTTAAATCCAACAAGTTATCCGGCTAGTAAGTAACCTGTGGCCCCAGAGCACAGCAAACCATTCACTTTCCATCCATCAGACCACTGTCTGGCAGTCTGAAAGAGCGGTGAGCGTGCGCTCCCTCATGTAAATCACACCCTCATGTGATATGTCTCAGACTGACTTCTACCATTATACTGATACAGTGTATAGCAAAACGAGCTTTTAATCAATCAAATTTGCAAGAATATTCGGGGGTAGACATTAGAAATTTTAGTGATTTTTTCCCCCCAATTTCAACGTTGTGCCCATTACAGTAGATTTAAATTTTTTAGGCGATAGAGGTAACACCAAGTTCAACAGGAGAAAACCCACAATTAAATAAAAACAAGACAAACCAGCGGCAGTACAGCCTGCTGCCTTACTGTCCTTCTTTAAAAACCGAACATCAGCTCACCATTTGGTGACTGTCAAAGCAGAGACTGTATGCGCTGAATCCACAGTGATGGTGAATCTTTGTATCTTTTTGTATCAGGTGCTGAAGGTGCAGTGTTCAGCAACTCTGTAGAAACCCCTCACGTCAGGTCGGAGCCCTTTAAGGAGCTAAGGTAAATGTAATAAACAGCATGTTATCCGGTTCACTGCAGAATAGCCCTCATTTGTTTAAGTACTGATGTTTTGGCAAGTTATCACCTCATTCTGATTTCATCATAAAGTATTTCTAGTAAGTATAACTATGTAATGAACATGCTAAAGGCTAACATAACAAAACCCAGACCAGTAAGACTAAGCGGCCGTATATGTCATAGGGGAGTTCCTATAAAGCTTGCGTTTGTGATATTTGGATTGCTGCCTTTTAACGGACTCACCTTTTCCTACGCCAAGGGTTTAAGCCCACGTATTGCTTTTGTGGACTCATTTGGTGCTGTGCATTATATAATAATGCCATTTTAAGGTCATGTAGCACAACTCTCTATGACGTAACAATTTTGAAGAGGTGTTAGACCAGAACTATTCAGACCCCAGTAATTAACGAATCCCTTTCAGAGGAAGTTAAAACAACTACTTCAAAGAAATCCAAAACTATTTATAAATCAGGGAACTTTTCTTTTTTTTCCCCATTTCTGAATTTTGTATTACATGCAGCTTGCATACAGCTGAGAGCTTAAAACATAAATGTTATTTAGATTTGTGTTTACAGTGAACTTGTAAGTACTATGCCTGTTTTCTTGGCACTGTCGTCTCATGCGTTGTTGCTTAGATCAATGCCCCAGTGCTCATCAAAATCCAATTAAAGTGCGTTCCCATCGTCTAAAACAAACTTGGATACAGGGAAGGAGAAATGGATTTTGGGGAGCAGACAAGACATGGTTGGCAGCGCTAATTTATGGGTAAATAATGAGCAATAAAAGCTACCAGAGATCAGCCCCCAATGGCCAAAGGACTGTATGAAGTGGCTGAGACAATGTATCTCATTTGGCCTTCTCGTGTGGAAGGATTCACTTACGCATAGTCAGTATCTTCAAATGAGTTTACTGAGGGGATTTAAAGACACTGAGAAAAATGCTAATAGAATTGGCACAGAGTGAATCCACTATTCCGCCAAACTTCAAGATTTCCTGCACCTCTATACACTTGGTATATATATATCATTGTGTGATATATTCTCAGTCACGTTAATATATATGGTGCTGTAACAGAAGAGCTGTCCATTGAATGTATGAAATGTTTATAGGTGTATGGCAGAACGGGGCTTCGTAGATCTTTTTCTTAGTCTTTGAGATTTTTTTCAGTCCATATCCCAACCAGACTCAAGGCTGAGGATCCATACAGCAGGATACTTTGTTCATAGAACAGGACTGTGAACTGCCCTAACCAAGACCACTCACACACACACTTCTGGGATCTGGGCCCAGGAACGTCTCGCTAAACTATGGCTTATGTAGAATTAAAAACCTATGGCCTAATTATACTGAATAATTGTTGCGTGCAAAGTAAATTTCAGATCATTATGAATAATAAAATGTATTAAGTCTGATCATTATAAACCCTCAAATCAACTGATTAGTCTGAGATTATTGATAGAAAATTTAAGAATCCACACTAGTTGAGCACAATCAGTTATTTTATATTAAGATGCAAAGATGAGGTTAGCATAATTTCAAACGAATATGAGGTAAAGTAAGTTTCATTTTTCAGACTTCAGACAAAAAAAATCATACGTTAACAAACACTGTATGTCTTTCTAAATGTTAGTTTACTGAATATCACAGAATGTGGATTCTTCCTAAATTAGAAAATATACTGGCAGAAAACACAGCTCCCCATTAATGTTCTGTGTTACTTTCATGTTGTCAGGTAATAACAGTGAAAGATCGGGCCCTAATATCCTTGTGTCACTGTGCCAAGATGATGAAATGTATGTAAATGCAAAGAAATATGCATGCTACAGCTCTGAGTACTCGATTCTACCTTGGAAAAAGCTAAATCAGTGAAAGTCATTGTGTTTAAAGATTAAGCACGATCATTAATTGAAGTAGAAACACAAGAGTGAGGTTGCTTTGCAATAAAGACAGATAATGTGTAGATCAGTGGGTTAGGGCTGTGTGTTTATGTCCTGAAGGTTGTGAGTTCAAATCCTGTGGTTGATTGATGAGTGCTTGGCTGATGTAGCACACTCCTCCCCATTGGTTGCAACTGGCTACGAATGTATTTGCCTATTTAATAAAAAGCCAAAAGGCAATAACACAAATGACAAGTTTACTGATGGAAGCAATTTACTTTGGAAAAAGAAGACAGGAAGTGAAATAAGACTGGAATCGGTTATTTTCCTTGAACGTAAAATGAAATGACCACAAAGAACAAGGTGCACGTTTTTGATATTTGTTAATTGTTCATAAGCTTATAAATGAGCGGTTTTGTAGATAATTGTTTGGATGCATTATAAACAGCTGTTCTAATACAATACTATAGGGCTGATGTGTCAAAATAGAAATGGTTTTCAATAGCATTTATAAATCAACTTTTCTAACTTGTTATGAGACTGTATATAGACCTATGCTGTCTTAATTTCACTCCAGACTGGAATCACCAACTAGATCTTTGTACATGGAGGCTCCAAAAGGTGTCCAGATAATGGCAGAAGCTGGAGACATTCGGGCAACCTGCAGAAGCGAAATGCGGCTGGAGTCAAAGGATGGAGAGGTACACGCAATGTGATTATTGTCTTTGTCAGGGGCAGAATTTTCCTTGTTTTAGGAGACAACACCACGTTGACCACCTGGTCAATTAAAAAGCCCTACTGCCAAGAACCTACACTGACCCCTACTTGTGGAAAGGGCTCTCTGCTTCTGTCAAAAATGCTGAATCACTGCCGGTGTTCTATGCAAAACAATCACATTTTTAGACTTAACGAAGACTTAGCACTTATTTTTCTGCGGGCCTACACTAGCGACTGACTACGTCACTCCAAAGTAACATGAACATGACTGATCGTTGATTTTTCAGACTGTAGCCGGGGACTAGATGCTGCGGGGGATGTAAACTCCCCCCCCCCCAATATCAAACTTTCCCCTATGCCCTTGATTGGCAGTACTTGCTTTAGACATTCACCATTATTAAATAGAAAATACAAAGGCTTTTGGGACAAGGGTAGTAGGACTGTGTGTATGATATACGCATTATATATTCAGTATCTACCAGGGAGATTTTAAATCCTCCATCAAATCTGCTATTGTTGATCTGTAGGCAAGTAGAATGTAATTATTTTGGGTGCATACACACAGGGCTGTCAGAGAACTCTGGCCCTTTTGCATGATTAATTTAATTGGTGGATGTAACTTAAAAAAAAATTCTAATCAAAATTCAGTTGATTCATGTGATGCTGCAAGTCACTATATTACAGTTATTTTGCATACAATTTAAATGACTTCGGAGAGTTCCAAGAAATGCAGTAAAAGCATTACAAGAAGCTATATACTTTATGCTTAATATTTATTAAAAGAAGACACATAACAAAAATTGAGCAACATGGACCCAAACACAAAACACTAGTTTCAGACGTCGTCCCTCCACCTGTCCACACCATTCATTCTTGCTGATACCATAATCTGAAGTGAGCACTTGGATGAATGAATTCTATATGCACACAAAGACATTTTGGAGAATTCTATGCTTCCAACTTTGTGGGAACAGTTTGGGGAAGGCCCTTTTCTGTTCCAGCATGGCTGTGCCCCAGTGTATAAAGCGAGGGCCATAAAGACATGGTTGGGTGAGTTTGGTGTGGAAGAGCTTGATTGGCCTGCACAGAGCCCTAACCTTAACCCCATCGAGCACCTTCGGGATGAACTAGAATGGAGATTGTGAGCCAGGCCTTCACGTCCAACAGCAGTGCCTGACCTCACAAATGCTCTCCTGGGTGAATGGGCAAAAATTCCCACAAACACACTCCAAAATCTTGTGGAAAGCCTTCCCAGGAGAGTGGCAGCTGTTATAGCTGCAAAGGGGGGACCAACTCCATACTGATGCCTATGGATTTAGAATGGGATGGTATAAATGTTCCTGTTGGTATAATAGCCAGGTGTCCTAATACTTTTGTCCATATAGTGTAGTTTACTTTCATTGAACTTAATATGCTCAAATACCGGGCGAAATTTCCCCCCTGCACCAGCAGTAAAATCATTAATGACGGTACTTTATATTTGACTCAAGTATCTGATGGTCTCATCCAGACTAACTTACAGTAGAAGGAAGGGTTACAATTTATGCTTGCTCCCTGTAATTTGCTTCGTATGGGGTCAGAGTGCCCATGCTGATCCCTGCACACTGCCAATAGCGCCTACAATGGGTACATGAGTTTGAGAACTGAACCATGGAGCAATGGAAGAAGGTGGCCTGGTCCGATGAGTCACGTTTTCTGTTACATCATGTGGGCGGCCAGGTGCATCATTTACCTGGGGAAGAGATGGCACCAGGATGCACTATGGGAAGAATACAAGCCGATGGAGACAGTGTGATGCTCTGGACAATGTTCTGCTGGGACACCTCGGGTCCTGGAGTTCATGTGGATGTTACTTTGATGCACAACACCTACCTAAACATTGTTGTAGACTAAGTATACCCTTTCATGGGAGTGGTATTCCGCAATGCCACTGGCCTCTTTCATTAGGATAATGCATTCTGCCACACTGCAAAAATTGTTTAGGAATGGTTTGAGAAACATGAAAAACAGTTCAAGGCCTCCAAATTCCCCAGATCTCAATCAAATCAGGCATCTGTGGAATCAGGGTTGCCAACCATTTGTAATTTATGTACAGTCCGTATTAAATTCACCCTGTCTGTATATCAGTAAAAATATTTGGTTGTCGTTAAAAAAATGTTAAAAATATGTTATGGTAAAAATATGGTGTCTGTAAAAAGCATAGCATGTAGGTAAAAACAGACTTGTCAGTGGAATCAGAAATTTAAGGTTGGGATGTGCTGGACAAACCAGTCGTATCCATGGAGGCCCCACCTTGCAACTTACAGAACTTAACGGATCTGTTGCTAGTGTCTTGGTGCCAGATACTACAGGACACCTTCAGAGGTCTTGTGGAGTCCATGCCTTGATGGGTCAGAGCTGTTCAGTAGCACGAGGGGGACCAATACAATGTTAGGCATGTGGTTTTAATGTATATCACCGTAACATTTAATACCGAAAATTATATAGGCTTGCCAATACATGATATAATTAAGTAGGGTTAAACAAATTGTTTTGAAAACAATATGGGAGGGTACAAAGTGACTTTGTAAAGATTCAAAACAGTAGATAACTGGCATATTATTATTATTATTATTATTATTATTATTATTATTGTGTCCTTAAATCATGCTTAGCCATTCATGTTTTCCCTCCATATTTTTTTATAAAACTTGTACTATAGTATAAACTGGAAAAATATTAAGAAATATATTAGTGTCCCTTGGTTCCAGTGTACCAGGAACATGCATATATTACACTGATTTCTGCTCAGCAGTACTTGTTAACATAATATTAGTCTTTTAGATCTATGTCCTTTTACATGTAGGAAGTGGTTCAATGTGGACCTCTACCAAGTCATCACTGAGAAGGCAGTTAGATCCAGGCGCAGGAAGACCTCGTCCCATAACAGCTGCTGGTCCTTGTTGTGAAACACAATGCACTTCCCAAATGGTAGATAAATACTGCAAGAACATTGTGCTTATTGTCCTGTTAGGAAGTCCCAGTGGGTAGCTTGACCACTTCTGTGTGTGTGTGTGTGTGTGTGTGTGAATATATATATATATATATATATATATATATATATACAGAGAGAGAGAGAGGGGGATGGGGGAGTACTCTTAAATTATTTTTTCCCTAATTTGCTAGTGCATGGTTCTCTTGCTTTACACACGTGAATGAGTGCAATCTTCAGTGTACTGTGAATGCCTCTAATGCCAATCCAGTTATACTGTCAGTTGGGATTTCTGTTCTGCTGCACTGTCCCACACCCCCCCCTCCCTCCGCTTCGGCCGTTCGTCCCCCCTACCCCCCGAGCAGCCAACCACGCGGCCC
>JAAGVU020000002.1:6930431-6945111 GCA_011763525.2 Mormyrus iriodes
CAGTTCTGAAGGCGAAAGGGGGTCAAACACCGTATTAGTATGGTGTTCCTAATAATCCTTTAGGTGAGTGTATATTGAATTCTATTCAGATCCGCTCTCTGACTTGCATTTAAAAGACTGATCTACACCAGTTAAAGACATTCTGAATATCGAGAAACATGCATGAAAACCATCGGTAATTTTATTCAGGTAACATGCATTCAGAATATGCTTCTGGTTTTTTTTGTTTTTCAGGTACTGTGCTTTGTATTTAATCCCCGTTTCTAATTATCTAACAGATGGCCTTAGCCATCATTGGCTGTGAAGGGCCAAATCCAAGCGACGCTACGTCAGCAGGCACCACTTTTTCATGATTATTCTCATGTCCCATGAAATGTACAATATGGTCTTTTTTTGTGAAGCCTGTGTGCCGGTATGTATGTAGCATTTGTGATTATTCATGGGGCTTTTTTTTTTTCCATTTTCATGATTGTGTGGGCCAATAAAAATATGGGCAGCTTCTGCCCAGGTCTGCATTAGAGTGGCTTTCTGAATGCCTGCAGCAATATTATTCTTGATACAAAAAATAAATTAATGAAAGCTCTGTGAAACATGACCCCATATGGAACACACCGGAAGGATTACAGCTAATTCTTATGTGTTTTCTGTTCAGCAGCTTCCTACCCATCTCTCCTCAGTATCCACTCATCCTATGCAGGGCTGTGAGCCTTTCCCAAAAACAAGGCAGGACATAACCTATGAAGGGAAGCTAGGACACCAGAAGGAAACTCCATGACAACATGGAGAGAACATGCAAACTCCACACAAGTAGAGCCAGGATGGAGACTTGAACCCTGTTTCCAAAGATGAGAGCCAGCCCTGCTAAATACTGCACCAACACACTGTCCTCAGCTGCCTGCTAATATTGGTACAAAAGATGGCTGGATGGTGAACATATATAACGCACAGCTGGATCAAAGAGAACATTGTGATGGGCAAAACAAGACAACAAAAACAAGACTTACAAGACTGCTTTCTTACTGTACCAAAGGTTCAGGCTACCACAGAAATCTTCAGATATAGGGCAATCATTGAGTACTGAAGAGGGGAGACTCATTTGGTAGTTTTGATTGTCTGTTATGTTGTTTGGCTGGGTCATTTGGATTTGTTACGTTTTTGGCTCTTGCTCTTAGTTCGTCCATTAGTTTCTGGTTTAGCTCTGTGTTTTGCGTCCCGATTATTAATCTCTCAGCCTTGCTCTGTTCCTGAATTCTGTCCTTTGCAGTTTCCATTGCACCCTGGTGCTTGAGTTCCTAGCTACCACAGCTATTTACCAAGCAGTCAGCAGGCCAAGTGCCATCAGCACAGAGCACTCAGCACGTAGCTGCTTGCAATTTGCTGGGTGCTGTTTCAACTTGGACCGTGTACTACATTCAAGACCTGGGTAATAGAGTTGAATGTTCCTGTTGTCCTCCTGTTCACAGTTTTCACTTCTTCGCTGTACTAGCTTTAGATTTATACCGCCTATATTCTGTCTGTGCCCGTCAGCCATGTAAAACAGACTGTTTATTGTATTTAACTGTACTATCAAATGATTGCGGTTATAAAATGTACCATTACACTTAAGGCCCAAATCAATAAACCTAGCATTATTTTTCTTTTTAAAATCAATAAAATAAATTTGTCAAGTCTATTCAATAACCCAGCTGTGCAGCAAAGCATCTACACAGACAAATGGTATGTGACTGGAAATCACTATAAACACAGATATTATTTTATATTTGCTTATTGTACATCATTGACATTGACATGTAGAACATTCCACCATTTTGAATAAATTCTTACATTGCTTAATAGACAACCTGAAGTCGTTGAACGCCAATGACGCGTAATCATACAAATATTAGCTGACAGCGTGCTTTAGGATTTCATTTTTCTCACTATAAGACTACCAAGCAGTTTTGCAAGAACCTGATCATCTCGTTAGCATAATGATTTTACACGAGTTATTTAATAGGAAACTGGTCCTGTCTCAAATATATTCGCAGTTAACCCCTAAAATCACCATTCAGTGTTGCTTTGCCAGTTGTAGAAACACTTGTTGCAAAATGACAGCTACTTCTCTTCTACATTTATTCATTTTTGTCATGTATAAACTGATACGCTCAGCTTATCGCCACGCTGCTTTGATATTGTATCACAAATGCAATTAATGTGCCTGTGGGTTTTGACAGTTTGTAGTCGATTTCACATGTGGACTCTTCGGTGCGAGTCAGCAGAAAGCAGAAGCCCCACAGATCTCTTTGTTCATTTCCAGGACAAATGATCAAGATAGACTCCTCCGTTAATGAAACCCACTGCTGTCCAGTTCAGTATCTATATCTCACTTGTCTAAAGACCACAAAGATGTAGTATATAGTTGTGGCACGGTGGTGCAGTGGTTAGCACTGTTGCCTCACACTACTGGGACCAGCAATCGAGTTTCCGCCTGGGTTCTATCTGTGGGGACTTTGCATGTTCTCCCCGTGTCATCGTGGGGTTCCCCCCCCCACGGACCAAAAACATGCTGAGGCTGATTGGAGTTACCAAATTGCCCGTAGGTGTGAGTGCGCCCTGTACTGGGTTGGCGCACCATCCTGGGTTATTCCCTGCCTTGCGCCCGCAGCCTCTGGGATAGGCTGCAGACCCAATTGGGATAAGCAGTTACAGAATAATGGATGGATATATATATATATATCTATCTATCTCATAGATCACAGATGAAGACAGTAAAGGTCAGTATCCCAGAAGCTTAGTAGAGGTGTTTTCAGAACAGATGGGTCATAACATTTACAGTCACAAAAGCTGAGCTGTATATTCTGACAAAAAAGGCCTGACCTTTCTGATGTCATACACAGAAGACCAGTAGATATCTGCTATGTGGTCAGCAAAGGGTAGATGATCACCTGCCATCACCCCATGGTTCCAGGCAGACCTTGATGCTGAAGATCCAAGCTGTACACCAGCGTCCCGGTGGATGGAAAGGCAGCCTGAGAACACAAGGAACTTGAGATTAAGCTGGAGGTAACTGCCCTTCATCCAGGCTACAAAATCAGCAGGGGGGGGCAGAGTTTTGAGCCGAGACTGTGATGTCCTTGGGAGGGAAGGAAAGTTTGGCTACACAGCAAGTCCACAAAGTCTCATGCCAGAGATATTTTGTACTAAATACAACCTGAGTGCAAGGGCCGAAGAACAAGAGGAAAGTGTGAGGGATGGATGGTCCAGCACGTTCATGTATTTGGCACCAGCCAAGGACCAGGCACTGCAGCACTACAGCAGGTGAGAAGCAGCAGGTAGACTGAAAATCCAAACAAAGATTCTGTTTTAACCAACCAGTTGAGTATAAAGTGTGGGTCACAGAGTACTCAACTGTTGGTTGAAACAAAATCTTGGTCTGGATTTTTACTTTCTGGACCTGAACTACTACAACTACAGATGTAACAAGCCACTGTGTGGGTTTCAGAGAGTTTCCTGTATCGTGTAATCACTGACATCTTGCAAATGACCATACGGCAGTCTGCTGCAGTTTGATAAGGTACAGCACTTTGAGGGATTACAGGAAACTGTCTCCTCAGAGCCATAAGCTCACACTGAGCATCTTAAACCTGTTCCTAAAATCTGTTACACCCCAGTTCTAAGCGCCACACCATGTTCTTATCTATGGATGCAAGTTTCAGAAAAATTTCACATTTTAATTTATATATGTGTACAGAACTGTGCAAAAGTAAGAATCTATTTATCTGGCTAGTAAGTCTATATTTGTTGAGAAAAAGAACAGAGTTTAACATTAGAACATGTGTAAAAGAGAAATAGCACAATAAAATATAACAAGAATTAGCGCTGGGCGATAAAACGATCACGATTTTTTATCGATAAAAAATGAGGACGATGATGATAAACGTAGGCTATAAAATTCAATCAAACCTATTTGTTCCGTTTTAGACTGCGCGCTGAGACCGACAGCGCCGTGGCCTATCACGCAGCACGTAGACGTGGCTGAACGCCAGTGCGAAAGCCAATCACCGACGACCCTGAAAATTTATCTGTCCCCATTAAAAAGGTGATGTTGTAAACAACAGTGTTTGGGAAAAAAAGATGCCGGGGAGCGCAGATGCACCGCAAAGTGAAGCAGAGGAGGAGAATGTGTTAATTGCACAGGAGGAGATAATACCAAAAAAAGGGCATACGACGTCCAAAGTATGTTAGTGGTTCGGCCCTCTTTGAATGGACAAAACGCAGATAAAGCCAGTTTGTAAAAGATGCTGCCGACAGATTCCAACAAAGTTTGCTAATACAACAAATCTGTTTCACCACCTCCAAAAATACCATCCAGTTGAGCACGCCGATTGCCAAAAAGAACCCTATTATTATAGATACTGTGTTATGTTGTTTTGTTCACTTTAGCTATGGTACATGTTATTTTGGGTACTTGATAATAAGCAATCTTTTATAATTTAATGGAATTTTGTATTTATATAGTTTGTGCCATTCATTAAAAATAAATCTTATTTGTTAATAATACTGTGTGTTTATTTTAACTTGTTCATTCAGGTTATATTAGGATACATACTCTCTGGAAACTGGAACAGCATTATAAAACTATAATATCGATAATTATCGATATCGATCAATACAGGTAAAATCATCGTGATTTTAAATTTTTTTGTCATATTGCCCAGCTCTAACAAGAATTCTCCAGACTGAGCATTATCTGTCTTAGTGCTTATCCAAATTATCTATAAAGTATAATATAATAACAGTTTTTTAATGATTTAACCGTAAAATGATTTAATGATTTAACAGTAATGATTAATGATTAATGATTTAATAGTTTAGACAGGAGATGGTTTGATAGAAGCACTGTCCAAATGAAAATGAATAAACAGATATTAAAAAATGATGCATAGCATTCAACTGGGAGTTAAAACAGCTATCATGGCCAACAATCATAAATGTGTATATCAGGTAAATGTTTACATTGAGTCTTTTTATCTACGTGAATCACGTTCAGCTGTTTCGGAATCACTTATCCTGGACAAGACCATGTAGGGCTGGACTGGACCTCTGCCATATCTAGAGGACTGACGGATATGTGGGCAGGCAAAATTCATCCGGTCGGCGAAAATTATCTTGGGGAACCCACAGAAAAAAAGGGCACAGCCCTGGTACAGTTTTGTACCTATAGGTACAAACAACAACGTACCTCCGATGGTACGAAAATGTTCCTCAGAGTCCATTTCTATACGTCAAAAGGTACATCTACCTACAGCTGGGGTACACTTGGCAGACCCTTGAGGGTACAGCTCTAGTGCCAAGCAATTGTGGTCTCAAAGGTACAAACTGGTATTTTTCTGACAGTGTGGCAGCAAAAGCGAAACTTACCATGGAGCCATGGTAGGCACTAAAGTCCAGGGCCGAAATCTGATCCCAGTCCAAACCTGGGATGACGGGGAGCCCTGAGTTTCTCCCAGGCAGCATAAGGCACAAGGCTGGGGGTCACTCCAGATGTGATGTCAGCCCATCGCAGGCCGCACACACACTGCAGGCAGTTAAGGCACACCACTCAGCCTAATTACAGGCCTTTATCATACGCACAACAGACACCTTCTGTAGTGTGATTTTTAAGATTCACTGCCGTGTGCCCCCATTTTAGAAATGACGTTAAAAGCCTTTAGCCATTTAACTGGAGACGTAAAACTGACAAATTTTCATCAATCTGAAAAAAAGTGAGATAAACCTGAAGAGTGACAGCAGAGGCTCCTGATTAATTATAAGATAGTGCACTTCTCTCCTTCTTCAGCATTCTCTCTCCACCAGCTTATTTGTGACAGAATATCTACATCTACAGAATATCTGCATCTACATGACTGCGCTCTCAAGGCCTTCATACATATCGAACAACTTTCAAAGTGTGATTCCTCGCTGAGCAGCTGTGACAACATAATATCGACTGTTGTCCAGAGCTGAGTCACCCCCAAGCTGTAATTGGTGCTGTCCACCTTTCAAGCCAGAGGAGATTTTCAGCTAATGAGCACTGCTTGCTTTGCTGCTAAAATGTCACGGTAAATTGAATGAACCAAGGTAATGATACCGGCTCAAAATAACTTGTTTACTGCCAGCTGTGTTGTTTTAAGCACACATCCAGTCCCACCTCCACTTTTTCTCCCTGCCAGAGATATTTAACAGGTATGAAATAAGGAGAAAATAATGAAAATACCAACAAGTGGCCTGTCAGATATGACATTTGAAAGCCTGCATCTGTTCCCTACGGCACATCTCTGATGTGATGCATTTTTCAGATTTGCTGCAGCAGTCAAGGAAGCCTCATAGTAAATCGTGTCAAGCGCAGCACAGATATAACTTTATATTTTCAGTTTACCAACATGTCAAATATACTCCCTCTTTGTTCAGAGACACAGCAGAGTACCGCGTCAGCATCTTCTCCGGCAATGTGAAGGTGCTTCATGAGATATTAAGGGTCACTAGTGGACTGGCATCAGCTGCGGACCCAGCGCTTTTAACGATATCCAATAAACCACCCCGGCGAGGGGCTATTTATGAAATTACTGCAGAATTATATTATGTATGTATGAGGTGGGTGGAGCCTGTTATAATCTGATGAGGTACTTATTAGCCATATGAGGTAGTCAAGTCAGAAAATACATTAGCATATTGGATGGGTACTGCAATACTGGGCTGACTATAGGAGAGGTTTTGAATTGGTTAAGCTAACACATTTAGAGTATGACTGTGTGTGTGCCCAGTGATGGCCTGGCACCCAATCCAGGGTGTATCCCAGCACTGTGCCCTGTGCCCCCTGGAACAGGCTCTAAGCCACCCTGAGGTAAGTGGTTAGAATACAGATACATTATGCAGGTGTCTTATTTGCATTATTTGTAAAACTGTAGAAAAAAAAAAAAGTTACTTAGACAAACTATTACTGGACCATGACAGATCCTGTCCAGCCAAAGAAAAAAGGTTGAATGCTCAGTTCTGTTCAGCAGCAACAGAGGAAAAGGACTCAGCACCATGGAGAGCATGGTCCCTTAGCACCTCCATGTCCAGCTAATAATATTAATAATATTAATAATATTAATAATAATAATAATAATAATGACACTTTATTGATCACCCTAGGGAAATTTTCTTGTTGCCTACCCCATCTTGCTCTCCATGACACACAGACAGAAGAGACCAAGCTTGGCAACGAAGAGCAGCCACCTGCAGTGGTGCCTATGGAGGCTGGGGGGTTAAGGGCCTTGTTTAAGGGCCCACAGGTGTCACTACTGTTCCAAGGCTGGGCTTGAATAGGCAACCTTCTGATCACAGGCACCGTGGCTTAGCCTGCATGCAGCTCCTGAGTTTCTCATTAAGTGAGGGTGTTTACGAATATGGGTGTTTGGGAAGGCCAACCCTATGCACCACTGAAGTAATTCCTTTGGACAGCTGTAGCTTTGAACATCACATGCAATTATAAAATAATGCAGATCCTGCAACCCAAAAACAGACAGAAATTTTACTAACGCTAACCCACAGGCTGGACGTTGCCAGGTGCTTGCAGTATATTAAGGCACAATCTTGCAAGAATGCTCACACAGCGTGACACAATCAAAGCAATAAATCATTTTAAAAATCTGGACACAGATTCCACTGTTCAAATCATGTTTACCAAGCTTCCTGTGCTTTCTCACTCACTCAGGTAAGTGAATTAAATGTGTTTGATTTGCTGAGTTGCATTAAGCCCCTAACTTCAGAAATGAAAGAGGACATAATATTCAGGAACCAAGGTGAATTACTGATTTAAACGGCACTATAGATAGTACTGAAATGGCGCATAATACTTGCAAATTACAGTAATATAGGCTCAGTTTCTGTTTTGCACGTTTATTTACACAACTATTTTACTGTGGACACTTCATTTGCTGTGAGAGGAACATGCAACAGGAAAGCGCAGAGAGACAGAAATACCAGAGTCTGTAAATGGGGTAACCGCATACAATGACTTAGGGACGAGTCTGTGACTGGGGTGGGGGCACACCTTCATAATTTAAAACAATTGTCTGTTTATGGGTGGGGGAGGGGGATGAATGAAGCCAAATAAAATATTGGGGGGGGAGCGGGGTGGGATTTCCCTCATCCCCTCAAGTTTGAATACTGTCACAGTGTGGCACAACGCAGGGGGGGAAAGGAAAGCGAACCTCTTGCAGCTAGAAGGCAAAAGGGTTTAGTGAACAAAAAGCAAACACTACAAAACCAGAAGGGTGACAAGGCATCAGAATTACACATAAGGAAAAAAAACACAAAGCAACAATAAACTAGCATACGAAGGGGAACCAAGCAACCATGGGACCAGGAGAGACAGTCTCAAACTCAGACTCGCAGCAACAAAACACATTCCAACCCAATAACCCCCTGATGAAGTGAACGCAGACAGGAACTTAAATACACAAATGGAACCGGGTAATGAAGATGCAGGAGCGAAACATGAAACAATTAACCAACCAGAGAGGGCACAGGACAATAAGCAATCAGGTAGATTGCAGGCCTCAAACCCTCAAGCCGTGGGTTTACCGCATGCTCAGCCCACTGGGCTACGTGGTGGTCTATGGAACAGAGAAACGCACAAGGGTAGAAGCATTGTAGTGTGAAGATGGGAAAAGGCAAAATGGCCAGCAATGCCCGCTGGCCAAACGGAGAGGAGGGAAGGCAAGACCTCCTGTCGTTGTTCTGTGTCAATGTGCCCTTGGTTTAAGGTTCCTTTCTCTGAGCTGCATGTTCCTTTGCAAATGTATATCCATCCATCCATCCATCCATCCATCGGGACACACCTGCTTTTAATGCATTTGTCTCTGTTTTAGCCGTTATTCACAAAATAGTAAAAGGCCTCAAGGTAATGAAACAATGAAATCACTTCAAATATGGCAAAAACCAAGAGAAGTTCTCCACATCTCAAATTTCAGACTCTTCAAAATAGCCCCATTTACTTTGATGACATCATTGCAGACTCTTGGCATTCTTTCAACCAGTTTCCACACGTAACCACCTGAAATGCTTCTCCAACAGTCCTGAAGGAGTTTCCACAAGTCCTGGGCATAAGTTGGCTACCTCGCTCTTAATCTTTGATCCAACTCACCCCAAACCAGCTGCACGGGGTTTAGGTCGGGGGATTGTGGGGGCCAGGTCAGCTGTCACAGCACTCCATCTCATTGCTTGTAAACAAGATAATACAGTACTTACATAACCTTAAGGCATGCTTCTGGTCATTATCTTGTTGAAAAATAAATAACTTTTAGTAGTTGTGCCCAGACTTTTGACTGGCACTGCACATCTGGGTCTATATATACACAAAGCCTGGTGGAGAAATTCTTCTTTCTCAAAGTGCGGGACTTGTCAAATGGTAACACAGTGCTGTGAAAACCCTTAACAAGGGGAGGTAAATAAAAGAAGAGGCCCTTAGCTGTGTCCTCCCCAGCTCCTGTCAGCATCCATAATGGCTTCTGTAGGAGCTGTTTTATGAACAGGGAGAATAACTGCTATTTAGAATAGGTGGAAATGGCCACCAGTGGAAGACCCTGCCAGGCGGAGGCAGAGTGCCCAGACATGGCGGCTTCCAGGAGCTGCGGAGACAGCAGGTCCCCAGAGGAAGGCTAAAAACACAAACTTCTGAGGCATAAATTTTCAGCAGATGACAGTAAACTAGCACCATAATCTGCCCCCCTTGAATACCGAACACAATCCTAAATCATAGACGCCATAAAAGATGACAGTGAAGCAACGCTTCTCAAGCAACCAGTCAGTGCAAATAAATATGGAAATCCTCATATGCCCCTCCCCGCCCGGTGTTATCCAGGGATGGACGAGTTTTTCAGCAAACTGACTATGAGAGAAAAGCCACACGAAGCCTGTCGCTTTCCATCGTGTTTGCTGACAGCCAGGCCCGGACCCACTGCGACTCTTCAGAGACATAGGGAAGTGACTCGGCAGCATGGGCAGGGGGTGGAGCGGCCGTGGGCTCCCTTGCAGCCTGCACCTCATTAAGCTGCAGGAGAATTCCTCCTCCGCTGGGAGCATTCCAGGCCACAGTGGGCAAGGAACTTACGGCGGGACTTAAGGAAAGCATAACAGTTGACTGGAACGGATGGCCGGGCCGGTTATCTGCCTGGTTTAATGGCAGGCTGAGTCGCATGGAGCCACAGCACCATCCGTACACACTCTTCGTTTAATGCCCATTTTACGCCATGCCGAGCCACCGAACTATAAACTTTACATTTCAACACAGTAGGCTTATAAAACATGCCTAGCCCAGAAAACAGCTTTTGCTTAGACACCTGTGCTCTTTTTGATTTGATTAAAACAAATGAAAAACATCGCATCTTATAACGCACTGCTGTTGTTTTTCCTTTGTTTTAAAAATCCTTCAACACCGAGTCAGAAAAGCTGATATGTACCCAGGGCAGGAAATCAAGCTCTCCCCTTCGCCTGAGGCGAGCACAGAAAAATGAACACCAGTAACGAAATTGCGTATCAGGGAATATTTTTCACTGAACCAGCCCAGTTAGTTAGCAGCAAAAATTCTTCAGTTCCACCCTTGTATGTACCATTTAAAAAGCATCCGTTTGGAAAATTAAGTATGCATGTATGAACACAGGTATCATCTACTTTTAATATGTAACTACACAAAGTTAGTCACTGATTAACAGAGTGAATGCCTCATTTATATCTAGCTGAGCATTACTGGATAATGTGATGCAGTATGAAAAGTCCAAATATACTGTCTAAATATTGGCTGCAGGTGACCTTTGCTCATTTCTGCTATGTGTATATAAATTTTAAATATGACGTTTTCCACAGATACTTCTGCTAAGAAGGTCAAAAGGTCATTTTCCCCACACAGATTTTTCAACTCTTATTTTTGAAACATAATCTATATTTGACCTTAAGTGACCTTATAATGCTCAAGAGGTGACACTTCATTTACTCACTGAAAGAATAACAGATATCTAAAATCAGAAATGTTATCTTCCACAACAAAAGCTCTAACTGTCCACCCTGCAATGCAGAAAACTACATGTGTAAAATATACACATGCATTAAATGTTATGCATCAAACTCTGTCACTTCGCCTCTTCCTGTCAGATGCAGGCATTCCCCTCACTACATAAATGGCCATGTCAGCCAAGGACCACAGGAAGTAAATAATGTGCCCTGTGCTGTCAGGGCTGTGACGGAGCCGGGTATACACTGCCAGGCGTGGGTGGGAAGGTAAAGTAGAAAGCAAAAGAATAAAAAGCAACAGGGTGCCTGAGAGTCAAGAAGGTATAGGGGCCACTGCCATTCCTCCCCATGTTTAGCTAGAAGCCAGTACTCCACTCATAAATCTTGTTAGCAGCAAGTCAGAGAGAGAAACATGTATTGAAATGAATTTAAGCTCCCACAAAATTGCAATAATGGAAAGAAAGACAGCTGCCCTATCCTCACACTCAAAACTGTCGCAGGCCACATCTGCCTGTGAAACAAATTTTCTTTGAACAGTCTGAGTGCTGAAAAAGCTTGGGGGACCTTAACTATTAATGAGGAGAAAATCACGAAGTGCCAGTGTGTATACCGGGCCTTAAGCCCTTATTGGATACAAAGTGGGCCAGCATCGAGTTGCACCTGAGCCTAATACATCTGCATCCAGATAGACGATATCCTTGAGGACACAGTTATAAATGAGATGGCATGAAGCATATCACAGAGCTGATTCTTAAACTGCAAGGACTTCAAACTAAATTGGGGCCTGGTATGGTATGTTAGGAAAATTGGTTCCTCAATCAGGAATGCTTCATAACTAGGTGATGACACCCTCCTCCACATCGCTCCCTCGGGAATGATCCCATTTTTTAACTGTATTTAATATTAACTGCCTTTGATTCCAAATTACTGGCATGGAAAAATAACTGATGATAATTCGGTGTTTTTCTCAGCCTATGCACACATCAGCAAATTATCCTTCTGGCATCATGAATAAGGTTACAAGTCACTCATTGTGGTCTAGGTTACAAGACATTTGACTTTGACTTGACCTTGAGACTCTGGAAGGAAAGACTGTGCTGGAAGAAAACTCATAACTGGCCAAGATGGTGAATCCTCTCAGGCAATCATCCAAAGACCATTACGAAGATGTAGCGGAACCAAAAAAGTTTTATACTTTACCCTGTCATTCTGTTACTGGGTAAGTACCTGGAAAATGAGTGGATGGACTATTTGTATTTTATGTTACAATGCCTGCAGTTCCATGGCTCTCGTACAGTTAAAACTTCCATAAAATGTATATGGAGTAGATATACAGCTAATAAAAAAGAATTTGAGAGACATGGCAAAAAGTATTTCGTAGTAATTATGGTACCTCAAGAAAATTATGTGAAGGATGAGATAAGCAAGTTCACTGAATTTACTGTACTGCGCAAAAGTCTAAGGCTGCCAAAGAAGATTACATTTATGTTGGTGTAAAACTGTGATTTTATGTCTATCAAAATGTGTCTGCTTAGCATTTCAAAACCTCTCCTCAAGTCACCCCAGTATTTGCAGTTACTAACTTACCATACAATATTTGTTGTACCATACCACTTATTTGTTGAACATGTTGACTTGTTTGGCTATTTCATACCTCAAATTAAGTCAATTAAGTGACCTTGTGGTGCAACTTTCATACATGAAATAGTGAGGGTGTCTTCAAAGAGATGTTTGGAAACCAAACTGGCGTTCTATCCAAAAGGATATCAGAATAGAAAGAATTCCTGTTACTTTTCATTGTATTACTGTTCATTTATATATGCTATATTTTAATGTTAAATATTACTCTTTTATAAGCAAATAAACTAACATCTTAGATAAATAACTTTTAACATAAAATGGATAAACACAAACAGATTTATTTCATGTACAGTGGACCTAATGCATATTTAGTTGTTTAGCTTGTAGGTTCATTCAAAACATTGACCATTTATGCAGCCAGTTAATTTTAGTGACGTCATCTAGATTAAGGATTATGTCCAAAGGCCCCCCACCCAGGACTTGACCAAGTCATGTCAAGTAAAGTCAACTGAAGTCAAGTCATTTATACAGCAAATTTAAAAATAAAAATTGTTAATCTGAAGTGCTGTACAAAAAAGAGAATTAAAATTAACAAGACATACTAAAACAAAAAACAGATTCAACTGCTATTTAACAGAATAAATGTTTTAGGACATGATTTAAAAGTAATAATGCATAATAGGGCAAATTTAAATCCAATTTAAAATTTAGATAATAATGACGACAGATCAACAACGATAGAAATTAAAATTACTAAAACAATTAAAACATTAAAAACTAAAAACATCAAAAAGACCCAAATGCTAAGGACCAAGCCAACTTTCACTTACCCCTGAACAGGTAGTCTCTGTAGTGGCGGAATCAACTGGATTGTTATTCCAATGTGTTATGCGAGTAAGGTGTGGGGACTTTCGGTGGCTGAAAGTGTGTAACCAGTACGGAACATTACACTCGAAATCCAGTAGCTTACAACTATAATCGGGCACCGAAAAAAGAAAAAAAACAACAACCGCTGAGAGGATGCGCGACAGGCCATACTAAAAAAAAGATGAAAAAAAACCCTAACACCAGGGGCAGTGCCAAAATAAAAGCCACAACACGCACAATGCCTCTGCTCCGAATCACTCCAAGTAGACCCAAAATGATACCACCATCCCCCCCCCCCAAGACTGACAGCTGTGTCTAAAGAGTTAAAGTAAGACAGTGTCGCAGCTGCACATCACAGGTGAGCAAAGTTAATGAATTTTCATTGTGTGATGCCTTGGCCGAGTCCTGGAGTAACACAGCTTCCTAGGTGTCCCTGTGTGGACTAATGTACTTATATAGGGGCGTCACTGAAGCGGCAGGTATCCACAAGTTTCAGAAAGCTATCTACAGATGCATATTTTAGATTCAGTAGATAATTAAGATAAAACAAAACATATTGTATACTAAAAAGACATGCAACATTACATATTATTACGGTCATATGCAATGCAAGAACAGCAACCAAAGAAACACTTACCGACCAGACAAAGACTGCAGACAGTACAGAGGCTTATCAATCCAAGATGGGCCTGACACTGTAATACATCTCTGCCCCTCAAGTGCTGAGGGCAGCAGCTCAATTAACAAGACAAAGTCTCTCTGACTCTCTGACTGCAAAAACACAATGATCCGTAAACTCTCAGCAAAGTCTTTGTCTTATTAGCCATAGTAACAGCGTAATTTATTTGCACAGACTTTCTGAGCTAAAGCTCTAAGAATTAATGACTAGTGAGGCCTCTATCAATGCTGTCCAAATATCAAACTGATTCATTTACTTCTTTCATATCTCAATCGGGAAAAAAATAATTTAAATATATTCCACACGACCCTTACTAAAAATGGACAGAAGATGGATGAATGAAGGGAAAGATGAAGCAGTACTTGCATGTACCATGCTATTTTAGCATAACAGATCACATCTGGGTAAACAGCAAACAGTAAATGTATTTATGCAATCAGTTAAATATTATCAACTCCATTTCCATGTCGTTAAGCCTTTTAGAAAGCATCAGAATACAGGCAATAACGCTGACACAGAAGCACATTCTAGAAATTTGGA
>JAAGVU020000002.1:6950993-6977534 GCA_011763525.2 Mormyrus iriodes
AGATCAGTGAATCTTTCTTCACTAACAGATGCCCCACAACTGCTGGACCCAACGACCCTGCCCAACACCCAGTCCATAGGAACAAGAACGTACCTCTGACCAACCCCAGAATCAACTGGGAAACACGCAGAGGTTCTTCCTCCACTCTGCACAGTACCAGTATACAGGCCAACCATGACGTCTAGTAGCTTCGGGGGGATCCCGCGAAGTCTCAGGATGTCCCATAAGGCAACTCGAGTCAAACGCTTTATGAAAAATGACAAAGGCTGCAAAGAACCTCTGCTGCGTTTATGCTCGATGAGAACCCTCAGTACCAAGATGCGGTCGATGGTAGACTTCTTAGGCATAAATCCAGACTGCTCCAGTCGCTGGGAGGCAAGCAAGTGGTCACGGATCCTGTTAAGGATGACCCTTGCAAGGACCTTACCCAGCACTAAGAGCAGTGTTATCCCCCTATAATTGCCGCAATCCAGGCGGTCACCCTTCCCTTTCTAGATAGGGACAAGAAGTCCCGTTTTCAGTTGGGATGATGCCTGTCTCCCAAATGGAAGCAAAAATTGTCTGCAATTACCATCAGCCTGGAGAACTTCACCCCGGATACCACAGATCCCTGCAGCCTTCCCTACCCCCAGCTGATTCACTACCTGTGCAATCTCAGTGAGATTGGGGGATCAGCCTCAGAACCGTGGACCCAGAGATGTCCAGCATCCTGGCCGGAGGATCAGCTTTAAACAACTGCTCATAGTAGCCGGCCCAGCGGGTCACAACTGCAGTGTCATCCGTAAGGACCATTCCATCACCTGCCCTGACTACAAGTCTCCAAGGAACAGACTCAGATGTACCTAATGCTTCGATTTCCTCTGTAAGCAGGACGTGGGTCACTGGACCACAGACGGTGTGTCACCTGCTCACAGATTCGTCTAACAAACGCCTCCTTATCTGCCCTCAGAGCTCTCACAGCCGTCGTCCTCAGTTCCCGGTACAGACTGAAGTTGCCAACAAGTCGTGCACTGTGACTCCTCTCGATAATATCCAGGGTGCCCTGTGAAATGAAACACCTCCTTCTGGGAACATTAGCAACACTAACACAACCCTCAGCAACCTTCAGTGTCTTATCACGGAAGGTCTCCCACATTACATTGGAGTCGGCAGTCGCACCCAAGTCTGCAAGTTCCTCACCCAAACTGCGTGCAGACTCATCAGAAACGGCTTGATCTTGGAGTATGGCCAAGTCTATCCTCCTTCTCGTAGTAGGTGGTAGCCTACTGGATCTAAGCTGAATCTTCAGAGTAGCAACAACAAGTCTCTGGTCAGAATTCACAAACTGGGCACTTCTGTAGACCTTGCAGTTCTGCAGGAGCCTCCAGCGTCTGCCCACAAGGATGTGATCGATCGATCTTCGCCACACCACCAGTATTGGAATACCGAAGTCCAAAGATGTGGCTCAGGGCGTTGGAACCAGGATCCAGCGCTACGCAACCCCTGACCTTTCGCAAAGTCGAGGAGCATGGGGCCACTTTCTCCCCGGTCGCCAGACCTGTGGGGACCGACACAATCCTCATAGCCAGCCCTGTCAGTACCAGTGGTCGCATTGAATTCACCCATGACCAAAGGAGTGTCACCTCGTGGGCACCCATCAGCCACCAAGCGAAGTTGCAAGTAAAATGTCTCCCTCAACGAGACATCACTCACCGCAGTTGGAACATACACCAAGACAACAGACAAGACACCCAGGGAGTGCCTTAGCCTGAGTCTCACAATACGCTTGTTTTAAGGGGTGACATCAGCCACCATTGGGAGGAGCCAATCTGCCTCAGCAACAGCTACTCCCCAAGTATGGTAGCCATCAGAGTGACCAGACCAAAAGTAGGTATACCCACCTACAGAGATGTGGCCACTCCCCGGTCTGCATACTTCCGAGAGCACCGCCACTGAAATGCGGCCCAGAAGAAACCTCCAACACCAAGAGAGAGCCTTACCACCTTAAAACTTCGCCAGAGACTGGCAAATCAAAGGGGATCCACACAAAGAACCGCCCCAGACATCGCTCCTCCTCGGGTGCCATCGCTTCCTCAGCTCATCAACTCTGCAACCAACTACCAAAGACTCCATCACCTCTGCAGCAAAGTAAACCAACTTCCATTCATTTAAGTCTAATCTGTTCTATTTAATCTACTTTATAACCCTGGGTTACAATCTTATAATCCTGTGCTTGCTTTGCAGAACAGTTTCCCTTTTAAGAGTACCTATTTAAATCTGGTCACTGCATTTCCATATTCCATCTTGTGTATTTTACTCTGTTATTTTTGTTTGGTGTTGTGTACTGTCATGTTAGTTAGAAATAAATGCATGCTTTTTATACAACTTCAATCTCCGTTTCATTGAGTGCTCAATTTAGTCACAGCCTCTGTGTGAACTGGCTCCTAAGCTTTGAACCCCAGGCTTGCCTTCAAATCCCGTGAGACACTCTCAACGGCTGTGAGAAGAGCTTTGTATGTATTCGCAACAGTACCTAGTGAAGTGTGTTTGGTGGACGATCATTTAGCCCAGGTTATTGAGCGATTTTACTTTAATTAATGAATCCCATTCCGGTCTTCCATTGACATTCATTGGGCATTCCATAAGTTTGGAGGAATCAATTTCTGCATAATTAATAATCAATTAATAAATAATAGAATAATTTCCCTACACAATGGTGGAGATCAAAATTATTTGAGCTAATTTTTCCTACACACCTGAATAAAACACCTGCCAGGTGATGTCATTTTCTGTAGCCACATTCCCTTTGACCTAGCTGTACTCCCTTATCTGGCCCCAAACAAGTGTTTATTTTAATTTTTATGCAGAGCCAAATCTGTCATTTCAAGGTAGCTTCTCCCTGTTAAAGGGAGGTTTTTCTGTTAAGCTGAGCGGAGGAGTGACATAAAGGAGGGGAAAAAAACTAAACAAACTATTGGAATTTTAATGTCTGTAGATGTCTTAGTCATAACTGTTCTGCCGTCAAGAATGTGATTGCAAATCTGATGAGAGAACGGGATGCAGGCTTTGTGAGACAAATATTGCTGGAGTTATAAATGTGGGATTCACTTTAACGCACAAAAAAATCACAGTCAACATCTGTTGAGAAATTCAGTGGAGAGAGAGAGACTTCAAATCAGGAGAATCTAAAAATCCGCATCACTTTCCCATGCAAGAATTTTGTGTGCTTTTCAGCAAATGTGATTTGAAACAGCATGGTACTAATGGCAGTTTGTGCTGGCAGAATGCTGAAAATTGTGTTGCTGGACCATTATATACATGCCAGGATTCTGCAATCATTAGCCGCTAGGATTTTCTTCAAATCATGATTACATGATTGCAGCAGAAACCAGTACAGTATGAAATCCTTGTAAGAAGTTCTCATGTGGACCAAAGCTGGACATACTTACCTTTTATCTTAGACCCACAAAACGGTCAGCTGTGCCTCTTGGTCTAGAGATGATGTCATACTGTCTCTCGGTTGGTCTGACCTGCAGATCACATTTTAGTTATGAAAGTGCAGTCTTTAAAAAGATTTATGTCTAGGTTCCCATACATTACAGGACCAAATGCCGTCTAATGGCTAAATATCCATACATTAGCAAGCTTAGCAATTAAGAACAGAGTCTGCAGGCTATAGTGATGTATTCATGCTGTCTTGTCTACTCATAACACTCGCAGTTCAGTTGTAGGACAGCATCGGCAGTCATTCAGGGCTAATTTGATTGATAATGGTGCTACGATTTTTGACCACTTTCTGAAAACACCTGGTTTTCTGTCAATTTATTGATCAGCTTATGTAGTTTGCCATTTACCCTAAAATTTTAAATCATTTTGCTCACATCACCCCCCTACAATGACCCGGATTTGTCGGTTTGTCTAATGATCTATTAGAAATGACTGTATAACATGTATCATATAATACAGATTCTTTTGTGACCAGTAAGGGTACAGACCAGTCATTTATGTGATCTTGTGGCACATTAGTGTATAAATGGAGGAACTGAATAGCTTAAACGTGACAGATTCATTCATTATATATTTCACAAACATGACCGATGGATAAAAAAAGATTTGCAGGTATACAACGATCTAACACAGTGACAGCTGTTAATGGATTTTGAAACATCATTTTGAGCAATAAGATTATGCTATAATCCACCAGCTGGTATTGCCCTGGCATTATAGAGAATAATTAGTTATGTTAATATGTTGTGTTAGTCATTGTTTTTAAAGAAATACTTTTTTTCATTCAAATTAAAACCATTAAGCGTTTTTTTTTATATATATTCAGTAACAGCAGTACTGTTTTTTACTAAATAGGGAATGACATTTCAGAATATATGGGGCCTGTCCACCTGCCAGGAAAATATGTAGCGAAATACCACGAAAAGCAAAATGAGTAAAGAGGAAGGTGACCTTAGTGCATCACCTCGTAATGGTGCCTTCGGTCATTTGTCAGGCGCTGACTGCTGAGCTACGCTCCAGCTGGCCAGCGCCACCATGGCTGACTGCAACGCAGCACGGACCCAGGTAGGGGGGCCAGCACAGATGCTGCAGGGCTCATTAAAGAGCAAATGAAGAGAGCAGGACAGCAGGAGCGGTGGTGGCGACACATGCAGGCACCCCACTGTCCGGCAGATACCCAGATGTTGTCCTGATGGACAGACAAGAGACCCTGCCCTATGCCATGCTCCCAGAACATCTTTGCTTGTGCGTGTCAATCGTAGTGCTTGGCTGTGCCTGGCAATGTGACGCAGTGGGTAGCAGTGTTGACTCACAATACCAGATTTTGGAGGGTCGAATCCCACCACTGCACGCTCTGTGTGGAATTGCTCTGTGTTCAACAATCACTGGTTCAAACCCTGTGGTCACTGGAATGATATCACTGTTGGGGTCTTAAATATGGCCGTTAAACACCTGAGGGGTGTTCCACAAAGCAGGATGTCTTGTTTGGCTGGATAACTTGTTGGATTTAAGGTAGTCTCTGCTAAATGTAAGTGAATGAAGATAGTCCATTTAACCCACACTACCTTAAATCCAACAAATTATTCTGCTAAACAAGAAATCGTGCTTCGTGGAACACCCCCAGGTAGAAGATTAAGCCTTTTTAACAGCTGCAACGTTGTTGCTGTTGAACAATGCAGACAGAGGTGAAACACTGGCTCTCAACATGAGTTTCTGAGGGGCGACACAAACACCTCTCTCCATTTTGTTTTGATTGATTTGTTCATAATATAAAGTTAATATCTTGATTGCTTTACCAGCTTTGATGTATTTCTGGTATATTTTTCATTCTTGGTGAAGAGTTTTTTTCAAGCTGTTAAATATAATCTTATTGCTCTAATATCTGGCCCAAAACCAAAGAGAAATTATGGATACAGTAAAAAAAAAAATGAATCACTCTTAGCAATATGCATGCATCCATCTTCTAAGCACTTCTCTAGAACAAGGTAACAGGAGCATCCTGGGAAAATGGGGCACTCAGAGAAACACACAAATTCCACACAAAGACCCACAGAAGGATTGGAATCCACAACCCTGCAGTGCTAACACTGCTACCCACTGAGGCATAGTCACAAGAAGTCTTCTATATCCTATATCTATATCCTATCCTCTATCTATATCCTCCTCTCTTTCCACAACTAATTTCTGTAACACTTTCTATGAACACATGCATAACATAACGCATTCATAAAGCATTAAAACAGCTATAAATTTTTATAAAAAGGTATAAAGCATTTTAATGTCTGTTCTGATATTTAAGATCCGTTGAAGCTCTCATTGGGAATGCACTACAGGTACCTTAATGCATTTTAATGGTTCTAAGAATTTAAGGATGCTTTGTACTGCATTATAAAGGTATCTATAGTGCATTAAAGATGAAAGCTCAGATCAGAACTTATGAAATAATATAAAAAATATCAGGTCAGGTTGGGGAGAATGTCGCCACCCCCACCACACACCTCGGGATCCTGGTCGGCGATGCCCCCCCCAGGCCGGCACGAGGTCCTGTCCCATACTCCAGAAATGGCCGTCTATCTGACGCAGCCAAGTGTTACGTGGGCGTCTCCTTGGCGGTCCAGTTGCTCGGGTCCTCAGCAACAAGAATTCTCCAAGCCAGATCACCCTCAGGGAAACGCACCACATGACCGTAGTGCCATAACTGATGCTCCCTCACAATGCAGGTAATGTGCTTCTTTCTGGACTCCCCTAGCAACCACTCATTTGACACAAAGTCAAACCAGCAGTACCCAAAGAGAGACAGTACCAAAGGAGTCCAGTTTTTGTCTCAGGTCACTGGATAGCGTCCATGTCTCACAACCATACAGCATGACATGGAGCACTGGGACTCTAAAGACTTGGACCTTCATCTTCTTACAAAGACATCGGGAGCACCACACACCCCTTTCCAGCAACTTCATGACCCCCCAGGGTCTCTCAGTCCGTCTGCTGACCTCATAGGAAGAGTCACCAGAGACATGAATGTCACTGCCGAGGTACGATGTCGACACTCCCCCTTCAAACAGACACACTGCTGACGGCTGTGCCCAAGAGGTCATTAAAATTATAATGCCTTATGTATTTTTATAAAAATTAATACCCATGTTATAAATTTGTTCATGGATTTGTATAGACATGGCGTTTATAGGAAGTGTTACCCCATATTCTTATTTTATGATATTTTAATACACTCTTCAGTTACAGGAGCCCTATATTTTTTACGATTCATTTTATGCTTGCATTTACATACTCTATCAGATTTACTGTCTCCCCAAGTATGACTAACATTTTATTCAGCTCTGGGATTCACTATATAACTATTTAATATTTATAATTATATAGCAGAATCACTATATAATCCACAATGTGTTCTGTCTTATATAAACTTTGTAGTGCTGTATCACCTAATTTTTGTGTTTTAATCAAATTTTGAAATTATTCAGGCTTATTCAGGCTTCGTTTTGTAAAACAGCTCGTGCATGCATTATTTGTTATGTAATATTTTATTCAGGGGCTGGATACTCAAATGCGGATATCCAAAAGCCAAGCATCGCATTATTTCTGCTGACCTAAAAGCAGAAGTATGTGAGGAAATAAGTGACAATTACTAATAGTATTCAGACATCTGGATTGTATTCTGTGTGTGCAGCAGTTACAGCCAAGTAAATACCTTCAAACTTCTAGCAGGTTGGTATGATTTTCACCAATTCTTTTTGACAGATTGTCAAGCTTTTATAATGCACATTGCTTCTGAACAGTACATTTAGTCTTTCCTCTGCTTATTCTGAGCAGGATTCCAGTCAGGCCTGTCAGAGAGAGTCATTTTCTTGAAAAAGAATCTTTTTCTAATCAACCATAAAGTTAACTATGCTTCCTTACACATTTTTGTTGGAATACTAGACAGAAACCATGTAAACTGAATATCTGTGTTTGAGAAATCTCTCAGCAGCTTGACCATGAACAGTAAGGGAGTTTTTCCTTGTCACTGTCGCCTCTGGTTTGCTCACTGGGGGCTTTGGGCGGGGATAATGTACAGCGCTTTGAGACAATGTAATGTTGTGAAAATGTGCTATACAAATAAAATTGACTTGACTTGACTAATGAATGGTGAAAGCTAAAGGTAGATACTGGAATAACAGTGAGTAATTAAAATAATAATGTTCCCTAAAACATCTCAGAGGAGCAGCCAATTGGCAGGAAATGGTACCCGGCCTTGACATTTTATGATGTGAATGAAAACAAGATAAAAGCATTAAAGTAGCTATTTTTGGTTCAAGCTTAAGAAAACTGTCACACACACAGTTTCCTACTAGAAGCATTTCACATCCTTAAACACTTTAGTGAGTACAGAAAGACACATGCAAAATTGGCTTTTAAAATCACAGGACTTACTGCACTCACTTTACAACCCCTGCCATCCTCTGAGAGGATGGAACCGTGTACAGAATATGGTGAAGTTCGTAATTTATCAAACATTAAAAAAATCCATAAATTTCTAATATCCATCTTCCAACCCTTGAAAAATTCCATATATTTCCCATGATATTTCATAAGGAAGAGATGGCATTGATTTCTGGAGAGTAAAACAGTGCTTGAGAGAGAGTGCACTGTTACATTCAGGTCTCTTAACCACATGTCTTAAAAAGACACCAGAGGAGAGAGCAGAGAGTGGTTCAGCTAAACGAGGCCCTCCAGCCTGTGCTCTTCTCTTGGTGATAACCGTGGGAAATGACCTCCCGGGAACGCTGTAACGGCAGGCACGAGACTGAAATGCGCAGGGTAGGTTTAGAGCTTCACTGCTCTGCATTTCACACTCCACGTATTTTTAATTCCCCTTAAAAGGGCAAACAAAGATGAGGAGGTGCCGACTGCAGCAGCTTTACCGAAAGCCCTTTCAGAGACTGGGAGGGCCACTTCGTTTGCTACTCACTATAGCCTGCCAAGACACACAGTGGGGACTTTGCAGTGTGTCTGAATTAAAAGTAAAGATGGCAGGTTTCTAGTTTTCGTACTCTGTGAGGCATATCCTGGATGCCCTGAAATATTAGCCGGTAGCAGAAACGTAATTTCTCCCAGGAAGAAAACCATTTACGGATTTTATGGGGAGCTGGAGCCGATTTAACCTTTTAAAAACAGAAAACAGAGCCAATTCTCCTGCTGCCAAATGCAGATGTCAAAACAAAGTGAATGCTCCCTCTCTGTGGAGCAGTAAGTACTGGAGCTGTGATGGCCACTGACTGCCGCTGCAGGACGGCCCTCGCACAGCTGCTAAAGAAACGCTCCTTAATTAAAATAGTCATTTTTGCACAACAGCAGTTGTAGTAAATCAAAGCAAAATTCTCTGTTTGCATACAGCCTCAGGAGACAGCAGTTTATAGCTCACTCAGGAGTCAGGAGCTACCTTCATTATAATTATTAGCCCTTTGTTACAATGGAACCTACATTATTAAATTATGCTAACAGTGTTTCTCAATGTTGAGAAGCTGCCTAACGATGCCATTTCACAGTGACCACACATAGTTACGCTTCTGACCTGTGATGTAAATAGAAACCAATCAGGCTACAGGATGGAAAGAAGTTAAACACCTAACAGCACAGGTGACTAAAGGACTTGTCTCGAATTCCCCCACAGCACCTGTGTATGTTCATCAACAGTGGCAGGTCAGATTTCGCCTTCCATCCCTGACCCTGGCTGGATTGCCATTATAGATAAAGTGAACAATCACATTCGCCTTGACGTTCAAATCCTTCAGTCCAATCTTTGCTTCTCACTAATACCCACAAAGCCCTGGCCAATAGCATTCAGAAATGGTTCTGACAAATGACAGCGCCAGACACACAATCCTTTTGCCATGTGGCTTTTTCTTGCAGCATGTGGCCATCCCATAATTTGTGTTCTCAGACAAAGTAAAGAAGTCCCTGTTGGATCAAGTAACCAATCCTATCGGATGTTCCATGAGGCAGGATTTCTTGCTTAGCCAGATAACTTTTTGGACTTAAGGTAGGCCGGGCTAAATGAACTTTTTCTTCGTTCACTTCCTTTTTGCCCAGATTACCTTAAACCCGACAAGTTATCCAGCTAAGCAAGAAATCCTGCTTTGTGGAACACCCCCTACTCTTCACTTACCTGGAAATGCAACATAATGTGGTATACTGACCAAGAACAAGCCTTATATTTCTGCTATGTGCTTTATTCAGTTTTCTTTAAGTGTCAAGGAATTTTTAATTTGAAAAGGTAAATATCATTGGAATCAGGTATGTTTCCTCGGAACTAATTTCTGCTCGTGCACCTTGGGATAATTCAAAAGTGGCAACAGCTTGCAATTTTTGACATGCCCTCTGAAATGGGTTTATTGCACCGTATGAGCATAAATGAGAACAGTCAATGTTATGGATTGTCACAACTGTTTAGCAGAAGCATACTGTATGTCAGAATGTGCCTGAAACTATGACTAAATGAGTAACCAGCATCTCTTTCAATACAAGACACATATCATAAAAAGATACTCACATATTCTATAATGAAGCATTTTGTTTATGGGATCTGATAACTTAAATTACAAGATACTTTCCCATGTTATAAACGTGATATAACACTTTATCCATGTGTAAATTAGATTAAAAACTAAGAATGCATCTATTATCTAGAGCAATCCAGTCCTTGGGGGACCCACAAAAAGCTCACGGCTGGGAGCAAAAATGTGAACTGTATGACAGGGAGATTGGAGGGAGTAAATGTGTAGACTATCTGGCAGAGAACTGGGAGGGAGCAAAAATGTGGACCGTCTGTGAGTCCTCGAGGACCGGCTTGGCAAACACTGATCTGAGTCAAAGTGCTGACATTCAAAAAGGGTTTTCAGCAGAAAACCGGCTTATGATCCTTCACCTGCAAAGTCTATTTTGAATTGAAGATTTTTCTTAGTAATTTAAGGAAAACACAAAATACGTTTAAGCCATCTGCCTGATTAGTAAAATGTAATCCCAAAAGAGTATTCTAAATCCAGGTGGCTGGATGTGTGGGGTCATTAATTCAGAAATGTGGATTCCATAAGGGGGGAGAGGACCTTTGTTGTGTTTTGCAAGCTGCTCAACTTGTTAAATAACTGCGAAGGATGGTACATTATTTTTAGAATAACTCTGACCTCAATGTTTTCTTAAGGTTAATAAATTTCTGAAGCAAATAAAATCTGTACATTTTGATGCCCCCTGAGGAGTACTGGAAGTCAGAATGGCGGAGTGCTGGCGCATTTTCCCTCATGTCAGCAAGGTGACAATTGTTTATTATAGCAATTCTTTGACTCTCCTGATTATAAGTATATTCACTTTAAGAAGGGCAGTAAACAAGGGTAGAACTATTAGATACTAAAGAAGCAAAGAGGGGAAGTAAATGATTTTGAACAGACTTATGCATAGACACCCCAAGTGATTCTCATCTTACTTTCTGTGAACATAACAGTCTAAAACTGTCCCTCAACCTTGTCCTGGGGGACCTTTCGACAGTCCACTATTTTGCTCCCTCCTAGCTCCCAGTTGGAAGCAAAAACGTGGACTGTCTAGCAGGGAACTGGGAGGTAGCAAAAACATGGACTGTCTCTGGAGTCCCCAAAGACCGGGTTGAGAAACACTAGTCTGAAAATAATTACACGATTCCCTACTTCTCTCTTGGTAACTGACATTTTTTTATAGAACAAGACAAGCAGCAAACCTTAATATTATTACTAATACGTTATCACTTTTAATATTTGTTGCAAAATAATTAACCTGAGATTGTCTGCAGCTTTTTCCCAAACTTATGAATGATTTGTGCCATATTATCACTTGGTAGATGTTTTCAGATGCATGTGGCCTTGTTATATGGTTCAAGGTGGTGATGGACAAAACGATGCCTCCTGAACCATTTGCTGTATTTTCGGACCCCACTAGATGGTGCTCTTGGTTCACTTTGGGCATGCTTCGTATCCTTTTTTGGATAGAGAGCACCATGTAGTAGGGTCAAAAAATACAGCAAATGGTTCATGAAACGTAATTTTTTCCATCACTAGTTCAAAGAGAATTGCTGCTCAGCCTAGACACTCCACGTAGTCCATATTTCATTCATACATAAGGCTAGAAAATCTTAAAGTAGGATAAGGAGTAAAATAGGGCAGCAGGGAAGGCTGCAATCACCCTACTGTGATGTGGGTACAAGGACAACTAATTTGTACCTTTGAGGGTACAATTACTTGTCACTGGGGCTGTACCTTCAAGGGTCTGCCAATTGTACCCCAGCTGTAGGTAGATGTACCTTTTAAGATACGGAAATGGACTCTGAGGAACATTTTTGTACCATTGGAGGTACATTAATGTTGTTTGTACCTGTAGGTACAAAACTGTACCAGGGCTGTACTCTTTTTTTCTGACACTGATCACTTCAGGTGACAGGGTAGAAATTTTGAAATTTGAGAAAAAAATGTTTCCTAAATCATTATTATTTTTACCTTTACATTTTATTGCCTTTCTTATTCACACAGCAAATGTGAACCACCAGCACTGGTGATATGAGGCTACAGCACTACTCAGTGAGCCGGCAGAAAACACCAGTATATTTCTTCACTTTTTTATTGGATGTGTCCCTGGGATACCTCTCATATTTGATATAATGTCTTGACCCTTCCCTGGGTGCAGAATATTATTTCAATGTTGGGACTGGCAGGCGGAACAGCCAAGGTCCAGTATGGCTCACACATTCACCCGCTGAGGCTGCACATTTTTTCATGAGACACAATTCACTGTTTTAAAAGAAATAACAGCAGCAAAAAAAAGAGCTGTGGCATTTCACGTCGACTGCAAAAAAAGTAGAAAATTCAGAAGAAAATGACTTACAGCTACTTTATCTAACTGGATCAGTCTGCTCCTTGTTCCTGTCTGACTGAGCTCTGATTTGACAAACTGAAATAGTTTGAGATGTCACTGCCTACTCACTTCCTCTCTGCTGACTTTCCTGTAAGCGATTAACCTTTGGGAAGTGCAGAAATGAACAAAAGAAATATAAATCAGAGATAAACGGAGAGGAATTATATGAGACAGACACTTGTAGGTAAGGAGTTGCCATACTCCACAGTTTTGTTAAATTAAGATATCTGATGTGAGCCTTCTGTCGTTCAAAGCCCATGGCAAAGTACTAAAATTCAATGGAATAATACAGAACAATGCAAAATTATTTGATTTCATCATTCGGAGCTTTATGACATGAACTCTATGGACCAATGAGTAAACTCCGTTTAGCGTTAAGTAGTGATAGTCAAAGCAACGCTTTACATACCATTTGCTGTATTTTCTGACCCCACTAGATGGTGCCATCTGTTCAAAAAAAGGTCCCAAAGCATGCTCCAAAGTAAACCAAGAGCACCATCTAGTGGGGTCCGAAAATACAGCAAATGGTTCAGGAGGCATCGTTTTGGCTATCACTAGTGTTAAGGATCTGTGCACTGAAATCAAGGCAAATGAACTGCTAAAAGTAGAAATGGTGATGTGACTGACTTATTCAGAAGAGCATCATTAGGACATTTTTAAAGTTATTTATCCATTTGCAAAACCAATAACTGCTACAGTATTGTATTTCCTTCTTCCTCGCCCTTTGTTATTCAGCTGATGTCAATTGCTTTAATGAGGTTGAATCTTCCAGGGCAATTTCTTGATTAAGAAATGCTGATTGATTAAAAATAAGTTTGATTAGGTGATTTACAGAAACCTGTTCTTTTGTATTATTGATGGTTGCAAAATAGTCAACTGGAGTAGTTACTGTCTGAGCTGCTGCATGTAAGCTGCGATTTTGTGCTGGGTCTACTGAAGGCAGAGGAACCTCCCTGCTTCTTTAGAATTCTGCTCACGTGAACAGTTGGGAAAGTACCACCTTACCGTCGACTAGAAAGCAGCACACTGCTGGGCCCCTGTACATTCATGCAAGTTCTATTTCATTACATTCCTAAGTAGATTTTGTTGACTTCTTTTTTCTTAACACAATAAATTTACTCAGTTACACTTTGCAATAAAATACCAATCATTGTCTGTCACCTGGAAGTGAGACTGTTAACTGCTACATAATTTAAGTTCTTACTTAACACTAACGTTATACAGAAACCACTATATAGCAAATTATTGATCACATTTTATTGTACCTTCACCTACGCATACCCTGTGTGTGAAGATATGTGCATCAAGGTCAATTAGTGTTAAGTCAAGAGCCCAGAGCTCAGAGAAAAGACTATGGTGACTATGATGACTCTTGGAGATCATTTTTGTGTTTCTGTCCTTTAGAAAACTAAGTGAGGTCCTATTCAGCGTCGTCTGATTTGAGCTGGAGAGAGTGAGGTTGAGTTTATAGCAGTCATCCGCTCTGTTATAAGTAGTTGCATTTGTCGGTTTTTTTCCAATAATCAGAGCTTTTGTTAAGCACAGAAATGTATTTTCCTTGCCACTGTTTATAGATTGCGTTTCTGTTGATTCATCAATTTTCTATACTGGCTTGTCCAATTCAGGATTGCAGGGGGTCCACAGCCTATCGCGGACGCTATGGGTACAAAGCAGGGAACAACCCCGAATGAGGCGCCAACCCATCACAGGGCGCACTCACACACCATTCACTCACACACCATTCACACCTATGGACAATTTGGTATCTCCAATTAACCTCAGCATGTTTTTGGATTGTTGGGGCAAACTGGAGTATGCAGAGGAAACTTCACGACGACACGGGGAGAACATGCAAATTCCACACATGGAGCCATGACAGACACTCAAATGTTGTAATTGCAGTTACAAATACTCAGAACAGATTTGTGAAATCCTGCTATGTCGCTATACTTCTACTCTGTGAGGTTTAAGCAATGGAAATGCGTCCATCCATCTATGTCCTGTGGCTTCACCCAGGTGTGCGCATCACACCGAGATTATTCAGTGAGCCTGGAGAAATGTTTTTCTCAGTCAGGCACCCCTGGGGGAGGGCAGTGATGGGGGTAAGGGAGTGCGGTTTCCACAGCACAGGCGATGCTGACTTAGTTGGCTAGCTGCTATTAGTAGGAGTGATTATCGATAACGGAAAAAAGATTCCTCTGTACAGCAGGGGAGCAAAGCTCCCTCAAAGCAGCTGTTACATTCACCCAGTGGTTCCCAATCCAGTCCTCAGGGAGCCACAGCCAGTTCACGTTTTTGCTCCGCCCCAGCTCCCGGTAGGGAGTGGACTGTCTGGCAGGGAGCTGGGAGGGATCAAAAATGTGGACTGGCTGTGGGTCCCTAAGGGCCGGGTTGGGAAGTGCTGCGTTCATCTACTCTTGGGGTGACTCAGCAGCTCCGGGCCATTCTGGGGAGAGTCCCCACACCCTCCCCTCCTTTCTCCTGGAGTTGGTGTGCTCTGTCATGTTTAATATCTATAGGAGAGAGGCGAGCTGTGCTGCGTGTCCAGCAGAAAGGAGTTTAGCTTTCAGGTCGACTGATGTGCTGAAACAGAGCTCCAGGGCCTTCCTCAGAGTTAATCTTCTGAAAAGTCACACATACCACATGGGCTGCGGCAAAGGGAGACTTTAATGTTTTACATTACCCTTTCGACAGATGCCATCCAGCATGACTCAATATCTGTTTTCACCTCCCCTGACAGATTTATGCAGGCAGACTAAACCCCCCTGCTCTGATTCCAGCACCAAGCCTCTGTCTTCCTATTCAGAAACAGGGTTACTGTTAAGAAGCAGAACTAAATGAGAACCAATGTGCCAATATGAGAACTGACCATATGATATCACCACCTGCAGTCACCACAGACTAAATCTGAGGGCAATATAGCTGGAATTAATGTTTATTAATATAAAGCAAGCCAGTCCACTGCCTTTGGAAAAAAGATCGTCTCTTATTACTAAAATAATATATCGGTCTTATACACTCATATATCCATTATATGCCTGCAGTGGATCGCAGTTAGCATCCTTTCCACGGTGTCCCCACCCTTGTGCCCTGTGCATTCTGGGATAGGCTCCAGGATCACCACTCTACATGCAAAAAATGGCAGAAATGATTTTTTATTTATAATTCCCACATTCTCATAGTTGCTTGAAACTAATCATAGTTGCTTGAACATGCTTGAAACTAAATAGATTAACAGCTAGATCAGTCTAGAAATACAGCATGACCAGAGAGAGATACATAGACAGTCTTGTGTACAATGAGCACCCCGTCTTCCAAGCACTCCAGAATGACATTTTTGAGTGACTACAGCCGAGATCATGCTTATTATTGCTTCATCTCTTGAAGACATAAAAAAATCTTTTGAAGACATTATTCCAAAATAAAGGGGTAGGAGGAAAAGAGAGCAACTGACACAAGATCTTTGTTCTTTAAAAATATACAGATTGATACCAGTGATGACTTTACAATATTTTGAGAAAGTTACAACGCCTGAATTTGAACTGTGACAACCGGAATGGTCTGGACCGACGTGAGAATATGGGCAGGTCTAGGTCCCAAAAAAGGACCAACAGCAGATTGAAATTGCCAGAGACCTTCTGTCTGCAAGTTAAACCTGAACACAAATGTTAAAAGCAGGACACAGTGGCCCCTACTGGCAGCACTCAAAAATACAATAGGCAGCTCACTTAAATTGCACATACAGCAAGTAGTTTAAGCATTTCTTCACACATTCTGTCCACAGACAAAAAACAAGTCATGTGGAGGCTTAAAGGTACTTTTCATCCGAATACTCCTCTCAATAGGAACCATAAACTAATGCTTATTAACTAATTAAGAGATCTTTGCACCTTCTTTACAAATGACTCATGGTGAGCAAACTGAGAGGGTGAGCCACTGTCAGCTTCTACATTTGTGAAGTGTCCCACCGATGTATGGTTCATAAGAGACTACCATTTGCCAGAAAAGGAGATTACAAACTGCCGATTTGCTGAATGCCTTTATGTAAGAATGGGACACCTTAAAGTATAATGAATTTGGAGTTAGCCTCTAAAAGGGTCAGGAAAGAGTTATTCAGTAGTACTTCATTCTGCCATTCTGTTCTAGTATGCTGGCATTTCTATAAAGCAACATGTTCTATGTTGGAGCCAAGCATGCACGTCAGCACAATGTGTTTGAAACTTGTGTCCCCTAGAATGTTTTCCTGAGCAGGACTGACAGATGAGCATGCCTGTACAGTCTATTGTGCAGTTAATTAAAAAGGCAAAAATTATTGTGCAGTAAAATTCCCTCAAAACATGGCATGTAAAATATCAGTCCATCATGGCAGTTGATACCAGTCAACACAACCCGATGGAAGAGACCTTGCCAAGAACTGGGGAGGGAGATATTTTCCCGGACAATCTGGTCATTTCTGTTGTCAGTAATGGTACCCATTCATTCCAAGTCAGGGTGTTACAGCCAACTGGCAGCCTATCTGACAGAGCATATGGTTAGCAGCTGATACCATTAACCCATGTCTTCCAAGCCAAGTGGTATGTAGCATCATAAAGATGCATGATCGAAGACTCTGACTGCCTGCTGCTATGCTGCATGGGGACACCTGCTTGATGTCTGACAGTTCCTCCACACACATGCTTCATCAGTAAGGAAAGGCCCCACGTGAAGGTCTTTCAGTTCACTTCCTGCGTAACAGGATGGTGTTCCTCTCTGGTATTATTCTTAACCCTCCCTCTGTTCCATTGCTTTTATTAGATTAAATGAAACAGGCAGGGTAATAGAAAAGAGCTGTCTGGGGAATACTGTGCATTGAGCTGCTAAAGTTTCTTTGTGCTAAATGGGATTGTGGTCTTTATTTATCCAAAGAAGAATTCAATATAAGGCATGTTTCAAAGCTCAAATTACGCATAGACAAATTATATGCTATTAATCCATTCTTATACATTTACATACACTAAAACCTCAAAATTGGTTGATTCATTCCATATTTTGAACAATTTTAGCAGATACTATACAACATAAAACAGCGATACCTTTTGAGAAAATGTACTTTACTGTCAGTGTTTTATTTTCTGAAGTCTACCATTGCTCAGCTTGTACAGAACATTTAATATATTATGGAGTCCTAATAGATTGCTTTTTTTTGTAGAACACAGGCAGAAAATCATTTTGTACTTTTTTTTCATGGTTCAAACAACAAAACATTAAATAGCTGAGCCAACAATTAGACTTTATCAAAACAGAACATTAGGGAGACAAAATACAAAGATGCATTCACAATAGATTACAATGTAGAAAAAGACAGCCTTATCCTTCCCTACAAAGCTATTTCAAACATAAGTAAATCAAACAAAACCCTCAGGCCTCACAGGAGGAACTTGAAGCTGTCAGAGACCATGTGATAAGAACATAAAATAGGGGGCCGCTAAACAGACAACGGCAAGTCAGACTGAGTGATTCTCTGAAACCTGTTTGTTTGCATTATTAAGGGTAACCACAAAGTCAGCTGGAGTAACAAAGCATATGTAAAATAGCTGCAAGGTCAGGCCATCGAACTATTTTATTAGCAATTCTGTCTAGTTTGAAATGTATTTCTTGCAGGAAGGCTTAGCATAAAGATTAAAATATAGGAAAAATTTGGACAAGGAGTTTGACTTACAAAGACAATGCACTGTACAGTAACAAGCTGGCTGAGCTTTTGCATGAAGACTACGTTAAACATTTCCACAAACATTTACAAGAAATGTTTCCTTTGTCGCTATTCCCTGTTTTTATTTACTGTGGATCTGACATGGTACAAACTGCTTCCTAGTCTTGCTTTGCTATTGAGACAGTAAACGCAATTCTTACTTTTTAAGTCTTGAAATAAGTTATTTATATTGCTTACTTTGGATAATTTACAGTGATGATATCATTCTGGAGCAGCACAGGCTCTTGTAAGATTGTTGCTCCTAAACAATTACAGATTACAGATACTGAATTAATCTTTTAATATAAAAATTAACAAGAACTGAAGTTTGTGCTGTGGGTGGCTCAGAATAAGTGTTTGGAGGTAAATTTGGATTGGCTAGGTTACTTCAACATCTAAATGTATTTAAAGCTTTAGATGTATGATATAGCAGTATAATTTTCACATTGCTAATCACTGAAAAACACATAAAAATTAACTGAGTTTAATTTCAGTTGAACTTAGGTACAGGACACATTCTCCTGTTAGCTTTCTGACTTCTAAAGACAAGAGGACCTTGATAAGATGGACTTCTTGAAGACAGACCTTTAGCCTCCTATTGAACATTCAGAAACGATCATATTCATTCTTCAGTAGCAGGCTGGTCTGAGGGTGTTAGAGAAGCTATTAATTACTGTCTCCATGTATTTTCTCCAAGGGTGTCAGTTCATCTGATCACCATCTTATGACAGATTCGCTTAATTTTTGTGCCATTTTCTCCTTCTCAACCCAAAATATCCCCAGATCTTCAAAGTCAGCGATGGAAGTACAAATAAGAGAGCAGAAGCATAGTGAGTACCCAGTGCATTCCATCCTATCATAATCATTCATCTTCAAATGTAATACACTATTACTATAGGAAAACTGCCCTGTAAAACCAGTACTGTATAACAGAAGATTTAACAAGCGAAATGTATTTTTTGGCAATGTAATGATGTCAACTTTGTTTTGGATTTTAATTTATCATTTAATTAAAGCTTCCTTTCATTAAAGGAATCCACTTTACAATTCCTAGTCAGTTAGAAGCACAGACACACAGTTTAACAAATAATATTATGTTCCTGGGAAAGTACTTAGAGAATCACAAATCCAGTGCAGGCATTACCTTCCAGGATTCTACTTACAGTGCATTCACTGGCAGTGCCGGGGAAGCGACTTTTAAACGGTAACTTTTCAAGCTACAAGCTACTTATGATTAAAAGTAGCAGAGCTACTTTTTAAATATAGTAGTCAGTTACACTGCAGGCTACAGAGGAAAAGTGGCTAACTACATCGAAGCTATTTCATCTGGTAATACTTAATATTTGTGCTGAAGGATACTCTTAAAGCAAATTAATTTAAAAAAAATGTGCAGTTTGTTGAGCAGCAGATAATTATACAAGACAAAAATATTACCTCAGACAAAGGAATGTTATATATTTGCAAGAGCCCTCATAGCAAGTGCATTTTTACGTGCTAATTGCATTTTACTGCTGTCCATCTCTCACTGGAGCTGCACAAAAGGTATCGCAGATGCTCTAATTGAAGATTCCAAGAAGAATATGATACACTGTGCTCAGGAAACTACTTCAGGAGTTTAATTCAGTAAACAGCTTATTCATTACAGGCCTGGGTGCTAGACATTAATGAAGATATCAACCAGATAAAGCTGCAGATCAGTGCAAGGGCTGCATGTTTTTACTGCTGTGGATTACACATACCAATTAGGGCTTTTTAAGTTATTGACAGAAAGACAGCCATCAACCAAACCTCAATTTGCTATGACGCATGCAATTGTATTCCTGTGGCATTAAGATTCTGCCTCTGTTTCAGTATTGTGGAGGCCACATTGTCCCACCATCACTGCTCAGTCATTGCATTTTAGCATTTAATAAAAAGAGTTCGCTATACAAAATAGTTCTTGTGCTGGAACTGCTAGCTGGACGCTTGTCAGAAGGAACTGTAATCTTATAGTTTGCTTATATGTTGAAGTTTAGTGCAAATTTTGCACTTCCAAAAATATGAACTTTTTATATCTTCTCAAGTTTCTCACAAACAAAGTGCTAACCCAGCTCATTCCCACTTCTGAAGGGTAATGATCCTCTTAAAGTCAACAGCAGCTTCACTGTCAGCCTTATCGCTGCAGCTGACATAATGATTTCCACAGAAAATGTATATAATCCTTCAGAGTAAGTTCCTTGCTTCCAGATAAATTTTCAAACTGGAAGAATTTTTTTTATAATCTTTAAACTATGGAGCCTTCTATAATCAGACCTGCCACAACACAGAACAGTCACTTACTGTATATCCATCCATTTTGTCCAGACTCACAGACATTCATTACTATGGGGTATATGCATACCACCTCTGTGGTCTTGTGGGAACATCAGAGTGGTGGCCTGTTAATAAAGGATACAGACACACTAGTCAGCAGAATAATTTCTTTTTAAGTCTGAAAAATATAGTAACCCAGGCTCTCTGTGGATGTCAAAACATTTCTACATTAAATTAAATGCATGAAAGATGGCTATCCAGTGCAGTGTCTGGGTGAGCGCGGAGGCTGTCTCGAGAAGCTAGAGGCAGGACAATCCTGGGACGGGATTCCTGTGTGTTCCAGGGCATACCTGCTGCGGATGATTTAGAGGCACCAGTCCACCAGAGGTGCATGTCATTTGACTCCAGGAGAGCAGAGAAAATTTACATAAACAGTGAGAACATGCAAACCCCATACACATAGTGCTGTGGACAGAATGGGAGTGAGAGGCCACAGGCGTCTACTGAGACAAAAAGATACATTTTATATTCTGTAAAACAAATTACCGCCATTCATGTCTTATGAATATTAATTAATATAACTGAAGGAGTTTATATCAGTTATGTTGCAAAATACAGATGGGGAACCTCTGATTGCAGATTACGTTTCAAATTATCTGTATCATTACAAATATTTCCTTCATATTAACAGGCGCCTAATTCTCCAGCCCTGCCAGTAGCTCTGCTTAAGTACTGCATCACTAAAGCATTATTAAACGTTTCAGATTCCAACATGTTTGAATTGCCTAATTACATGTCCTTAGTTAATTAAATATTGTTTCATAGTGACTTGCACAGTTAAATTATTTGCAAGTGATTGTCATTTATTTTCCAAAGAACAGGAAGCATCACATTTGTTTTATTACACTGATGTGATAAGATGTCACTTTACATTTTTTTTAATTATGCAGATGGATATTTTACTGCATAATTAGCTACACAAAATGCTTGTGGCTTCATAATATAAACATAATATAGTTAATGAAGCTTTTCTGATAGCAACACTGTGATCTGAGTTTTGTTTACATTTCAGTTTTCATATTTATGTATATTTTTCCTAAGTACTTGATTATAGATTATCGTTTTGTTATTAGTATAGCCGTAGATTGAAAATTTCTGATTATCATTGTGGAACCTAATACACAGTATAATGGCAGCCATTATAATCTGTAGTAAAAGGCCATCACCAGATTTATCCTGTCTGCCTGCTTTGCATGTATACATTCCACATGCTTGTTTTCAGTAAGTGTCCCCTTTCCGCCTATTGTGAAAACCCTTATGAAAGGAAGATTATCAGCTGGGTGGGATGCCATCCAAGCACTCTGGATAACTTAGGACGTTTTCTCACCGATAGTCCAAATCAGTTGATGAGTTTGTCAACTTGTAGCATTTTCCCCTGGTAACTCAAGGAGTGACCACACCAATACATACTGCATATGTTTTTAATAATAGACAGAAACCCAAACAAACACAGGTAGAAGACATAAATATCTGTGCTACATACAAATTTAGAATGAAGACTTATTCATCCTCATGGGGAAATTGTATTTTTGTCTGTCCATGAGACACATGGGAAGGGTTAGCCTTACACAAGGGCCCAACAGTGGGATCCCTCTGCCAACCTCGTGATTTGTATCAGCGACTTACCGATCACAAGAGTCCTAACATGCAGACCCACATCCTGCCCCCAAATGTAAACGAATGTCCATGGTATTCCGAGCTGACAGGACTAGTGACAGCCAAAACAACACTTCATGAACCATTTGCTGTATTTTCTAACCCCACTAGATGGTGCTCTTGGTTTACTTTGGGGCATGCTTTGAACCCTTTTTTTGAACAGATGGCACCATCTAGTGTGGTCAAAAAATACTGCAAGTGGTTCATAAAGCATTGCTTCTGCTATCACTAGACAGTACTAACTATTCGTGCATTGTGCAACCCACAACACACATTAAATGAATTACATACAACCTAAATTTACCTAATTTATTGAACACCATTTTTTGTCATGCATTTTAATTATACATGTGCAAAATTTATTGTTTTGTATTATTTCAATTCTATGCATTTATTTGTCTATGGTTTATTAATCTGAGGATGTGAAGATAGGCATATAAACATGAACAGTGATATAATTAAATAAAATATAGCATCCATCCATCTTCTAAACTTCTATCTGGGTCTGGATTACAGGGGGCCTGGAGCCAGTCCAAGGCAACATAGGGCACAAGGCTGGATGGGATGCCAGTCTGTCGCAGGGCACACAGACGCACAAGGTTAAAGCACAAGCTGGATGGGATGCCAGTGTGTTGCAGAGGACACAGACGCACACATTTATGGCAAAATATAGTGTCTTTTGCAACTGTTCAGTCCAGGAGTGGTTACAACAGTTCAAATGAAAAGAATTTAAAAGTGTACTGCTGTCTCCATATTTGGGAGAAGCTTTAGGAAGCACAGAGGGTGTAAGATGTCATAGCATCAATTGCTTGCAAAGACATAAAAATCATAAATTAAATTCATGCAAAATGAGGTGCATTTGAGATGTTAAGATGCTGCATAAAATATTATGCAATATAATCCATGTTATTATCTAAGATTTGACAGCACTTGCAAAACATGAATACGCTTATTCATTTCTGTCATGCCAATGAAAACGATTCAATTCCATATATGTTCAAAGAAAACAGAGAAGAGAGCTCAACACAGTGAATGGTGGAACCAATACAGTGGATGAAATGTCATAAACTCCCCTTGAGCCAACAAACCCTGATTTAAAAGTTGTCATCATAGCTAGAAGAAGGCAAAAAAAACACTTGCAATTAGGAAAAGAAAATAAACCTTTGGCAACAGGAAGGCTTTTCTTGTGCGTCTCCCCTTTCATCTGGTTTTATTTCACACTGACACTCTGGGCATTTTCCGCTACTAAGCCTTAAGCTTGGCAACTTGAAAGGTTCAAAGTTTGCCTCGGATTAAAGCCTAGTGAAGTGGGAGACCCAAGCCTGACCTCCACTGTTTCAGCATTAACCCTCCAGAACAATTGCAGTTGGAGAGCACCATGAGAATACACCTTGAAATACAAATAATTAATCAGAACAACAACACATTCTGTTTAACATATGTACTAGATGTACATGTTCAATCATCTTTACTAAAAATACATATTATTTCTACTGGTACATTGAATGAATTCAGATTTCCTCACAGCAATGCTATACGACCTATGAAAATAAAAATTCACATTCTTTCAAGGAAATTGGTAAATGGTTATATAACATTGATATCTAGGGGAAGAAAATCAACATTTAAATCCGTTTAGACCCCTTGTATTTCTGCTTTATCGGCTACCACCTCCTAATAGCCTTTAAGTCATTCATCTTGACAGCTCTCTGTCACTGAAGGACTGAGTCATATGTGGATCATGTCCTGCAATTTGCAAATTCAGGGAAAGAAACGTGATCTGTCCAGCGCCCTGTCCATAATGGGACTCGTGTGAGCTTCAGGTGGAAGGGCACTGAATAAAAGACTTTTTGTACTTTTAATTGCTTTGCTTTTATTAATTTGACCCAGTTATGCAGCTGGATTTGTCTTAGGTATGATGCTGGCAGAAGTCCAAAACATTAATTCAACTGCAATTGACCTTAGTTTGTAATTGTGTGTAAGGATGTGCTATGCAATGGACTGGCCTCACATGGTGAGGGTGGGGCGGTGTCAGTTTTTAGTGCCCTCTGTTTCCAGGGACAGGCCCCAAGCTGACACTGTGACTTCTAGACCCACTAAAGAAGTTATGCTGCATTTCATTAGAACTGGGAAGTCAGAATTTCCGAGTTCCTAGCCAGAAATTTCAACTGGAAAGCCCCTCGGAAAGTCGGAGGATCCTCTGCAACCCCGACCTCAGAATTCAAGATGTCTGCCCGCTTTATCAACAAGTTAAAGCTGTAGCTTAAACTGACAGACTTGTCCTTCCTTCATGGCAAAAGATAAAAATCTGTGATTTTTTTTCCAAACCCCGATGTCTTGATTCCCACGTTGTTTTCACCATGAATGCACACACTCATTTTTGTAGCATTTAATTTGCTTTATTTTTCATGTTTACCACCTGTGTTATGTTCATCCTGTCCAGGTCTAGCGTAAGTAATCCCTAAAAGGAAATCCTTTGTTACCTTGCTAAAATTACCATTTAGCATGGTCAGCTCACATCTCTGGAGACCTGTGTGGAGTGTGTGTGGAGTTTGCATGCTCTCCTGGTGTCATCATGGGGTTTCCCCCAGGTACTCCTGTTTCCCCTCACAGTCCAAAACCATGCTGAGGTTAATTGGAGTTACCAAATTGCCCGTAGGTGTGAATGGTGTGTGAATGTGCCCTGCGATGGGTTGGCGCCCCATTACTGGATTATTCCCTGCCTTGCACCCGTTGTTTCTGGGGTAGGCTTTGGACAACCACAGCCCTGCATAGAACAAGCCGTATAGAACATGAATTGATTTCTGTAACAAAATTAAAATTTTCAAAACTTTAAGTGCAGTGACCATAACAGTTTACGCTGTACAAGACTTCATTTGCAAAAGGTTTGATAACTTAATCAAAATGTTTTAACTCATGTTTCAAAATCATATACATCCACAAATGAATGCAGTATCACTTAAATGAAGGGCCAGCCTCAGTAATACTTAGGCTATGGGTGATTATTTTGGTGCATAATTTATCTGAATTAGCTCTGTATCTTAAACTCCCACTTCCTTGTGCCCCTTCTACCGCTCACAGACCCCGCTGAACCTGGCTGATACGGGATGTGCGATTCCCATCCACCGTAAAATGCAAAGTTAGAAATTTCCGGTAGGTGTCACTATATACATTATGAAAAATGTCTACGTGCCATTCATATAATATAGTGTATATTTGCGTAGTTTTCACATTTTTCAAAGTTGCCTACGCTGGAAAAACGTCACCCCCCGCGCAAATTAATCACATTACTGTTATTTTCAGATTAACTGGTCCTGATTTCATAAAAGTTTAATACAAATGAAATTATAATCTAAGTAAAACGTCATCACCCCGCCCAGATGAATCATATTGTTGTTTTGTGGTTATTTTCAAATTAATTTATGCTGATTTCATAATAATTTGATATATGTACAATTAAAATTTTGGTACTCTGCGCATCAGGATAAGCCGTTGGAAGATGGATGGATGGATGGATGGATGGATACTCTGTCTCTAAAAATTGCTAGTAAGTGAGCCGAAGGTGAGACTTTTTCCAACTGCAAAGTGCAAACTATGATGGGGTACATTTTTAGTATATTCACCGTCTCCACCCTTACAAAATTAAATTAAGATGATGTGTAATGTACGTGTTTTAGTTTAAAATATGGTTTGCTTTCCCGAGTCGTGTTCTAAGTTTCGGAGTATACACTTTTCCCACTCAATATTATTATTATTATTTTTTATTGGTCTAGTTTTTAGTTTTAATGCATAGCCAAGTGTTAAGACAGCACGCATACACACAGTTATTATTAACTGTTACCCATTATGTCGTCTATTCCGTGCAATTTCGGCAATTATAACTTAGCCCGTATTAGGATGTAAAGGCGTGGTTTAGGAAAATAGCCAATAGAAAAAAAATAATTACTGCGTAAAAATGCCGTAGGCCGCCCAGCAGTTGGTAGGTGGCCGTGTTACAGTAAAGCGACGGAAAGCTGGCCGCCATGTGCGCCTGAGAGCCCCGGCGAAGGGGGCCTGCGGAGCGGCTGAGTGACTGCGGCAGAGCCGGGGGGTCGCCACGGTGCCGAAGGGCTCAGGGAGACCCGGCCAGAGCCTGGGCGAGGAAACGATGGATCTGGAAAATATCGTAGCCAACACGGTTCTGCTCAAAGCCAGGGAAGGTAAGGAAGGGAATGGGGGGCCGGGAAGGGGTAGCCGTGCGCCCTGACAGCCGGCTCATTCTGACCGGGGGTGGGACTCGGAGGGGCCGGATATCCGGAAGTGGCACTCTGTTTATTATTATTTACATTTACATTTACATCATTTGGCAGACGCCCTTAGCCAGAGCGACTTACATAAGTGCTTTAAGACTC
>JAAGVU020000002.1:6977634-7012425 GCA_011763525.2 Mormyrus iriodes
AATTTTTCCCGATACTAGCTCAATAAAACCAAGGCTATGAATACCATCAATCTAATACTCTGTTGGGAAAGTGCTTTATTTTTTTTTATTTTTTTTAGTAAAAGGAAAAAAGAGTATACCAGAAGTGTTAATTCAGGTATTTCTTTATTATTATTAATAATAATAATATTATATTTATTTATTTATTTATATATTTGTCCAGACTTTTGCGACGGGGATTTGTCCGTAATCGTGTCCGAAGCGTGCCTCCTGCTTAGCGCGCCCCATGCCTGTAAACTCGGCGAAGAGAGCGCGTGTCCCGCGCGCTCGCTCGAGTTTTTCCCTAAGCGCTGCCTCGCGACGCCCGCAGCGGGACTCCCTTCCACGCGCTGCGCTGACTCCTGCAGCCAGAGGTGACTCTGGCCTGACCCGCTCGCACGGCACCTCTGGGTTCCGGGCTCCCTTTTGACATTCACGTATTTAGCTATTTTGGAACATTAACAACTTGTTGCCTTATGCATGAAATTGTTTTCTACTGTGGGGATTATAAAGTGGCACTATGGGACTTAACCACATGCAGTATTTAGCTTATGGTTATGGTCTGCGTGTTGGCACTCCTTGAATTTTGTAATAGATTTAATAAAATATAGTGAAATATAGCTTAATATGATTTAGCTGTCTGAACGTAAACTAAAAAAAACTACTGAAAACAGCTGCAGTAGGTAATATTACTTTTCTGAAGTGTTTTAAAGTAGAAAATGAAAATACGTGGGATACACACTTCCAGTTTATTAAGCAAATGACATATCAGTAGGATTTCATCAAAATAAACATTCAATTTTCAGTTTGTAAATCTGAGTTTTTGGCTGTTTAATTATTTATCAGTAATTTTAAATAACTGGTGTCAAGCTCAGAGAGGTTTGTTAATTAATTTGTCAGGTGATCTTCATTAATGGGAAATCTACTTAAAGAAAGTGTTCCACATTATTAAACAAGCCACAGTTTTTGTGAAGTATGGGCAAGAAGAAAGACGTGTCAAATAGTGCAATGCCTTGCAAAAGGCATGACAACAAATGATATTTCACAAAAACTGACAGGAAATCATCGAACTGTAAAAATATTTGTGAGTGATTCGGAGCCCAAATGAATTTGGTCAGATAAAGGCAAGTTGAGGAAAATTTCAGCCAGAGAAATGAGTGCTTTAAAAAGGGCAGCTGTAAAAAAAGAAAACCCCATTAAGTGGCATCCCTAACGAAAGCCCACAAGGAGAAACGTTTGGATTGGGCTAAAAAATACATTAAGACAAATTTCCAAACAGTTTTATTCACAGATGAGTGTCGTGCAGCACTGGATGGTCCAGATGGATGGAGTACAGGGTGGTGGGTGAATGGCTCCACTGTTACAATTAGCCTGCGACGTCAACAAGGAGTGATGATTCGGGTCGGAATATTGGGAAATAAGATGTTGGGTCCCTTTAGGGTGCCTGAAGGTGTAAAAGTCTTTGGCTGCCGAACACCCTGTTTGCAGTTTATGGTTTTTCCCCACTAAGACCACTCTCAATAGGTACTACATATTGACTCGGCCCTTGTCAAAGTCACTCAGGTCATTACCCCCGTCCATTCCTTCTGCATTCAACATGTTGACTACAAGAACCTAATGCAAGCTTACTGTCTAACATATGCCAGATCTTGACACGCACTGTTTTTATGAGATAGCCAACATTATTAATTTCACACGGGGGCTGTCAAAATGTTTTGTCTCATTGATGTATATATTATATGCACACAAAAAAATGCATTTGCACATAATACTGTTTCAATAAGCATTGGAATGAATGTGTTTGTCAGTCAACAGGCCTATGATTAAACTAACTGGGTACAATGTCTTTAGTTGTTTCAATGCATTCCTTACTTGAAAAATGTAAACGCCAATATAAACTGGTAACTGGGTAAATTCACAGCAGGCTTCACTGGATCATGTAAGGAATCCCAATGGTATTTACTATAAATACTATACTTCTATAGATCAACTACTGCTGAGTATTAATACTTCTACATTGTGTTTCTTCTGATTTACAGGAGGAGCTGGCAATAGAAAAGGAAAGAGCAAGAAATGGAAGCAGATGCTACGGTTTCCAAACATTAGTCATTGTGAAGACATTGAAAATAAGATCGGTAAGAACGTTTTCTGGTGCAATGAGGTAGCACTATGGCACCGAACCACATGGAGTAATTAGCTTATGGTTAAGGATGCTAGGGTTATGGATGCGAGTGTAAACCTCCTCTCTCTTTCAGAAAGAGATTATTTTTTCTCATGGTACCTGTCAAACTCTCAGGATTCTTTTAATGATAATTTGGTCATTCCATTTCAATTCAACAAATTTCCAAAAGAAATCGTGCACTACCATTTTTTTAAATGAAATTTGCTATGTGAATTACAGCCCAATACCCCCCAAAGCACAGAAATGTCTCTTGTTTATTTAATTTTTAATTCCCTTTGAGATATAGCATCTTTCTACACCATGGCAGGCAAAAAAAGAAAGAGAATTCAGAGTGTTGTCTTATAAGCTGTAACTGTTTTTACTATTACAGCTAGAGTTGGCTGTAACCCTCGCTTGTCGGAAAGCTCAGAAAAAGTCATTTTTCAGTTTGCAAAATCTGCGGAAGTTCCTTTCTTCGAAGTCTTTTTGGTTATTAAAAAGCAGTATAGGGCTTGGAGTAATAAGTCATTTTTTAGCGAAATATATTTGTATGAGGACTATTTGTATATAAAACATTGACCAGTTACTTTGTCCTCTTCGTGAGATAAGCACTCCAAAAATATGCAACTTTTTTTAACTGCAATTTTTGAGTTCCAAAAAAGGTATGTAGGTGGAGGGTTTGTATATTGTGCTGTCAAGTCATCTTTAAAATAAACTATTTTGGTAAACCTGGGATGGTCTGACTGAGAATTTGATGAAAAGCAGAGAATGTAGTGGTGGTGTGATCAAGAGTCACTAATGAAATGGTAACACTTAATGGGGCACAAATACTTAGTAATAACTTAGTTACTACTGAAGTACAAATCATGAACAAATATAGTCGCTACTTCAGATAAGATACATTAAGATACATTAATGATGAGCAAATATGAGATCAGTACCTCACTTGTGTTATTCATGACTTGTTGTTTCTGTGGTTCCTTCAGTAGTTCATAAAGGTTTACAGAATTAACAGATACAGTTGACGTAAAACATACATCACGATTTATTAATGATGAATTAACATGAGATCAGTATGTAACTAAGACTTAGTTTGTGGTTAATTAATACATAAGTAATAGCAAATCACTATATTTGTGCCCTGTCAAGTAAAGTGTGACCAATGAAACTTCCACTAGGCAATAAATGGGGGTAATGTGGGCTGCAGACTAAAAGTCCACCAAAACACTTAACACGCTTCAAGGTCAACTTTTGTGTGACTTCAGGAACACTGTAGGCTATTATTGTAAAATAAATGCATTAAAAGAGAATACGAGAGTTAGTGTATGGTTTCAGTGTTTCCCTTTTTTGTAACTTCAGAGCCTCATAACTCCCCCACCCCTTTGAATACCAACTTGTTTGAAAGCAGCTAAAGGAGTTACTTTCTTCCTAATGAAGTTTTTGCAACTTACCACATTTTGTGGAAAGATCATTGTGCATTTGTGTATGTGTGTGTAAGTAACATTTTTACTCCTCCCCCACATGCTTTTATGACGCTCAAAAATGATTATTCATTTTTTTTGTTTTGTTTTTTTGAACCTTGTACACTTTTGGGGTTCATATCTCGAGACCAGGTCAATGTTTTATAAACAAGTGACACACATACGCACACATATATATAAATATATATATATATATATGTGTGTGTGTGTTTTGCTATTAAAAATTGACTTGTAACTCCAAACCTTCACTTTTTTAATAGCTAAAAGTAATAAGAAATGCAGTTTACAAGATAAACTTTGACCTTGAAAGAAGAAACTAAGACCTAGATTTGCAAAAGCTGAAAAAGTACTCTCTGTGAGCTTTCCAGTGAGATTTAGCTGAGCCATGGAGCTATAATACTGAAAAAAAGTTACAGCTTATAAGACAATTTGCATCTGACTTATGCAAAAGCTGAATTTCCAGTGAGGTATATTTGAGTCACGGAGCTGTAATACAAAAAAATGTGCACTGGCAATGCAGTGTAGAAAAGGTGTAATATCGCAAAAGGAGAATGTATCAGTAGTACAGACCATTTTTGAGCGCTGGGAGATATGTGTAGTTCACATGTGAAATTTATTCAGATTCAAAAATGATGCTGGAAAGGACATTTGTTAAATTATCCTGGAAACAAACATCCATCCATTCAGAGACTAAAGTAATAAATTAAGAAATACATGAATCTTATTTGTTGGACAATAGGACGGAACCAGAGGGGTTAGGGTGACTGATGTAAGAAATCCTTATGTGAGTCAAATTTTACATAAGTCAGATTTATGTTTCTATACCATTCTGGACACTTTATAGCAAGAAACACATAAGCTAAAACTATACTAGTAATACACACCAAAGAACTCATATTAAATCAATTAAAAGATGAAGTGTACATTTATTTTTCCATTTGGACTTCTGCAAACGCCGCTGTTACTTAAGTTGGTCTTATGTCTTTTCTTTCTAGCTATTTAATTATGATTATTGCTGTTTTTCTTTACTGACGTCTTAGAGCATAATGCGCTGTTTATTAAAGTCATATGAAATGTTAGGGTTAGCTTGGGAGTTTGGTGTGTACACATTATATCTTAAAGAATGAATAGGCCTATTATGATCATAAGAAGGAAACAACGGCTCGTTAATAATTTTACCATTCATAAGGTGTTTTGATCAAATTGGGAAACTCAACACGTTTTTCTTGTGTTCAAATGGTAAAACGGTTACTTATATAAAGATAGCCAAGACCCAAGGCCACATAAGTAGCCAGTAGGATGACATTGAGTGCCATATGGTCTTGCCTGTAGTATATTGAGGTAGTATGTTTGCATATTGAAATTTCTACACTTTAACACTGGCTCACATAAACCAGATTAACCAGTTACTGGTAAACCGGTTTTGGGGTGGGCTGGTAATGGGGGTGGAGGGAATGGCACATGAGCGTTTTTCAGTAACACTAGTCCTGACATTTCATTTTTCCTTGTTATGACACATCTATCTTTCTATCTGTCTAGTAAGATTTGACCCAAGATGAATGCAGAGCTCAATGTATTGAGGGCCAGTGAAAGAACATATATACTCTAAAATATTTGGTTTTACGCAGCATTTATTTGTGACGTAACCATCTTCCTCAAACATGGGTCAGATTTCAGGTTTTTAAATAAAGGTTCTTTTCTGTTTTATTCCTCTTTAGCCAAGAGAATCAAACATTTCTCCGAGATTGTGAGGCTGGGCTTTCTGTCCGAATAATAGCTGCCTCAGGGGTATTAAAAGAAGGCTGAATGCTTAATTCTTTATGAGTGTGTATGTGTGCGTGTGTATGTGCATGTGTGTAGGTGTGTATGTGTGTGTGTGTATGTATGTGTGTCTGTATGCGTGTGTGTGCGTGCATGTGTGTGTCTGTGTGTATGTGTGTGCGTATGTGTAGGTGTGTATGTGTGTGTGTGTGTGTGTGTGTGTGTGTGCTTTTGTGTGCTTAATTAACATCTGAGGTGGAACTCTAGTCAGTCTGCTTCTATGCTGAATGAAATCTCAGCATGTCATTGCATCAGAGGCATTGTTATGGCTGTTCTTTAGCCACTCCCCCAAATATATGTACACTAGTTAAATAGTGTTTTCATAAACCTCTTGTGATGATTCTGCATTGCGTAGTATAAACGGAGAAGTCATGTGACACAGTGCAATGTAGTCTAGGTGTATTATTTTTTTTTCTTAATTTCTGTAACCAACAAACATTTCTTTTGAGATTTAAGATGTTCTCCTAATTCCACTGAATAATATAGTGGAGTATTTTCCATGCACTGGTGAAATTAAGGAAAGAACTATGTTCTGCCATACTGCCAGTGGCATATTTGTATCCACTTACATCAAGGCCCAGCCCTGTACATTTTGCAGTAAAGAGAATGTTCATAGTTACTGACACCTGCCCTTATTCCGAGGGCCTAGAGGATTTAACCTTATAACCATCTGTCACCTGTCTTGCAAGTTGAACTTGTTTCTTAAAATTTATATGAATGCTGATAAGATATCATACCAAGCAGGAGAACTGAATGTAGCTGTGGACATAACCTCATGCTCTACAATGTGAAAAAAAAAGTTCTATCTAGGTAGCAGAGTGACTGTTCAGGAAAGTTTACATTAATACCCTTGGTGCCTCTTTTTTCGCCTTGCAGGTAAAGACTACTACAGCCTTTGTGAGAAGCAGCCAATCGGCCGGCTGCTCTTTCGGCAGTTCTGCGACACCAGAACTGAGCTTTCACAATGCATCGGGTTCCTGGATGCTGTGGTAAGTTGCTCTTAATGCTCTTTCCACCTCCCTTGTTCGTCGCTTTTAGACAGAGGCATATGCTAAATAAAGTAAATGTTATGCGCTAGACTGTGTTCAGGTTTGGCGTACCTGCTGCTTCTGTGCACAGTGAACAGAGAAGCTTGCTTTTTAAATTCACAAAACGAGTTTTTCTAGTCTGAAATGCATGTTGAATTTTATCCGTCCATTTCTCCCCCAGGCTGAATATGATGTCACCCTCGAAACCATGCGGAAGGACTGTAAACAGAAGCTAACAGATACTTACTTCAACCAAAACGTACGTCCAGGAAGTTCTGCTTCATAGAGGGTGTAGGACTAATGTGTTCCTACAAGTTCTGCTAGTTTGAGTGGTTGCCATTTCTGTGGTTTCTGTTTTTGTGACAGTTCCGGTTAATGTTCCCGATTAAGTGACACATCCGTTTCCCTTTGCCCATGTCTTTAATGCAGCATTTGCATCATCGGCTTTGACAGAGTTTCAGGTGTGCTTCTTATTCCCTGTCCCAGTCACAGGAACATGTTGCAGAGTTACCAGAGGAGATCTCTCAGAAATGCATGAAGATTCTGAGTACAGAGCCATGTAAAGACCTGTTTAAGGAGTGTGCAAAGTGAGCTCATGACCTCATCCTTCATCATTCCCGCTCAGTGATCTGTGAGTCTCAGGGGGTGACTTTCGCCACATGCCGTCTAACACAGTGCCTGTGTTTTGTGGCCCGTTCATGGCAGGCTGGTCCATGGCTACCTGAGTGTGGGTCCTTTTGCCGAATACCTTGAGAGCATGTACTTTAAACGTTTTCTGCAGTGGAAATGGCTAGAAGGGTATGTGAACCTCCTTAAGTTCTCACCCCGGGCGAACAGTTCTCTGGGGCCATGGTATAGCACTGAATTTCTGTATGACAGCGAAAGATCATTTTCTTAAATGTTTTTATAAAAACGTCATTACATTTTACTATCCCTTGAGTAACAAAAAGCTATATTCTCAGGGTTAATTCAGTGTGCATTTGAAAATAAATGTCTTCTCTCTTACAAATGGTCATACCAGAATCCCACTCACGGCTCGTTAGAAAGTTTTACTTAAATGCCTTAAATTGACGACTCTTCTTTTCGTAGTTAAGTGGATGCCGTCATTTACACTGTCCTCTCTTTCCTGCCAGACAACCAGTAACAAAGAACACATTCCGCCAGTACAGGGTACTGGGAAAGGGGGGCTTTGGGGAAGTAAGTGACACAGTGCGTCCAAGTAATTCTATAGAATGATGTTATACACGTTTATAGAATGGATACATTTCAGTGCATCTGTGAATGTTCTTGTAGCTTCTTCTGCTTATTAATCTTATGCCCCCAACAGGTGTGCGCTTGCCAGGTGAGAGCTACAGGCAAGATGTATGCATGCAAGAAGCTGGAGAAAAAGAGGATTAAAAAGAGAAGAGGTGAATCAATGGCACTGAATGAGAAGGAGATCCTGGAGAAAGTGAGCAGCAGATTTGTGGTAATTATGAGCCGTGGGGTTACACTTTGCGCGGTTTGACTTACATGCTGGGGGTTAATCTAGAAGAGTGTCTGTCGATTAAAATAGATAATATGGACATTGATGAGAACGATGACCGTGGGTTAGGGTGTTTATTCTTCTCCGTACGCTTTCACCATGAAGCTCTTCTAAAGTCATCCGCGGTGTTCATGAGACTTTCTTCGATTGCCCTCTGGTCTCCCCTTGGAGGTAAGCCTGGCATATGCTTACGAAACAAAGGACGCACTCTGCCTGGTGCTGACGCTGATGAACGGAGGCGACCTCAAGTTCCATCTCTATCACATGGGCAAGCCCGGCTTTGACGAGCAGAGAGCGATCTTTTACGCGGCAGAGCTCATCTGTGGGCTGGCGGATCTTCACAGGGAGAGAATAGTGTACAGGTGTGGCCTTCTCCTGTGAAATCAGGTTTTTCTTATACACACAATGTAGGACTTATGAAACCAGTTGTGTTCTCGTCTTTTACCTTGTTTTCTGTTCTTTAGGGACTTGAAGCCTGACAACATATTATTAGATGACTTCGGTGAGATATTTGATACTAAGGTGTGGTTTATGGTGTCGTATGCCCTTTATTTATTTCAGATAGGCCCCTCAATTCTGCTTTCACTCTGAGCTTTGCTAATCCACTACTTGCATACAGTGACGTACTTCCTATTAGAATTAGGGTTGCCCTCATGCTTCCACCTCAGGCTGTTTTCAGGATTTCAAAGCTAGTTTAGGACCCTGAAGCGGTACCGGCAGTAAACAGAAGTGAGCGCACACCCTAGCGTGTTCAAAGCAGTGCGTTTTCCAAAGGACTGATGAAACGGAAAAACATGCTCTGAGCTCTGCAGCGTTCCCGAGGGCTCAGAGTCATTCCGTTTGAAGGCATGTTTTCGCCTCTTTCTGACCGACGCTGAGCTCAGGAAGAAACGCCTTCTTTTAAAAATATATCATTATTGTAAACGTTCGTATGTAATTTAAATCTACTGTGTAGGTCTAGACAATTGTTTTAGGAAACACCCCCCCCCATTGGTAAAAACAGCACGAAAAAAGAGGTTTAGTTTTTTGTGTCTTTTTTTCACATGCAGAGAAAGTCCCCCACTAAATTCTAGCACAGCATATCAATTATATAATTAATCAGTGGATAAAAAATGGTCAAAAAATCTAGTGCAAACATGATGCCTTATGAAACGTGATTAGTCCGCTTTCTCGTAGCCTAGTTTTCTTTTAACGTAGCTAAATGAGACCTTTTTTTGTGATTATGTTTGTCGGGGGAAGCCTACATTCGGAATCCCATCTCCAGTTCGCTTAATGAGGCCCGGTAATTTTTTCTGCACAATCTGTGTATATCATTGACAGTCACTTGTGGAAGCTTCTGTAAAGATTTGCTATAAAGCTGAGCTGTCCTGCAATTTCACGTATCAGCTGGAAGCAGCGAGGCAGCCTTAATGGAGCGCAGAAGCTGTTGTGCGAGTAGCCGATTGCTGCATGCCATGCCGTCAGTCCCCAGCAGGTGGCATAGAGACAAACTCATTCTCAGCGACCATTGAAAAATGATGTGCGTTATTTGGACGGAAACAGGACAAGCAGTGTGTTTTTTTGGATTGGATATGGTGTCCTTGTGTTAAATATGAAAATATACCTCACTGGGAGGCAAACTCTGATCATGGTTCTGCAAAAAGGAAGAGAAGATGCACCAGAAGTTGACATTAGGTCTTGTTACTTCTGCATGCATTTATATCACCATTTATTGGTGTGTTTATAACTAATTGTTCTTTTTGTATGACTGTGTGTGTTTACACTCATCAGCTAGGTCTCATCTCCCTTCAGGTCATATTCGTATATCAGACCTGGGACTGGCAATCCACGTGCCCGAGGGGCAGACTGTGAAAGGCAGGGTGGGCACTGTGGGGTACATGGGTAAGTTGTGTGGCTTGGTACAATCATTGCTAGAGACTAAAAATTCTACCTAGTTTTGAAAAGTTCAAGTCTAAACAAAACCGAACATGCAGATTATGCTTGAAAATGGTATCATTTGTGGTAAGAGGTCGAAAAGAAGGGGCCATATTAGAAAAAACGACATAAACTTGCAGAGTTATACATACATAGAGCTAGACTTTTATCATACGCAAATATAACTTATCTCAAGAATAATGTTTTAGCTCTTGTAATCTGGGTAAACACCAATCGATATTAGATATGGAACGAAAAGCCAGATTTAGCAAAGGCAATTTACAATCTATGAATATTTTCTCTCTTTTCATTATTTGGTAGGTGAATGAAACAGACTTTCATCAACCAAGTTTCAGAGACCTTAATTAATTAATATGCTGATTACAGTGGTCATTGTTATTCAAAGCGGCACGTGTTTTCGGAATCCAATTTGCAAAAAGAGTGTTTCCTCTGTTTAGCACAGTAAGCACAACCCTGTTCCGGCACGCAGCGGCCCTGAGTGGCATTTAAGTTTGAGTCGGTAATGCTGTGTCTTTCTGGCTCTTGTCTCTTCATCTGCGTGTCTGGTTGCTGTAGCCCCCGAAGTGGTGAAAAACGAATCCTACACCTTTGATCCAGACTGGTGGTCCCTGGGCTGCCTGGTCTACGAGATGATCGAGGGCCACTCCCCCTTCCAGCAGCCTAAGAGGAAGCAGATCCGAGAGGATATTGAGCAGATGGTGATGGAACGGCAGGAAGAATACTCCAGCAAGTTCTCTGAGGATGCCAAGTCACTCTGCAAGATGGTACGGCAGCTCGTTGTGTTTACTTTGAGGACCTTTATTAGATTTGTTTTATAATTGCATGAGAACCAAAAAAAAAAACGAACATATTCGAATAGGTTGTCTTTTTCACCTACTTCTAGCTGCTGGCTAAAAATCCCAGTGATCGTCTGGGATGTCAGGGGGGCGGAGCCATTGAAGTGAAGTCCCACCCTCTCTTCCGGCTAATCAACTTCACACGGCTGGAGGCAGGCATGCTGGAGGCTCCATTTGTACCTGATGTGAGCTAAGAATACTTTAAACTGTCTAAGCTCTGTGGTGCATTGATTTTTTTGGGTATTTTGTTATTTTTATTATTATGTTTCTCCATGTAATATCTAAACTGTTCGGGAACGCTGCCATGTTGTTTATTTTCATACCTGTTGCTACCCATTTCCCTCCACGAAGCCTCTGGCTGTTTACTGCAAGGATGTTCTGGACATTGAACAATTTTCCACAGTCAAGGGTGTGGAACTGGAGCCCAGTGACAGCTCCCTGTACATCAGGTTCTGCACCGGCTGTGTGCCCATCACTTGGCAGAATGAGGTCAGCCCCCTGTATGTTTGCCCCATGCCTCTTGAGCAGTGAGCAGTATTGTGGAGGAACAATGGAAAACCAGTGTAAAACTGTTTCCCTTTCATTTTTTATGCCTGTTTTTACAGTTGCGGTCTCCTTTATACTGAAATTCAATTCCTTAAATGTTTCAGTTGACAAACAGAATTCTGGAAATATTTTACTTCCTGCACTGAAATTCCGAAAGGGCAGTTTGAGCTATTTATAGAAAGGCACTCGTTTAGCAGGTATATTTTTAGCTGAGGTTCCTGAACTCTGTTACGCAGATGATCGAAACTGGCTGCTTTGATGAGCTCAATGTGTTTCCCCTGGATGAGCCCCCCTCCCCAGACCCGGCTGGGGCGAGTCAGCCATGCCCTAAACCCAATGAGGGGTTGCTATACAGGCTGTTTTGGTGGCAGGTAAATGTAAAACTCAAAACATCAATATGATGCTGTCAGTTGTTTTTTTCAGCTTAAGAACGAGACTCGTACCATTGGCTCAGTATGTCCTCAGGTCATTTGTGTAACCAATAAATGTCTCTCTTGTGCCCCCTACAGGACTGCTGCGGAAACTGCAGTGACAGTGAAGAAGAGCCTACAAGGCTCTGATCTACTCTGAGCCACCTCAGTTTATATATATATATATATATATATATATATATATATATATATATATATATAAAATACATGCACACAGTTTTGTACATTTTTAGCTTTGTTTTTTTGTACGTTAGAAGACTTTGAAAACGCTGTATTCCATTAGCAAAACGTAACACTTTTTTAACACGTCTTCTGCTTGAAGTCTGTTTACTAGTTGGAGTAAAATCATACAACAATCTAAATTCACAGAGTGCAGACATGCTGTTTATAGGCAAATGAGGCACGTCATGGAATATGGCATTGAAATGTTTGCTCCTCTATCAAATCCCATCTTAATGACTTGCGGTTTTGGTTTCAGTCTTGCAGTAGGAACTGTACAGACACTAAAGTCATAAACCTGGGGATACATTGCAGGGGATTCTGACATTGCAAATTCTGCTCTCTAAAATCTGTTCCCAAAATTCAGTTTGCAATCTAGCTGATTAAGATTTCTTAACAATTTAACACAACACAGGCCTATGCCATGGAGTTAATGTTATTATTATTATTATTATTCTATAGAGTCATTGAGATTAAATTAAAATATTTATTTGCTATAAAATGGAAGAAAAACAAGAAAGTCATGCTCAAACATGAATGTTGACCCTGTTGACCTGCTGTAGGGTATGTCCAACCAGGCAGGTCTGTCCCCTTCTTTAATACATAAATTTCGGCACATAAATTGCACCTTTCCCATCAGGTCGTTGATATATTTCACATTGACTTTGTCCTTAAAATAGCATTGTGTCATCTGGCATATTTGGAGATGTACATTTGCCTATTTTAGGCACCACCAAAGAAATGTTAAATAGTAAGCTTATGAACTACAAGACTACCTGAAGCTGCCTTTCAGGTTAAGCGGAAGAGTTTCCCTGATTACAGGTCCCGTCACGGGACACAAGTGGCCGCCAGTGATGGCCAAAACGACACTGCATGAGCCATACGTTGTATTTTTTGACCCCACTAGATGATGGTTTCTGTTTGAAAAGGGGCACAAAGAATGCCCCAAAGTAAGCCAAGAGCACCATCTAGTGGGGTCAGAAAATACAGCAAATGGTTCATGAAGCGTCGTTTTGGCCATCATTAGCGGCCACCTAGGATGACCAATTGTGAGAGGACGCTGACTTGGCCAGTTTCGCTTTGCCTCAGACAGGGGATGTTGGTAGTGATGCTCACCTGGGGCACCACATTGGCTAGGACCAGTACTGATTTGACTGCAGATTACAATGCTGTTAGGGGTGACTTTCCTCCAGTACTGCCAAACTGCACCAAAAAATGATTTATTATAGAAACAAGCCTACGGGTGGTTGTGTGTGCATACGTGCATTTCTTTCAAACTATGATTTATTGTGGATTTTAGGTTGTAAAATGAAAGAAAAATTTGGCTCTGACCTTGTTGCATGCAAATGAAGCATAGAGCTCTTTGTTCTGCTGCAGTTTCATAAAATAACGGACCAGTTTTATATGCTCTGGGAACACATTTTAAACCATTGTTAAATGTAAGGAATAATATGACGAAGTCAAGCCACATCAGTTCATGTTGTATTCTCCAGTGTATTTAATAATCGCATGTAAATAGCGGGTATCTCTTGAATTTTATTCTTTTTTTGATAATATAACAATTATAGGTATATAGGAAACTAGCTAATTTATTGGAGCTAAATTTAACCTTCCCAAGACAATGATCTGTATAAGCAGTTAGAAAATGGATGGATAGTTTTAACCCATATTATGCTTTGTGATGAATGTCTATAGTGTGAAAGGAATGAGTGTCTTTTGTCACATGTACATATTTAATTTTAAATCATACAGACAAATTGATGTATGTATGTCGTTGATGTATTTAAGTATTTCCATGGAAACGCCTTGCAGTTTTTAACATGTATTAGCAAGTTCTTTGTCCAGAGAATATTTAATTGCGTAACAGGAGAGAGGTGTATATGTGCTACATTTTTGGAATTGATAATTGACAGCTATTTTACTGTAGATCTCAAGAACTGTGAAGTGTCTCTTGCTTTAAAAAAAACAGGGAAAACAACAGAAAAGGCTACAAGCAGTGCATTTAATATCCATAGCAATATTCCTTAGCTGTTTTGTACCTAGCACTAAAATCACAATAGAACTGAAATATTTAATGGATATTTTAGTTATCAGCAAATTGTTAAAGGTACTGAGGTACTTAATCTGTTGCAGGATGCACTAAATGTACTCAGAAGATATTTCAAAAGTTGCTGAGTTTCATGTCTTGTGGGGAGTTTTACTTAAAATAAGGTCTGTTTGTTTATGTGTGCTTGTAGATGTCATTGTGATTCATTTGTACAAGAATTAGTAAATACGCAATTTCCATTAAATAGTTTCCAACATGATATAATCCTCATGTTGTGGAGGGGAGAAGTTTGATGTATTTAGCTTTTACCAAACAACGAATTCTTAGTATTAATTGAGCTATGGACTCAGGTGACTAAATCCATCCACAAATTGTTACAGGTAGCTTAATGAGTAACTGTATTACAGGGGATTTATGTCCCTGTTATTTTTCCTCCTGTCTTGTTTTTTTCTGTAATTTATTAAAGTCATGTGAGAAAATTGTCATCAAAACAATGATATAATTTCCTTCCATCCGTTTTCTTTACCTGCTTGTCCTGTGCTCGGTCGCGAGGTTTCAGGAGTCTATTCAGGAAGCTACGGGTGCAATTTTATATCATAATTGCCTTGTGAAAATAAATTTTTCTGTATTTAAATATTAATGAAACTTGAAATTTTGCCTGTTAGAAATGTATCTATTGAATTTTGTCAGCACCAATGTAGTTACCCGTCATAATGATAATAGCTTATTGTCAAATTGTGCGATTGAGATAGTGAGGACATTCCATACTGCACAATTCAATCTGCTGTTGGATTCAAATCTCACTACCCCAGAGGGATTATAGGAATAGAAAAAAACCTCCCTATGAATTTTTGCTTTGTATTATGTCTTATTGTCAAATTATACTCTACATACAACAGCATTATTATAGACTAGGATTGACATAACTGGTATGCAAGAACGCATTCATGGTATAACAGTTGAAATGTGCAGTAATTTGTCATAACAGTGTGTCAATGACAACAAATTACCGTATATTTCAACATTAATACTGCAAATGTGTACTTACGTAGCATCCGTGATCATAGGAATATTATTTAGCAACTCTGCTTCTGTGGCTAAGTGTGGAATTAACAGTGTAAACATTGCCACTAAAACTGCAAATTGAAGATGCCAGCAAATGGTTTTTATCACAAAGAACAACCCATCACTGTAATTGCATTTAGGTTCAGTCTGAGGACACTGCAATCCAGTGTTTTCTCTAATGTCACGTCAGTGACGAGTGCAGCCCGTAAATTTCTCTTAATTTTTCTAGACTTTGTACAAATCGCACACCACTTTGCTACATAATAAAGGCTGAACAGGTCAGACAATTCAATCTTGTTGAGTAGCAGCCTCCTCCTCTGGGATGGTAGGCAACACGATGAGTCTTGCCACTGGACGGACATAGGTCTTCTGGCCAATCTGGATCTCAGAAGATCTTACCTGGCCATCCAAGCTGGGGTGCACCTTCACTACCTTGCCCAAGGACCAATGAGCCCTCGGCAGCTGTGGCTCCATCACCAGCACCATTGAGTCCTTGCCGATTCCCGACAGCTCATGATGTCACTTCTAACTTGTAGATTTAGATTTGGCAAGAAGTGCCTTATAAAGGCTGACCAAAACTGATCTGCCAGGGTTTGGGAATACCTCCATCGGCAACGATTCAGACACTCTGTCTGTGGATAGAGAACTTGAGGTAAGGCACCATCTCGCCGCCCCATCAGGAGGAGACTCGGGGTCACAGGGTCAATGTCGGCCACATCAGAAGACACATATCCGAGGGGCTTCGAACTCAGGGTGGCTTCTACTTCGAGTAGCACTGTCCTGAGCACCTCTTCTGTGACAGACTGAGCACCCACTGTCTTGTACAAGGCCGCTTTAACTGATCGAACGTCTCTCTCCCAAACCCCACCAAAATGCGGGGAAGCAGGAGGGTTGAAGTGGAAAGCTATTTTACGCTTCGCAAGGAGATGCTGCAGCTCGGCTGACATAACTGTAAAGGCCACATTGAGTTCCCTTTCCCCAGCCTTGAAATTAGTCCCCTGGTCAGAATACAGCTCGGATGGGTGTCCTCGTCAAGCTATGAACCGCCGAAGGGCCATAGGGAAGGAATCAACATCTAAGCTGCAGAGGAGATCCAGATGGACTGCTTAGGTGGGGAGACACTTGAAGAGTATTCCCCATATTTTCTCTGAGCGGCGGCAGATCTTCACCAGAATTGGCCTGAAACAATCTATGCCAGGTGAATAAAAGGGTTGTTTGAAAAACTGCAGTCAGGCAGCAGGTAAATCTTCCATCTTAGGTACAGCTGGTTTGGAGCACCATTTCCTGCTTTGCAGACAATTGTGTTGCGGGTGGCGGATGGCTTCCCTTCCTGCTAAGATCCAAAAATGTCTCCTCACCTCAGCTTAAACTCTCTCTGGACCAGGATGTTTCAACCTCTCATCATAGTTTTGGAGGAGTAACTTTACAGAAGGGTGCTTTGGATCCAACACAATTGGGTGCCTTTCAGATGGTTCTGGGACCTCTGCCACCCTAGTACCAACAAACACCTTGAAATGGCAGGAGTCGGACTATAACCACCTCAACACGGTAGTGGAGTCAGTCCAAAAGACTGTGTGTCGAATTGGCTAAGTCAGCTCTTTCTCCAGAAGCTGGGCCAGTTGTGCTCCACCGACTGCTCCACAAAGCTCCAAACGTGGCACTGACAACACTCTCTTGGGTGCGACTCGAGAACGTGCCATGACAAAGGACAGATGAGCCTGGTTGTTCCGGTCTTCTGTGCGCAAGTAGGCCACCGACCCATATGCCTTCTCTGAGGCATCACAGAAGGAGGAGGTCCTTAATGGCTTCTGTAGTGGACACTGTCACAGGAACATAGGGACGAGGTATGCGTATGCCTGGTAACGATCGTAGCTCACCTTCCCATTCTTACCAGGCCTATATCACTTCATGTGGGAGATGTGGATCATCCCATCCTCACTGCTGGTCCCACAGACGCTGTACCAGTATCTTAGCTCGAGTTGTGTAGTAGAGAATAAAACCTAGCGGATCATACTGGCTGGCTAACACTTTATATTTGACTCTCATTGGTGGTGCTTTGAATTCAATGGATCGGTGTTTATATGCCAACGTGTCTGATGGACAATTCCAGTTGAGACCTAGTGTGGATTCTGGGGCATCCGTCTTATTATGAGCCAGCCGTAATTCCGCACTGTCTGACTTCGCCTCACTTGGAAGATGACTGATCAAGGCCAGCAGCTCCCTCAGCCTCCTTACTAGTCTTGTTGCCATTTCGGCAGATGGCACACTCTGCAAACAATTATCAACATAAAAACACTTCTCTATGGACAGTCTCACATCTTCTCCCGGTCCGCTGTGCTCTCTTACATGGTGTTGCAAAGTGAATGTTGCACAGCACGGGCCGCAAGTTGCTCCGAAAGGTAACACATGCCATTCGAAGACACCAGGGGTTTCATGTTTCTTCAAGTCACGCTAAACAAACCTCAAGAATGGCCTGTCCTCTGATAAAAGGTAAACCTGGTGGACCATGGCCCAGATGTCCGCACTGATCGCCACCGGATGCTCACAAAATCTAAGCAGTACTCCCAGGAGTGAGGGACCCAAGGTTGGACCAGGGAGCGGTGCGTCATTTAAGCTGACACCCTGAAACTGAAAGGAACAGTCGATCTGATGGATCGGACTGTAAACGCCTCAGCACGGTAGTGGAGTCAGTCCAAAAGACTGTGTGTAGAATTGACGAAGTCAGCTCTTTCTCCAGAAGCTGGGCCAGTTGTGCTCCACCGACTGCTCCACAAAGCTCCAAACGTGGCATTGAAGCGTTATGACACACTAACAACAATTTGGAAGTTATTAGAACAAAATACTAAACATTTCAACACATATACACACATTAATCATTAAAGCTGAAACAATCATGCTAACTCATGGTTCCTGAACATAATGAACATATGCTCTGTATATTATATATGACATATTCCCCCCATGGATAATAATATAATTAACAATTATAACCCTATTATATAACAATATTATAAACATAATACACATATATATATATGTGTGTGTGTGTGTGTGTGTGTGTGTGTTAATAATATATTATAAATGTATTAACATGATAATATATATACATATATAATATAGTTATACATTATATAATTATAACTTATAATATATGCACATTATAATATACATAACAAAAAGTGCAGGTAGTCTAAACTTGATATTTTGTATTGGTAAAATAGTAGTGTTCTCCAACGTAGTCCAAAATCGACATAAATACAGAGTATTAATACAGCAGTAATATATGTATTCAACCAACGTAGGACTACCCAGACAAAACTTAAATCTTAGACTAAAAAAGATCTCCATCTTCTTAATTTGTCCTTGAGCTTCATCCTTTCTCCCCAAACGTATGACTTCAGTTATAGCACCAACTGCATTCTACATCCATAGTACTCATGCGTGACAGCACAGCAACCACATCATACATGCCCAGTAAGAGCCAGCGGCAGCCATGCAAACTGCTTCCACGACGTTCCCCACGAGAGCTGTGTTCAAAACCTCTGCTGCCTTTCCTGCACCCAGACTCTCTGTCACTAGGCAACATTTAAGAAAAAAAAAGATAATGAAATGTAGCAAGAAAAATAACATATTTAAATAATAGTACAATGGGATATTTATATATGTATATTATTAGATTTTTTTTTTTTTGGGGGGGGGGGTTACATACTTTGTTGGGGAAAAGCAACAATGTCCTGAATTTCTATTTTTGTTTTCAGACACAGACATTTCAGTTAATGTCACCTAGGCAACAGACAGCTGCTGACAACATTATCTATAAAAACTAAATTAGTGGTTGAATGCTACATATCAGCACACTGAACGCAGGTGCTGCTACATACTTTTTAAATTGTATGGTAGATGGTAACTTCTTATATGTCTTTTTTCACTGTTATTTTGTTTATACGAGTGTCTCAGAACTTCCCGCCAAGTCCTTAAATGATACAACAAGTTTTTGTGCATTATTATCGCTGATATGTTCATTAGCTTGCCGTCATTTCTGTGTGAGGCTGAAACAACACAGACTTCAATTATATAATCTTTACTCTGTATTTTTCCTAATTGTGGGCTGTTTAAATGATTATGATGAAACTGCAATCCCAACATCTTACTGCTTTTATGACTGAAACTTAACGTCATATTTAGTGTAATTCATGCCATATTTGAAATCGCCTGCGAACCCCAGACCTGACATAAGGTAAAGTAAGAGTAAGAGGCCAATATGACTGCAGCAATAGGGTCTCTTACAATCCCTCATTCCCTAAACATATGCCAATACTGCAACAGTATAATCAAATGTGAGAATTTCCTGATCTGGTGCCCGATATCTTAATGCAAAATGGGTGCAGATGCATTCCATTTAGAATGATTAGTTGTGTTGGGGCTGCCCACTGAGCTTGCCATCAATCTAGCCATCGTACCAATCCATCGTTGAGCACACACACATCAAACGCATGCTATAGGCAATCCACATACATTGCATGGCCTTGGGCTGTGGGAGAAAACAACATTAGCCCACCCAAACTTGGGGAGAACATGGGGGGTGAGGTGTTGGTGTGGCCGACAGGGGAGCTGTGGTGAGTGTGGATCTCAGTGCCCCAGTGTAGTGATGGGGACACTGTGCTTTTAAAATGGCACCTGTGAATTAGACATAAACCAAGGTCCTTGCCTGTCTGTCATCGTAAAAGATCCCTGGGCATCTTTCGAAAGAGTGGGGGTGGCACCCCAATGCCCAGTGGCTAAACTGCCCACTGTGGTCGTATCAAATCTGCCCCCCTAATCATCCCCTATATCTAACTGGTGAATTCTCTCCTGCCCCTTCACCACCTAAGCTACTGTGTGGTGAGCGTACTGGCCCAGAATGGCTGCCGTCGCATCATCCAGGTGGGGGCTACACAGTGGTGGTGGTTGAAGTGGCTCCCCATCACTTCTGTGAAGCGTTTTGGGTGTCTTGAAAAGCGCTATATAAATGTAACATTCACTCATTCATTCAACATACAATCTACTTAGAGCAAGGATAGGGATTAAACACGCATCCTGTGGGTGTGAGCACATATACAGACATATAAAAGACATGTTTTTTTGTTGAATACTAGAAACCCCAACTTGTGACCATTTTAACAGCTGATGTTTATGATGTTTTTTTTGTTTACTTATACAGTTCATGATTACACATCCATCTCCAGTACATTACAATGTATCCTCTCTCCATCCACACACAGACACTGGGGCAGCTTGCCAGCCAGTGAGAGAGTCACATGTCTGCATTCCTCTGAAGTCAGCTGTCCAATGGCATGCTTTAATTTCCTAATTTCAAAAGTCAATTGTTGTTGTTCTGTAGCTATCAAACATGACTGTTCAGGTTATTTTACTATATTATAGATAAAAGAAGCATTTTTGTTACCTTGTGTGGTTTTTTTCACTATCTACTTAAAGGTCAGATGGTAATACTTTGTAATCCAAAATCTGCTGTCTTAAAGAGCGGTTACTGGCAAAAAAGACTTTCTGTAGATTTCTTTGTAATATTGTAAGTCCAGAAATATATTGGTACACTTCGTTCAGTAGATGAATGTGGAAAAACAAACTATCACACTGTGAAAAAGGCTACTTATATCAGGAATAGCTTTTCATGCAGGCCACACCTTTTCTGTTTAAACCAACTTACTATTGCATGAGAGAAACCAGCAAAGGGGCAACATCTGTCAACAGTTTCCAAATTAGTTTCGAATAAATGTGTCTCCTTAGCAGCACTGTAGCAGTCATACCAGGCAAGCTCTTAGGACATTTAATGGTATGAGTACCTTTTGTGTAAATGAATCAACATCTAATTTAGTTTATTACAACACCTGATTTGATTTCCAGGCAAACATTATCACTGGGAAACCAGACGCTAAGAAAAGGGGACCGACCATTAAAGCTAAAATATCATATAAAACATGGGAGTCAAGGATATTGAAAACCAGCTAAGAAAGCAAAGTAACTTGGGGAAGGGTTGCATTTTATGACAAAATGCTGGGGATAGACAAGATGGCCAAAGTTAATCTCTTGGGGCTCTGAAAAGATTAGAGACTGATAAGCTTTCAGATATGAGAGTGGTTGGTGGGGGCTGGGGCGGCAAAGAGTCTCAGAAACAGCAACCTTCCCCTCAACCTTCACTAAGACCCAAGGACATGACTGTTACCCCTGCTGCTGCAGATTAAGCCCTTTGCACCGTATTAAAGGGGACACGCACTTTTCGCTGTCCAGCGCAACTTCATTTCCTCTCCATTCCCACGCTGTAGATGTTACTTTGCTTAATACCGTGAGATAACTGCCAATAAGATAATTGTCAAATCTTCGCCAAATCCCAATGTTCATAAATTGCGAGGAAACATCGACAAAGCAAAAGAAAACTTAAGCAGACTTCTGCATGCCTTCTGAAATTTTATTAGCATATGATGGTGACAAAACCCGCTACTTTTAAAATTGTTAGATGAATGTTTATGGTGCCTTAGTTTCAATTTTGAAAGATTTATTTCTCTTTTTACTTTCCATTGAAGATTAACTTAAGATTAATAGAAACCTAAAAAGCAAGTAATTCCTTTTTGGTTGTGTCATTGGTATATCAGTGAACAGTTCGAGTTAATAACTTTAAAGCTGTTTTACACGATATTGAAGGAATACCTAATTCTATTAGTTACGCGGTTCCTTAATCATTTGAAAACAATTGCATTTCAAAATCCTCCTTCATCATGCAGGCAGCCTTAATACTTTTTTACTATGCTATGTGTCAGAAAAATGTTTCGGATTTATGCATAACTGATTTTTACAGCATACAATAAATGGTTAAGAAGGGAGGAGCCCCGCTATTGAGACGGGAATTAATCATATTGTTTTCACTTGTACCGCCCGCGAAACATACCGGGCGCAGATGAGCGCAGGCTGGTCCCGGAGCCGCGGCGATAGGCAGCAAAGCGGCGCGCTGCCGCACGTTTAACGGCGCCGACCGCCGGGAGCCGCGGCCCCGTCTGACTGGTACGTCGCTCCCAAGATCCCTGTGTTTTCTTCGCCCACGGAGACACCGGGAGACAGAGAGACATCCTTCAGCTGACCCGAGCAGGTACAGGGAGCATGTCAGATAAAAAAAAGGCAGCAGGAGGAGCGAGCACGTTTACGGGGGAATTGAAAGGAAAGCAAAAGGTTTTCTGCAATTTCTTGTGGATTACAACACATCACGATGCTTAGCAATTCGACCTGTATAAAAAACGCAGGGAGTTCGGCATGCATTAAACCACAAATTCATATATGTTTGGTGTAGTACTGGCTAATTATGTTTACGGGCATCAGTATACAGTTTTTCACTAAAGTAAATGAACCCGGAGGTGTTGTGTGCTGAATTCAATGGATGTTAATTGTCTTAATCGTCCATAAAATAGTCAGATGCAGTTTCTGAGTTATTGCGCAATAAACCATGTCTTTGTCAGATGCAATACGGCTAAAACGTATTGTAATCCATATTCTGTTTTCTGACGTTATAGCATTAAATATGGTGAATGATTTTTTTTTCTGTTTTGTATTTCCTTTTTTTTTTCACTAAGCAGTTTCCCCAGACTACAAGAGAAAGTACAATACCTGATACTGATGTTATAATTCAGAGCTATCTACAGGTTACCTCCGTACCAGACAAAACCGGAACACATTCCTCTAAAATCTAACACATTCAAAATTATGTAATTTATTTGAGCGCCTGAAAGCATCTTGATTGGTCGGCATTCAGATGAGTATTTACATAATTTCACTAATTACTAATTCACTAAGGACAGATGTAATTTGTGCTGAAGGCGCCAGCTTGGTGTGTTTCCATGGAGTTACGGCTTGCATTTTCATTTCTCTCTCTTCGGCCAGATGATGGAGAGTAAGCAAAGGCGGAGCTGGTGGGGGAGTAGAACATACTTTTAGTGTTACGTTGTAAACCATTAACGTCATCTCTTCTACTTGTTGCACACTACATGAAAGGTATAATTTTTGTCTTTTGTGTTACATTATATGATCATGAAAGAATGCAGACTCACAGCCTGATGATACCTGTCAGAGTACAATATGTGGCTGCTGTATACTTACTTATTATACCATGTGTTTTTATATTTTGCCAGATTTACTCTACATAGAACTATTACATTATTTTATACAATATTTTATGAACATTTTGAGTAATTAGTATCTGGTTTGTTTGAATATTGTGTTTTGCACGCATGTACTCAAAAACTGATCAAATCATTAGGGGATTTAATTTCACTGGTGAACTACAGAAGGCACAGGAGTCTGATTAAAAACAAATTCATTGCATTTTAAAACAAAAACTGATTGTATAAATGAACAGTATAAAGAGTAAGGTATTACAAATTGAGATACTTGCAAGTCAAATAACGGTTGACAAAGGGAGCATTTGAAAAAATTATAGTGATTTCATATCAAGATATCCTAAGATACTTGCAGTTGAAATATAAGACGCCAGAGAGATCTTCTTAGGGAGATATTTGTTTGAAGTGCCTCAGTCTATTTTTATACGGGAAAAAAAACTTAGATAGCTATATCACTGTTTTCCTAGGCAAGCACACGTGACCCCTCTCTTACAATTAGAGCGGGTTTTTGGAAGGTGACGCTGTGTTGCTCTTCTTTGATTGGTTACAGTGTAATTTTGTGGCAGCGTGTATGCCACCGTATGACTTTGGACTTTGTACAGTCATTAATGTATTCATAAATACATATGACATTGCACAGACAAAAATAAAAACATAATTTTGAGCTTTCTAGTTAACAATGGACAAAAAGCATCGAGACATTTACATTTAAGGTAAGCTTTGTATGAAAAATGAAACAGGTAGATGCAGTATACTGTATTATGATGTATGGATGCTTTTGGTACATTTTAACATAAATCCTGTATTAAGGAATGTATGCAAAGCATTTAAGCGAAGTCTGTAAAGAATGAAAAATGTTGAATGGCGCAAATGCTGTAAATTAATGTTGCCATTGGAAAAGACATCATGTTATTGATGAGCAAAAGTCATTTTAGAATATTAATGATTCCAGTGAAAACATCAACAAAGAACTGTATACATTTGTTAAATTAACAGTCTCAGTAAAACTGCATGCTGGATACAAATGCTTATTAATAAAATAACATTGTGACGCTGTCAATACCAACAGCTGTTTGGCAATCGCAACATGTAGCACTGGCGGTCATGGCAATGTACCAGATGCTGTACGATACGAATTTGAAAGATTTCACAAACAGAAACAAGTTTGGGAATCCATTCAAATAAGCATTACATTTGCAGTCACATTAATTTTTTTTTGTCTGATGCTCTTCTTCGAAGCAATGTACGGGTGAGACAAGAAATATGTAAAATGCCCTGAGAAGGGGTGCCTAACGAATTTCTTTATTACTAGACAGAAGTTTGGAATTTCAAAAGGGGAATGTTAAATTACACAAAAGTGTCTGTTCATTTTTCCAAAATGAAAAACACGGTAATGTTAAGATATAGGACAAAAGCTTATTATTATGCCTATCAGTGGACAGCAAGTGTGATGGGGACGGGTATTTTAATGTATAGAGTGCAGGGTGTTTTAAAGGCCAACGTCTCTCAGGCTGTAAGTGTGAAGAGGTGGAAACATGTCAGGTAAGTGTGAAAATAGCTGTAGGATCACCAGCCATTGAATTTAGGCGCTTAAGGCATGAATGCCCCCAAATTGTTTTACGACCGACTGACCGACAGACAGAGAGACAGATAGACAGAACTCCACAGTCTGCAGTATCTTTATTGTGTATATTATGGAAGTTTAAATTAAGAGAATCAGAACATTATGAAACAAAAAAAGTGTTGATAAGAAATGGTGTTATTTCATCTTGAAATATTTGTAAGTGCAGGACAAAAGTGTCAGTTATTGTTGATGTAATTTATTTATCTTGTACAATTAAAACGCGCAGCAGAGGACGAGCAGGAAGGGAAGACTTTAAAGGTACATACAGCTAAGTGGCCTGAAGTCTGTTTTCCTTTCTAGTCAACTTTTCCTTGTTTTATTATTATTTAACGTTTGTTATCGTACATAAAGTTGAATATATAAATTTGTATAGAAAGGGGTGGCGTGTGAATTTGCGGGTTAGGACTCTCTGCCTGTGATTGGAAGGGAGCCGGTTCAAATCCCAGGGTTGGCAGTGTGACGTCTCCGTTGGGCCCTTGAGCAGGGCCCTTAATCCCACTTGCTCCTGGGACTGGCTGACCCTGCTTTCTCAATTGCATGTCACTTAAGATAAATGGATGTATTAAATGAATAAATGAACATCATGGTCATTCAGTCGGCACACACATCTGGGGTTGGGGGATTGAGTCCTGCCCTTGTTTCCTGTTCCCACATGTTCTCCCCAGGTTTGGGCAGGTTTGCTCTTACAGCCCAGCACACGAAGTCCTAAAGATCGTACAGTTTCAGTAATCGTAAAAGTGAAAGTTTATCGCAAGCCGCACTGTGCGACGTGAGTCTAATAAGCGTGGATACGACGTCACGATGCAAGTCAATATACACGAATAAGACATCATCAGTGTTGGTTGGTTAGTAGACGTAGGTCGTAGCAGCAGTCACATTATGAGATGGTCGTACTGAATTTCTGACAATGTCAGAAATTTGACCCAGCCAGTCCTTGGTTGCAAGACCGTGGCAACATTTATATTTGAACCTCTCTTACAGTGCGATGTAGGCCCACATTTTGGAGCTACGTACAAAAATATTGCCACGATTCTTTCACATTGGTAATCTTCCTTCTGGGACGGCCAAAAATTGCACAGTATACCCACCTTTAGGTGATGTGGTGCCCTAAATTGCCTGTAGGGTGTGACCGTGTGTGCGTGAATGATTGAGTGAGTGAGCGAGTGTGTGTGAGTGTGTGTGTGAGTGTGTATGTGTGTGTGTGTGTGTGTGTGTGTATGTGTGTGTGGGAGATTGAGAGTGAGTGTGAGTGTGTGTGTGTGTGAGTGTGTGTGAGTGTGTGTGTGTGAGTGTGTATGTGTATGTGTGTGTATGTGTGTGTGGGAGATTGAGAGTGAGTGTGACTGTGTGTGTGTGTGAGTGTGTGCGTGTGTGTGTGTGTGTGTGTGGGAGAGTGAGAGTGTGTGTGTGGGAGAGTGTGTGGGAGAGTGAGAGTGTGTGTGTGTGTGTGTGTGTGTGGGAGAGTGAGAGTGTGTGTGCGTGCATGTGTGTGTGGGAGAGTGAGAGTGAGTGTGTGTGTGTGCATGTGTGTGTGGGAGAGTGAGTGTGAGTGTGTGTGTGTGCATGTGTGTGTGGGAGAGTGAGAGTGAATGTGTGTGTGTGCATGTGTGTGTGGGAGAGTGAGTGTGAGTGTGTGTGTGTGTGTGTGCGTGCACTGTGATGGCATGGCATTCCATCTAGGGCTTCCGCTGACTCATTCCCTCTGCCGCCTAGGATAAGCCCCGGCATATACTGTATATTTGAAAGCACCAGATATAATCTTATCTTAATTATCTTTTTAAAATATTCTACAAGTTTCGAGGTATAACATATTATTAAAACAATTATGGTGCTGGTGGGATAGGAAGACGACAGAATATCGGATGGACAAACATTCAGCATGTAACAGTAAGTTAAAACCAGCATTTGTTGAAATGCAGATGTGCTATAGATTAGATACAATTTTATGGTCTAGAAAATAAATATTAAGAGGAGACTTGACAGAAATTAAAGAAATTACCTGAAAGGAATTGGAAATTTACCAGTGAATTCTGGCACGACAGCTCTTCCTGTACTGTCGACGGTCTATAAAGTCTCACTTCATCATGTAGCCATTACATACTTCGGACAGTTACAGATATCGAAACGGCTACTATCAGTGAGAAGATACATTACTATGAGCAGAATGAAACACTGAAGTGGTGGCATCGTTCCCTAATTTAAAGACTGATCGGCTCAATGGAAATATGCATCAGCAGATGTCCAACACGGAGCGAGTGAAACACAGGGCCAACAAAACACATGGTGATCGTTGCTCTCAGGAGGAACCGGGAGCAGTAGGACTTTTACTTTGATGTTTGAAACTGATACATGCCCCCCAAGGTTCTAATGTTGCTTGAACAGCTGAGATAGATTATTTCCAAACAGTGTTTTGAAAACATTGCCTGTATATGATGTATATAACACTACTCTTCATCTTTTCCATGTCAGACAATATGAGGACTGATTTCCTTCAGATGTAACCAAGCTGTAGACTGGATTTGACCATTTGGTGACGACAAGAGTGCTTTGGACGTCATGTGGAGTATTGTTCAGTCACAACGTGGGCTAAGGAGACAAGCTTTACGTTTTCACCAGTTGATGTGAAGACTGCTTACAACGCACATTGAAAGAGAAGCATTGTTTGTTCAGAAATTATCCAGTTGAATATGTTTTTGGACTGGAAGCAGACATGGTACATTTGACAAGAGGAATGTAGAGAAAAATGTTTCCCCCTTGAAGACACAGAACCAGTCCTTGAAAAATACAGGCGAGAATACAGTCCAATATGAGGATTTTTGCGTCAGAAAATTTTGCGAGCTAGTCTCTACGAAGAGGTGAAGTCCTCTCGTGGTGTGACAGCTTTCACACGGCGGGGTGGGCTTTGCGCCCAGAAGCATGGTGATGTCACAGAGCACCTACACCTTCCTGACGTGTTTCGCCGGCTTCTGGTTGGTGTGGGCCCTGATCGTCATGCTCTGTTGCTTCTGTAGCTTCTTGCAGCGTAAACTGAAGAGGCGGCAGGATGCCCAGCCGCCTGAGCAAAACCTCCATAGCCTGGAGATGGACACCGTGGAGCATCGTGGTTGCCCTCCAAGGGAGCCCGTCCACCTGTGCCCACCACAGACTCTGTGCCCATCGTTGCAGTCTCTCCATGCCATTCCACAGGGCAGCTGGCCGACTTCACAAGGTACCTCACCCGCTGTTTCCATAATATATTTATTTAGGTGTTTCTACTTGAATTACGATTATATACTTTTATTATATGTACAGGATACAGTTTAGCTGTATTAGACTGGAGGAGAGCTGGATGTTAATGCAGCACCATCCTAGATGAATGGTTATGGGAGATGGAGAAATTGACAGTTAGGTGTTATGGAAAATTAAAAATCGTGATATAAAGGTATATTCAGTACTTGATCAAACTACGGCGTTATGTTACAGATGGAGAAAATTTACACAGCTTGAGCAAAACGAACTGGACAAACTCTGGCCTATGTGCAAAGTGCAAAGCTGTTTTTAATTTTATTTTTTTGCCAAATAAATTATAATAAATGTCAGCAAAACTGATGATTTCCTCAGTCTCAAAGCACTCAGGTCTTTAATAAAATAATTTGAAATACACATGCAACAGTTTGTAATTGCAAAATGTACCACTGAATCAAGACCTGTTGCAGGGATCTGTTTTTTCTGCATTGTAACTGATTATACAGAGCAAGGAAAAGAAGACTACGGTCGCTTAGATTTCTGGGTTGCAGAACATTTGCATACTAGTTACACGCCAAGTTTCTGTTGTTCCATGAACGCTGGCATGCTTTGGTCTCCCACACAGGTAATCGTCAGTGTGTCCTCTCGCCTGAATGTTAATCTTACTATTGTTCTCACTTGTGCCTCATTAGACGTTCGGAGATTGATACCCCTGTCTCTTTGCTTTAGCTGTGAAGTCTTGATTCTCTCTCTTGCACGTTACAGTCTGAGCATTCATGTTGGTTTGTGATCATGTACGATCTGCTCTGTTCTGGACCTGGTTCTGAATTATCATTTGTTAGCCTGCTTCTGCCCAATTCAGTTTTGCCTGGAAAATAAATTCGATTGCAGGATTTGTATTTTTGGCTCTGAAGCTCCAATAGTACATCTATAGTCATATATTTTCTGTTGACTCATGACAATGAAATACAGTAAACTAAACACTAAATTCTCAACCCCCTTAAGCTTTTATGTTTTGAGGGTTCTTGTTTGCAAGGGTCTCTGTAAGAGTGCTGTTTGCATCCTTTAAACTCTCCAGCAGCAAGAGAGCATGAGATCCTTTTCGGGATGGATTCAGGGGTAAACAAACGCTCCCCACGTCATCACAACGCCTGAGGCAATGGCCTGTGCTATCACAGTCATCCCATTCTGATACATTTTCCAATGTAGGAGCATTCATGAAGAAGTTACCTTCTTACTGATTAATCTTCAGCTTCTCATTGTGCTGCAGAGGTTCCCTGGCGTGATAAGCCTTGTTCCATGGCCACTAGCAGTCACTGGCACAAAAGGTTGGCTTATGAAGCTGTGTGCAGTTCTGATCTGGTCTTTCGTGTACTGCGCCATGAATTGCATCCTTCTGTTCTCAAGATCCTTCACATCACTTTAAATAGAGCTATTCAACAGATAACCGCGAGCTATATGTTATTCATGTAGCTACTTAAATACCTTGACATATATGTGTCAGACCTTTCTGCACATATGGCAGGAATTTCATTTTAATGTCTTGTGTGTTTGCTTCTTCCTCAATGTTGACCATGGTCTCTTCTTATGGAAGCTGATGTTTTTGGGAAACCACCTTGCTATGAGGATGCGGTTTTGATGGAGGACCCCCCACCTCCCTACAGTGAGGTTCTAGCTGACATAAGAGGAGGAATTTATACCAAACCTGATGCGAGGACATCCAGGGAGCCACAAGACTCAGAAAAGAGCAAGACTCGTCCTGATGCTGCTCTCTCAGCCCGGGCATACTCTTCCCTCATCCACCTCCCTGCCGCCGAACACTGGGATTCCCTGGGCTGCCTCCTATCCACCATGGATATGAACCACAACAACCTCCCTCTGCCTGCCTCCGAGTCCTCTATCATGGCCCCGTCTCCTCTCCAGGGGAGCAGCTCTGGTGGACAGGTTCCAGACAGGGCTTTACTGGACCAGACCTGTGACCTGCCAACCGCTATCCTTGTGTTCGGCAGGAGTACAGCTGTATAAGCCAGAATCTGTGCCAGAATAAGCCTCTGTCACCCAGACTATGAGAGAAGTAAAGAATTTCCTCCTTTCATGCTGCTGTGAAGCGAATGGGCCTGGAAGCGCCAGCTGAAAGACGGGACCCCAGTGAGGTGACTGAGGGATACACCTCTTTCCACAGACTGGCGTATATACACACTGTAGCTGTTCAGAACAGATAAACCCTCCAGGTAGCGTTCTGTGACAGGTTTAAAAAGAAAAAGTAACATTCTACTTGAAAACTATTTTAATCTGACATGCTTGCACACTAACATGCTGGAGCATTTTAATTATTATTATTACTTTATTTTGTTTAAATTTTTTTGCAAATTGCACCCCACTGCCCAAATGTCTCGGTGTAGTGAACAGCATATGCTTAATGTACAGGTTTTAAGCAAATGCAATTAATTAATGTACATTCACTGACAACAGTTGATTCACAAAGATATGCTGTGAGGATATGAATTTAGTGAAAGTCCTTTTGTTAAGTTACAATTTCTGTAAATAAAACACGAACTACTGTGATTCTCTAGTCTTAAAGCACAGCCTTTTATTAAACCTGTTTTATTAAACATCCACTGGCTGTTTCCGAAACTGCCAAGGAAAAACACAAAAGACTATCTCATTGTATTAATGTGTCCTTTGCCATCTGGACACCTGTAGGGCTTTTTAATTCTTTAGTTCAGTCTGGCCTAAAATCTGGCTATGAGCATTCTCTCTACGTATATCTTGTGTGATGCATGTATCCCTGTAGGCACTGCCTTTACATTTTATTCATTTAACAGACACCTTTGATTTAAGCAACATTCAACTGAGAACAAAGGACCTCACAATCCCTGGAGCACTTGGTGGTTAAGGGCCTTGCTCAGGGGCCCGACGGTGACATCACCCTGATGGCTCCGGGATTTCAATCGGCGACCTTCCGATCGTAGCACCCTAACCTGCTGAGCCACACACCAAGCTACATCTTCTTTAAATAAAGGCATTTTATTGATCCCTGTGGGGAAATTCTCTTTTCGCCTACCCCATCTTGCTCTCCATGACACACATGCAGTCGAGAGCAAGCAATCTGCAGTGGTGCCCATGGCTCTGGAGGTTAAGGGCCTCGCTCAAGGGCCTATGGACATGTGTCCATTCTGCCAAAGTCAGGCTCAAACTGGCAACCTCCCCATCACAGGCACAGAGGCCTGGCCAAGTGAGCCACACACTAAACCACTATCTGGATACATTTAATTTTATGCAGAACAGTGATGTACAATGTAATGTGGGGTTTAGGTTGGCCACCTTTGCTCGCTTTTAAAGATTAAACATTGTATCCTAAATTTATGAATGCGTGCCATTTGCTCCACCAGGCAGTACAGCCTCCTAGTGACTGACCGAAATAAAAACATGTGAGAGTATAAGCACTCAAGGCGATTGGATGATGCGTCATAAAGAATAATCTTTGGGAATGAATTCCCAGGCCTTGGCAGAACTAGATGGAAGTTTTGAAGTGTGTCCCAGGATCTGTACCCTTTTTCAGTCCTTGCACACACACTGTCAGCATGACTGGGGATGCACTGGGATGTAACTGGAATCAGTACTATAAACACTTATCTGACTTTTATTGTGTTTTTCCATATCTATCAAAACTGAATATTTTCCTAATGTCACCCAATGAGGGATAAATCTTGACCGAACACGTTACAAATATGCCTGAACAATCAAGAACATGCAACCTTTCAAGTGCTGGAGAATGCACCAGCAGAAGCCGCAATGTTTTGCATGCCAAAACCTCTCGATTTAATGCTAATATTCAAGCCCAGTATTTTTTCTTTTAAGAACCGATTCAACTTCTGTATAGAAAACATGAATGTTATGAACTTATCTTATGTATGTGGTATGGTGTATTAGAAAAATTCTGTTTAAAACTGCTTACTAAATTATTTTACTCTGTTTATATTTTTAAGGTATACATCTTTTTTTGTTTTTTACAATAATCTGTGATAATAATGTATTATTAATTAATACAGTTAAAAACCAAATTATATATATTAGAATGTTGGGCAAAGAGGGTTATTTAGACGTACTTGAAAAACCCAAAGATAACAGCAGCTGTGTGGACGTTACAATTTAAAGGAGATTTTCTGCTAGATATGACCCCTGTAATGGTCCATGGTGTTCGCTGGGTCCTGCTCCACATGCTGAGCATCAGCCTGGAGAGAGCTGTTCTGTCATTTTACCTTCATAAAAATGAGGCCACTGGTGGCACAACCTGTACATTAGCGTTAATGTACCTTTATCAGCATTTAGTCTAAATCTGTTTTCAAACAGTCTTTCAGGAGAATTTTACACCCTTTGGTTACATATATTGGCGTGATAGGTAGACTTTGTCAGCAACTACCCGTTTTTGACCAAATAATTTTACTACGTTTGCTGAAGGTTGACAAACGTTTGGGGAGTTGCAACACCTCCAAGCTCTGCATAATTCCCTTCCACATCGCAACAGAAATCCAAAAACTCCATATTTAAACTGCTGTACCACGACGCAGCTGGGAATCTGAAAACACTGGGCACATATACTGAGAGAAAACCTGGCCTCTAACCCAGTGTACAACTGTGATGAAATAGGACTCCACTCGCCCCCCAAGTAGGGCACTAGAGGGAAGTTATGAAAAGTAGTTTTACGAATTAAATCCAACATTATGGATTAATGTGAGTAGGAATTACGTGATGTGTTAATCATACCTTTCTGTTTTCACATGCAATGCTATCTACATACCATTCTTTCAAAGGACTATGACTGCCGTCATGTACTAGAAGTCTTATTATTATTAAAATTAGTTTGTATATATGTGAAAACCTCTTTCTGAGTAGCAGTTATAATGCTGCTCCAGAGTTATGTAACATTTCAGCATTACATTGACAGGACAGATCACTGTTCTCAGTGTTATTCCATTTGAAATGTCAGCCGTGGGGTGTGTCCCTGCTGTGCCACATCAGCCCCCCTTGGAAGGCCCCAAACAGCGAGAGCACGGGTCGTTTCCTCGCCTCATTTCTCTACAGCGCCACCTGCTGTCAACTGAGTGTCACTGTCACGCAAGCTGTGTAACACCGAAACGGCACATAGCATGCAGTCATTTACTTACCTTCTCTTTGTTCAAGTAGTCGTGGGTTTTTGCAGTGGCAGCTGGAGGCCTGTATGAAATTGGGGTAACTGGCAGCTTTAAAGTGAACTGTTTGCAAGCTATATGAACTCAAGTAGACAAAATCAGTAGCTGGTATTTGGTACTGGTTCACGCATATGAAAATGTATTTGAAGGTAATTAAATTTGTAAATTATACAAAACAGCAGAAACCTTGGTGTTTATAAAAAATTTAGCACATACACACACCACATACATATATATATATATATATATAGAGAGAGAGAGAGAGAGCTTTAAAGTAGAACGACAAAATTATGTTTCGCAATAACTAGTACTTAACAGGTCTCATGAGTGCAGTTCAGACAGACAATACTCTGCGGCAGTCTTGCACAGTCTTGCACTTAGACAATCATGTAGGAATTTGCTGAAAAATTATTTTTTGTTTATTAAATGAATGTTCTTCAATGATTAAAAAAATGATGTATGTTCTGTTTTGTTACATTGCGTCATCTGAGGTGCTAATACTCACTGCAGTATGTGCTGTTATGTGCTGAGCGAGAATATATTTTGCACAGAGAAAAAGGATATTGTAAAATGTGTAACACTTTACTTTAAATTCTACGATACGTTTTTTATCTTGCTTATAGAAATACTCGTATCCTTTAAAAACACGCCACATCTATGTGACTTTTTTTTTCTTCTTCCTGTGCCAAAATTAAGAGCACCTGCATGATGACAAGGCGAAGTGAGGCAGATCATCTGCCAGTGTATACATGTTACCGTCCTGAGAGTCTGTCTTGGAAGACTAACAAAAATGGCTTTCCACAAACATCCAACTGTTTAATTAAACTAAGGAATGTGTGCTATGCTGCACTGTTGCAGGTTAAACTGCCTAGAAGCAGTTATGAAAAGGAAGAAATTCTGCTAACGTCTTTGAGTTTAACTATTATCCATTTGACTTGTAAATGTGGTTGTACCTTGTATCAGTGGTATGTTACAGTTGTTTCCATAGCTGCACCTTAATGGAACTGGTATTCACTGGAAGATATACTGTGTCACTTCAATAAATCACTGAAAATGCTGTAACAGTCCATTCCTGTGCTTCTGTTTGTGTTTGAGTTCCGGTAGGTAATCCTGCAGTAGGATTTGTGCTTTGTGTATCTTGTATAACGTTAATTTCCTGAAAATGGGACGACAAAGAGGAAGCTGAAGGTTTGGTGTCTGGCTATATACATCAATGCAGTGGTCGGCTTTAGAACATCAATTGCCTTTGTAATAAATCTTTGAAATTGTAAAGAGACTTTATGGACACCCTGTATTTGGTGATCCAAGATATAATCTATTAACAACTTTTTTTATCAAAGTACTTTTTTAAGGAGAACATATTTTATTAACGTTAAAGAAATATTCTAAACAGTTGTCTTCTCGTCATCAGATTTGTTCTATGTACTCAGTGGTTATCAAGGTTTTTATCACATTGCATTTGTGTCTAAAGCAGAGGG
>JAAGVU020000002.1:7017469-7041086 GCA_011763525.2 Mormyrus iriodes
CCTTTTGTTCAGCACTTTGTGATCAACTCCTGTTGTTTAAAAAGTGCTTTATAAATAAATTTGATTTGATTTGATTTAATTACTCTGGTAACAGCACGAGAGGTTGGACTTCTAACTGGAATGACTAGATCGAAAGTGGAACTCAACTCAGAAAACATAACCATTGATGTTAATGTGTAACAGCCATGAAGGTCTGCCTCACATTACATACCGCAGTCTTCCAGTGTTGCATCTTCATTGTCCTCCTCCTCTATGGGCGTGGTGACAATTGTTGGGATGGGCTGACAGTGGATTGCTGGTGTGCTGTGCGCTGAGCTCTGGTAACCATCAGAATCTGGGGGGAAATGGCAAAAAGCTGAGAACTTAGGAGTCGAATCTATTATTATTTCTATATAGTTGTCATCTGTTGCCATAGTGACCGCTAGTCACATCTCACAGAATTACCGATGTTCGCCTTTTGTCAAAGAACATCCTTATACCTACTGAACTGAAACTTCATTTGATGTATCAAAGTAACACTTACAATTAGGAGCTATGTCATGAACAGACGTGACTGAGTCTGTTTCACTTTTTCTACAAATCAGAATTTTACTACTGACCTGTTTGGTACAAAAAGGAGGGAAAAAAAGAGTTTTTTTGCAACATGGACATGCAAAAATGTATCGGTCTGGAAATGAAGGTCACACATGTCCTAGGCAGAATGAGGAACCCGGAGCTTAAATAATTAAATCCGTTTACAGCAAAGCTAACAGATAAAACAGGCAGTATGAATAAGCAGCTGTACTCAAATTAAACTGAAGCAGCTATTTACCCTGTGCCAAAACATTTGTTTTTTCTTCTTATAGCAGTTTGTGGCTTTAATAGCTCCTTCTTGCCAAAGAGGTAGTGGTGATCTAGGTTGTCAAATCCAAAATAGAAAGCATAGCTCAAAACACACAGAAAGCCATGAAAGACAGCTTCCTCTTGACGGAGCTTTGGGCCACATGACAATCGAAAGCAAGGGGATGAGCCACAACTCATTGGGGAGGGCCACTGTAGGTGCCTGTAAGCCATCAAATATTGAGCGACACAGAGACTCCTGACCAAAGGCAATATGCCCATGCAGCTTAAAAGGAAACGAGAGAGGTCCAGAGGCAAATGATTCAAAATGTGAATCAGAAACACTGCAGTAACAGAGCCAGCAGCAGGGAGAAGTTGTGACCACACAGGCCACGTGGCCACTTCCACAAGAATAACTGGGTGGCACACTAAGTTTGGGGAACTCGATATGAGCATTTTCAGCTTTCGGTGATGGCTGCTGATACAGATCTCCTAAAACGAGTGATGGACAAAAGGACAGTTCATGAACCATTGGCTGTATTTTTTTTTTTCTTTATCCCACTAGATGGTGCTCTCTGTTCATAAAAGGGCTCAAAGAATGCCCCAAAGTAAACCAAGAGCACCATCTAGTGGGGTTGGAAACTATAGCAAATGGTTCATGAAGTGTCATTTTGTCCATCACTACCTGAAACCTTTGCTGATGTGGTGGTAAACACTAGAAGGCAGCCGCTGCATGTGTTAGCCATGCTGTTGTAGCCTTAAGCAATTAATTGCTACAGCTAGATGTGGGCAGGTCAGTACCTACCAGACAGACCTGGGTGCAGCCTGAAGTGGGTGTGGCTGAGGGACGCCACCGGGGGCAGACTGTGCTCAGGGAGACTATACTGCATCTTCAAGAATGGGCTGTCCAAGCGGCCTAATAAATGAAAGACACCACCCAACGCAGGAGATACACCGATGGCACGAGTGGAAGTATGAAGACACACACAAAACAGGAAGCAGAAAGAGAGAGAGATACAGAAGCAGGCCGGACAGGGCAACAGTCAGGGAACAGGCAAGTAATACAGACAGAAATGGCAAGAAATCAAAATAAGAACCCAGGATGATGAGACGGGTTTATATAAGTGCATTTCGATGATTGAAATAAATGGGGAATTTAGCAACGGTAACAATAAGAAGCAGACAAAAAAGTTAAGATGAAGGTGACCACAGACGGACAGAGAATAACAGACAAGAAGAAAGACGAGGAAGTGAGTCACAGGCCAGGCATCATCCTTCCCCTGGTCAGACGGTTTATTTGCGGTTTGCAAACTGCATGTCACCATGGGAGTCCATGGGATGAGACACGTCTATGATTAACTTCTCTGAATTAACCCTGCTTTTTAATTATGCACAGAAACAACTTGTTATGGATTGAGCTCAAACTAGTATTATCATGAAGCCTGCTTTCAGGCTCTGTCCCAGATTAGCATGGAGCACACCAACGCAGGCTGAAACACTGTCCTCATCTGGGAAATCGCTGGGGGACTTTGTGATGCAACCCAAAATTCACACCCTCTTCCCTGCTTAAATCAACTTCAGACATGAAGAGATATAGACTTAAATTGATTCTGCCTGAAGTTTTCTACTTTGATATTCATCCAGGGCACCAATTATTTAATACATATTAAGGTGGTGCAAATTGTACATAGCTTGTCTGAACTGCATCCATCCATCCATCCATCCGTCCATCCATCCATTTTCTATGCCTGCTTGGCCTATGCATGGTTGCGGGGGTCTGGAGCTTATCCCGGAAACAATGGGTGCAAGGCCGGGAACAACCCAAAATGATGACAATGAACCAGTTACATTACTTACCAGGTATTTTTGTAATACACAGACCATTTAATTCATTGCCAAACATGGCTCAGAAGTCAACAGAGGTTGTTAAGTACTTTCTGCTTCTCACTGACTATGCCTTTTAGATACAAGCCCATATTTTCACATTTCTGCTATTAGACACTAGGGGTCGCTACATACAGTTTTGGGCTAGCTTTATTCGTGAACGATAAATTGTGTCTGCACAGGCAGAATGAAAGCACTTCCTTTTATGTAAATTGAGTGCAGGCAGCTATGAGGACAGTTTTTTATCAGTGTTTTATGTACTGCCCTGTGACTATCTGGCCTCGCTTTTCGGTTCTTGCACCTTTCCTGTGGATTGACATGGGGGAGCTGTCAAAACTGCTGGCCAAAGCCTTCTCTCTCTGCTTGAAGAACTCCCGAGGATTCTCTGGCCGCTGGGCGATAATGGCCGCCGCCTCCTGTAACATACGCAGAATTCGTCTATGAAATGAACCCTTAAAAAGCCTGAACAGCAGTCACAAATGAAAATTACAGGCTACATCTGTTAGAGCATACACATCTTCTCATTGTGGTACAACAACTGGATCGCCGGCTCCCCCTTGTGGGAAACTACTAAACAAAACCATACTTCTACTTCTGATTCTCCTTTCTCCTGCGTTGCTCCATGGGTCTGTGTGAGAACATCCATATAATTTAGACATTAGTAATTCACCATTCCATCCATCCATTTTCTGCAACCGCTTGTCGTATTCAGGGTCATGGTGGGGGGGGGGGGGCGGCGTCTGGAGCGTATTGGCGCAAGGCAGGGAACAACCCCGGATGGGGTGCCAACCCATCGCAGGGCACACACACACACACACAAACACACACACACATGCAATTTGGTAACTCCACTTCTTCTTGTAAAAATTTTCTGTAGGATTTTGTAAACCAAAACTCCAACTTATGGGCTTTCACCGGTAACTAAGCGGACTATAGTAGCTTACTCTTACTCAGGAAATAATTCAGTCCTGTCATTCAAGTGACCAAGTCCTTTGAAATGGTGCCGGTATGATTTCATGCAAGTGCACTTGTGACAGACAGAGCACTGAGCAGTCAGAGTGGCCAAATGACAGTCCAGTAAGGAGGGTCTCATTGTCATGTTGCTCTAAACGTCATCGTCTGTGATCAAGCAGTATCCCTTGCTTTAGTGTCTGTATAAAGCTCTGTTATACACACAGAACATTCAATACAAAACACTGAAGATTAAGAGAATACAAACAACAAGAAATAAATTCCTTCTGCAAAGCACGCTTCTCTCATGATCCTTAGTCATGGAAATTTCCATGGTTCAAGGTCTCCGGACCAATTATACTGACTCTAATAAAAGTGAACAGGCCCCAGATTGTGACTGTGTGCATCCTGTGATGGAGTAACATCCTGTCTGGGTTGTACACAGTCTGTCCTGGGAGGTTATTCATGTTAATCGATTTAAAAAAATGGCAATCTTGGGTGAGCTCTGATTAGGGCTCAGAAGTCCCCTTAAACCCACGATGTCCTCAAAACCCTTCAAAGCACAATCCTGGGAAAATCAACAATACCCACATAGGACAGAAAGCTTTGCTTACAACGGCGACTCTCGTGCTATCCGCGGCTGACTGGTCCACCTCCTGGGTCTGCAGTTTCTTCCTGTAAGCATACAGGAGCGATGTGGCATTCAGCTGCCGCCCAGGAGCAACACCCCCACCCGCTGGTGCCATCGCAAGCCTACCGGAGTTCTTCGATCTGCCGCTCCCTCTCGCGGTAGCGCTTCTCTCGTTCCTCCTGCTCTCTGCGCTCCAACTCCATCCGCTCCTCCTCAAACCGCCTCCGCTCGGCCGCAGCCCTCCTCCTCTCTTCCTCCTTCCGTAACTCTTCTTCACGCTGAGATGGATGGTGGGAGCAAACAGAGATACCTTATCAAACCTACACACGGCCCTCTGCTGTTGCCCGAATGGGGGATAATGTCGAACATTAAGTCCAGTATGTTAGTTTGGGAAACTCAGCTTGCTGTAATTTGTGTTCACTGGGCATGAAGAACTTCACCGGAATGTAATGCAGAACAGCACAATAAGATCTGACCCTGTTTATCCATTAATTCACAGGCCACGAAATACACAGGCACAACAATAAATCATTGCATTCTTGGCACTTTATGTGCCCTTGACTGTTACCACTCTATATACTATGCTTGTTTGGCTGACAAGAATGACCCAGGGAACTAGTTTGCATTAACTAGCAATGATACAACTGGCCCGGGGGCCCTAAACTAATGAAAAGTGAAGAAAGTTATTTGATGTTGCACCATAGTGCAGGGGGGCAAACTGACCACACAACAGACCTCTGTAAAGAGTGCAGACCACATCTTCCAGAAAGTCCTAAAAACCGCCTGTGATGATGAAGCTGTCTGCAGGGGGCACGTGGAAATATCCCCTACCTGAGCCTTTTCCCAAAATTCCTCCCTGCTGATTTTCTTTATTTCGATCTCAGCATTCGTCTTCTGGTAGAATGTGCCCTGGAAAGGAAGGGGAGTGATTATGCTTGCGATCATATTGCCAGCTTTTGGCCTGTGGGAAGAGGCAATAGCAGCAGAGTCCAGAGATCCCGTCTGCTGCATATAGCACCATTAAAAAGACAAAGCCCTGTTTTGCTGTAAATAATGAAACTGGAAGAAGAGATTAATTCTTAAAAGTACGACAGTGTCCTGCTCCATGGTGTTATAATGGGCAGGTTACTTTAATATCTGGTTTGTAGGAGCGAATGTCTCCTCCTTTGTAATTACCACCGTAGGCAGATAAAAAGGGATGGAAATGGATGTGTCACTCTCACGTACAGAGAGGGACAACCTGTCAGTTTGAGAAGCTGTAATGATTCAGTGAGCGATACACCTGGGAAACTGCCCGCAAATTACAGGGTGAGAAAGCACCGAATAACACAGAAGTGCGACACAGAAATAGGAAAAAGCAGGTGCAATCCAGACCTGCCAACGTTTTTTCAACTAGATGCTAGCATGCTTTTTTGAGATCACCAGGCGCATCCGTCGACAGCCCGCCTGGCTTAGTTTCACTTCACATGCAAGTTTAGCATTTTAGATGGAAAACATGCCAGCACATACTTTGAAATACAGGGAGTGAATGGCGGCTGTACAATTTGAGAAGGTGAGAAGCCTGATCTGCATTAATGAAGACGCTAACTGCATGAATAAGTAACAGCATAACAGCCATTTGCATATACTGCTTAGCAAATGAGCCTCTTAAAGATGTGATTATGTACACTACAAGGCCAAAAGTATGTGTACACCCCTAATAACTAGAGGAATTTTTGAAAGCAACACCTTGCTTATGCAGGTGCAGCGTTAAGCAGAGTACCATGCGATCTCCAGCAGAATAGTGGATGGATATACAGATGGGGTTAATGACTTTCAACTTGGCGGGACCACAGGATGCATCCTTCCAACAACAAGTCAGTTCTCCACATTCCTGTCCTGCTAGAGCTGCCCTGGTCAACCGCAAGTGAAGTGATTGTATAGTGGAAAAGGCCTTTCTAGAGAAGCAGACAGTATTATAGCCACAAAGGGTGGACATCTTCATATAAAAAAAAATCCTGATTTTAGAATGTGATGCTTGACAAACTGATGTCCACAACGGGCATATAATGTAAATATCAATGCACAGTAAAGGATTATAAGATTATTAATTGAAATAATTTATGACAAGACTATATTTACAGATTAATAATGGTTGTGTCTGAATATATTGTTTCTTCAGATGGCTAAAATGTGTTTTTCAGCCATTAATCACTCATAATATAATGAAAAAATAATTACCCCTCCCTCCTCTGGTGGCTCCTGTCATTTCCCTAAATTTATTAGCAAGACTGAAAATGTGCATAAAATATGACTGGTAATTAAATTATTCTCTCAGTAAATCATATGTTAAAATAGGATGCAACATATAATGAGATGCCTGAATTTATTCCCCCCCCCCCCCCAGATCCTAGGGGCAACCATAACAACAGCGCAAATTAACTTAATACCGATGTCTGGCTAACAATTAGCCAAACAGAACCGACATAATTCCGTTTTACGAAATACTAAATGTAATGCGCGTACCTTTCCATCCCTTACAGAAAATATTTCATATAGCATCACACAAAATTATATTCTACAGTGGCAGGATTAACAACATTCAACCAGAAAAGTCATTTCTCTTTGGGTACATTTTTCCCCTTATCACACCTCGCCACACACCGGTTCTGACACCCATGATACATCCATTTATTCTCCATAAATAAATTTCATGCAAAACATAACAAAATGCTTTAATGTACTGCACAAATCTTAATATACTCGGAAATACCTTACCTATTTTTGGTTATCAATGCAGTACATATATGTACACAATGTGGAACAGAGCGGTAATTAATGCAAAAAAAAAAAGAACGTACAGATTCTTGTTCATATGTGCCAAATTCCTAAAGTGACTAACTTTATAATATGGAATGACAGCTGCCAGCCCCCAAAGCCCCATACCACAATGTCACTCCTGTCCTCGTCCATCATTTGCAGGTGAGTGAGCACTGGACTGGTCACTGGAGCCATCCCATTGGATAACCTCTGTTCAATAGCCGACGGGTCAATGTCCTCCAGGCTGCTGGCATTAACAACGATGTCAACGCCCTGTTGACCAAAGGGGGAAATGGTGAATGCGCTCCCCTAAACTGGCCAGTCAGTCACAATCCTGCTACCCTAGACAACATACCAATGTGGAATACTCATATTAATGGCCATCCACTCTGCAGTCACAGTGCGTGCCCTAGACTCACTACAGTTAAGACAGTGTGTGCATACAGGACACAAATTGGGCACTAGAATAATCACCTTACAAAGCAGAAAGGCTAGGTCACATTCCTGATACTAGCAGCTGATAACCACAAAACAGCACCATACATGAAACAGAAACCCCATATTAATTCGCACCATCAAATATTACACTTGTGGGATCATGGCTTATTTATTTATAAATTATATACATCTGATACTGTTGAAAATACTAAATGAGGAATACTGAAATATACTGTAAGTAGGGGCTTTCACATTGTCCCATCATGGTTACAGTGAGGTTTTTAGCTGCAGGTTATTTTGCCTACTGGAAAACAGGTCTTAGTCACACTTAGAGAGAAGGGAGAGTTCCGGGGGTATTCATCAAGAGCCACGAGGTGATTCTGGCATGAAAATCTGAGGTGAAGACAAAATCGACTTGGCAAAAGGGGACAAACTCCATGACTGTGATGTCTGTGAATTGGTGCAAGAATCAAGGCAATACAGAGAAATAGTTTACGTCAACCTTTAGGCTAAATGTTACAGTAACACAGTGCTATAGTGATAGAGCTGTGCGCTGTCCCACAGATGGCCAGCGGAAAATAAGCTAACCTGGAAGAACTCCGCGATTGTCGCCACGTGACTGGCGCAGGCACACTTTCTGGCATCGGGAACGTCGTCCCCGACCTGGAGGAAAAAGAATTCAAGTTTCAAGGCTCTATTTATCATAGGTGACAGTACTGCTGTGAAGCTAAATGCTTTTCAACCTGCTTCCTGGATCGCGCTTGACGATATATGCAATACAAAAAAAATGGTATAAATTGATAAAAAAAGAATAAAATAACATAAAATAAAATAAGAATTAAATAATAAAAATAATGATGAATATAAAATTACCACTAAATTGGCAATAAAATACAGAGCAGTATGTCAGCAAATGAAAAGATGTGCGTAATAATATATAATTATGTGAATAATATGTAATATGTAAATAATACATTCTTATCATGGTACAAAGGTAGGAACTGGAGCTACAAAATATTGTATTCGTCCAAAATTAGTACAAGATTAGTATAAAGAATTTTTACTTGCTTATTCAGTCTAAAAAACTGCATGCAAGATACCTGACAGGTACTGGTGTTTGTGACGAACTTAAAAATCGGCCAATAGGGGGCGCTTCTTCGCACAGACCCATTAATTACAAACCCTCGGCTGAATCTGGGCCCTGCAACAGAACAGCTATACAATAGTCTTTCTGAGATGGCCCATCCTTGCTGCTACATTCTTGTAAAGGTTGGAGTTGTAATTCCGAGCCTTTAGCCAAAATTACAATAATTTCTCCTAACCTCCCTACCATTTTACTCATCACCACATTTAGCAAAAAAATTTAAAAATTCCCTGTCTTTCAGCTGCAGTTACTGTGGGATTATCTGCTACGTAACTTAGGTGGGTGTCGACGGGAGGAGGAGGATGGGGCTGGTTATAGCTGTAACTGCAGAGCCTATTTTTTCCTTGCTGTAAAAGACACAATTCATTTTAATACATATATGGGGGCGGTGTGTGGCTCTGTGGGTTAGGACAGGACTCTGTGCTCATGAACAGAAGGTTGCTGGTACAAATCTCATAGCTGGCACAGTGATGTCACCATCAGAGGGCTGTGTTTGGCCTTGCGGGTTAGGCCAGGACTCTGTGCTCATGATTGAAGGTTGCCGCTTCAAATGCCATAGCTGGCAGATTGATATCACCATCAGGGGACTGTGTGCAGCTCTGTGGGTTAGGACAGGACTCTGTGCTCATGAATGGAAGGTTGCTGGCTTAAATCCCATAGCTAGAGTCAAGTCACATTAAGGCCTTTGAGCAAGACCCTTAACTCAATTTGATCCAGGTTCACTGTCTGACCCTGATCTTCCCTTGCATGTTGCTTTGCACAGAAGCATTTGCTATTTGTATAAATGTATATCTCAATTTCAAAGATTCACGCTGCTATAAATTATGCAATGATATGCTCTGAATGACAACACATGTGGGAAAGACACATAGTAATACTGATATGGGTAAAAAAATACTCCTTTATGATGTATTCAGTGATTTATTCTCCTTCATGTTTTAATTAGCAAAAAGCACAATAAATGGTGGTAACAGTTCCCAAGAATAACACCTGGCTCATGGTCCAAATAATGTGGAGCTAGCTTAAATGGGATCCCCCTTATTCGTTTTTAAATGAACACAGTACTAATTATTAATAGTAGTAGTATTATCAGTATTATTGTTGTTGTTGTTGTTATTAAAAACAACAACAGCGACAACAACAACAACAACAACAATAATAATAATAATAAGTGATTTATGGAAATCTTTTGCTAGATAAAGAAAATCTATCTCGATAAGCAGCTGTGCCTGAGAAAGGATTAAATTTCTGGTGATGACCAGAGCAGACCCCCTGAAGCAGGCGCAGGTAGACAGAAGGCAGGCCAGCTTTCCTGGGTACGGCATTGCAACCTCACAGCATGGAAAACAGCTCTGTGCTGCAGCAAATGTCACAGCAGGGTCAACAGTGAGAATGGTGCACGTTACTTATAAGGTGAAGCATGGCGCTTCTAGGTGGCACCCTGCCCATTGCCCTGGCAGGCCGTGGGGCGAGGGTTCCTGGACGGCGTGCTCCTCTCACCCAGTTGATCAGGATGTAGCGCGAAAAGGCAACTGTAGGGTCCTTTATGCTGCAGAAGCCATACATCACGCTTGTGTTGTCGAAGGTGTCGCTGATCTCAGGTAACCCCCCATCTGTAAAGCATAACAGAAAGATGCAAACAACTACTGGGAGAGGGGAGAGGAAAGCCCAGATTCACTGCAATGCAAGCCTGCTCTACAAGGGAGTGTTTTCCAGTGACGTGCTGTTTTAATGATTCATTCCTTACATTACAAGTTGCAAGCCATTTATCCCAGTGATTTCCAATAACAAAAGCCAAGAATACAGTAAAGGATTGAAAAAACAAAACTCACCGCCCAAAGATTCGAGCTTGAGATCATTGCTGTCATCTTCATACGTGTATAAAGCCCTGTGGAGACAGAGAACTCTTATGAAGGGAGCTCACTGAAAGGCCCCTGTAAGTGGACACAATGACAGGGACCTTATCTATCTGATATCAGGTTTTAGCATGGCTATGATGAGAGCTTGTGATGAATATCAAAGGCAACTGATCCCACTAATATTATCTGACAGCATGAGCTCATCAGTTCTTCAAAAAAAGGAAAATGTCTTCAGCTCTGCATCTAATAAGGTTTATAATTCAGTTACATGTTTCAGAATGAACACAGGAATGGAACTGACTGCTGTGAATACTGAGAAGATATCAGCATTGATAATTACTATTCTGTTCAAGCAGTAGGTACCTAATCTATTAGCCTACAATCAAATTCACTAAACTGCATTTATTAGGAGAAATATTAACAAACGGGGAAGGTATTGATCTCACATCTCGCAAAGAAGCACAATCTGTGACTATGTTCCAACCATTATTATAAATAATAATTTGAGATTACAGGTAAAATAGCGATGCTCCAGACACAGCTATAGACACCTGTCAACGTCATCCTGACAAACACATTTCCAATCCATTGGCCTTTTGCCTCATACACATAAAACCCGTGATACAATTTTTATCAAAAGTATGTCACCCGGATGGTAAAAGGTGCCTTTGCCTTCTGTCTGACTGTGAAGAATGTGGAATGTGGCTGCAGCTCCTCTCTCCTTTCTCCTGCCTGCAGGGTCCTTCAGCTTTTTATAAGTGGCGAGGCAGGAGATGTGAGTCAGAACAAAGGGGTCTCTTGTGACCATTCCTTTCTCTGAAACCTTTGTTTACTGTTAAGCCTTTTTCTCATGAACATGGCATTTTCTGTCCACTAGGTGTTCCATGGAGGATGACAGGTATTATTTTTCTTCATTTACACAAACACACGGACCAAAGCCCACGTTTCCTTCATCAGTAACTTGCGCGGGAACCACACACCGAAAATCTGTGATTTTCCAGTTGACAAACAAATGTGCATCTCTCATTCATTCCCACGTACTTCCTGGGTGTTTACCTAACCCGTGGCTTTCTCACTCCCCGAGCTCCTGCCTCCTGATGTTCAGCATTAGCCTGCATGCTGCCGCTTATGGCTAAAACTCATAACCTCGCCCCTGCATGTCACTAAGCTCAGTTTGCTATGGTAATTATAATATTCACCCTGGTGTTTTCATCTTCTAATTAAGGTTTAAAAATAGCACAGTCCATATTAATGATAAATCCTTTATTTGCCATTCGTGCAAGTACCCTGGAATGCTTCTCTTCACCGACCCCATCTTGCTCTCCATAGCTTGGGGGGGGGGCGGGGTGACAGTGCAGGGTTAGCCAACATGCAGCACCCCTGGAGCTGGGGGTTAAGGGCCCATGGACATGTGTCTGTTCTGCCCTGGCTGGGGCTTAAACCAGCCATCTCCTGATCACGGGCACAGAGACTTTGCCCGCTGAGCCAACACTGCCAACCAACCAAAGACAAAAATCAGGAACGGGCATGAACACAGTCCCCCACTACGAGAAATTATGCAGTCGAGATTGCCATTTGCCGGGGTCAGCACAGCCACAGAGCAAAGGCAGGGCCTCGCCCTGGGTGGGCCCCTTACGGACCACAGTATCTCCCCTGCCAGGTAAGTACTGTTATTAAGAGGGGAACCATCATCAAAAACAAATTAAACAGATATAAACCGTGAACTTGTGAACTGCGTTTTAGATAAATACGGCTCACTTTTCTCCTTAATGAAATGTAAAGTACATCATGGTGTTTTGCATTCTTACACAATGCACAAATAATCAGAAGGTCAGGCTTGATGTGTCTAGCTCACGGTTCCGTCTTCTTTTGCAATTTGATTTTGTGGGATTTGCCCGTAGCAGGGAATAACCTACAATACACAGGAGGGAGAACAAGAGTCACACAGCAGGACTGTGCGTCTTGAGAATAAATTTATTCAAACCTTTCTAAACCTCACTCTGGCAATTTCACTCATCATTCAGCAAACGATAGCACTGTCTCGATATAGCTGCCTTTTCCATTTGACCAGACAACTTATCGAAACAAGATAAATGCAGAATAAAGACACACGTTAGAAAACAAACAAAACACCTTGTCCTCTACTTGTTACGTACTTCATTTAGCATCATGAGCTTGTACCAAAGAGCAACAACAAAAGATTTAGAAATTACACCATTATGTCACACGATCCAATATTCGGACTAGGGAGAACCCAGCCCTGCAGACAGCAGAGGCAGGCTAGTACCTTCAAACTGTATCCCAAGCCCATATTCATCACTTTATATACAATGATGGAAGGACAGGGAGATTTAAGGATTCAAAGGTTTTTGTCGTCATATGTACAAAGTACAGCTTACAGAATACAATGAAACTCTTACTTGAATGCTTCCTTCAGAGACGAGACAATTAACAATTAACAGAGCAGTGCAACATTTCAATAACTAACATTAAATAAACAAGAGATAATAGAAAGCTAACAAATATCGTATACTATGCGTATAAAATATACTATATGTATGCAAATATCGTATAAGATTGGCAGAGTGCCCTTGAGTGACCCCAGATGTATTTGTAGCATGTGTATCGCACATTAGCAATATTGCACATAAGTTTGTTGAAAATACCGTTAGCATATATTGCACATTATATTACACATGATGAGCATTATTATTATTTCTGCACATGGAAACGGCCTCTATATGTCACATCAGTGTATGTTGAACAGTCTGAGAGCACTGGGGTCAAAGCTGTCCCTGAATCTTGTGGCGCGTGTGTGGATTGTCCTGAGCCTCTTACCAGAAGGCAGGAGAGAGAAGGGGTTAAGTCAGGTACCGATGTGGCATATGTGATATTTATAGTATGCATGAAGCAGAAGCAGAAGAAGGCAGACTAAGCAGACTGAGCTAGCACAGCTGAACGTCGGCCTGAATGTTGTGAGGGAAGAGACACTCTGTCCACCTGGGACCTTGCCGGCTCGCTTTGTCTGCTGTTAGCCTCATTTCCTCCTCTTTCACCTCAAAGGACCCCCATCCCCTAAAGCACGCGTGAGGAAACCCTTCAGAATACAAGCTGTTACAATTCTGGTTCTGATGCACATTAATTTGCAATACACACAATACAGGCTCATATCAAACAATTTTTACAGAACTGAAACCCAAGTGAGGCAAACTGTTATTTTCCAACCACTGGTGCTGACTGGGGTGACACGGCCCTGGAGACTATGCCAGGCATCAAAGGGCACAGGTACTGGTTGGGATGCCATTAATAATATCCAGGCATGTGCGCATGTGCACACATACACACACACACACACACACACACACACACACACATACACATACACACACAGATTAGGTATCTATACCTTTGTGGGGACCGTGCATTCATTTATATGGGAAAAACCCTAATCCAGCAATGACAACCTTAACCCTTACCCAGCCATAACCTTAACCAAACAAAATACACAACTTTTGACATTTTTAGTTTTTTGATTGCTGTCACAGATTTTTATCAAATTGAGTTTCCCCTTGCGGGGGCCGAAAAGGTGGTCTCCACAATGTTAAAATGACCGGTTTTTATCACATTACGGGGATATTTGGTCCCAACAATATAATATATACATAACAGACACACAGTGGGAGGAAGTCAGAGGAAGCCCGCACAACACAGGAAGGACATGCACAGAGACAGAGAGAAGCTGGGATCCAAACAGCCAGCCCTGGAGGTGTGAGGTATCAGCATGTCTCACTGAGTCAGTCCATAGTATTACCATGAAAGATGATTCACTGAACAGCATGGGGTTACCGGCTTCTTATCTGGCTCTCGGTCAAGTGATCTTCACAGGTATCCACACTCAAGAAAATGCATCTGATGGCTGGAATATAGAATGTCATATTTAAAAAAATGTTGGCCGCTAGTGAAACCAGGAAAGGTAAGCAGGAGGTTAAGCCGATGAAGGACTGAGCACAAATATCAGCGGCGTATTGCCCTCAGTTGCTGCTTCCCCTGTTACTTAGAATCAGATGGGACACGTGGACTGGGGCTAAGTAATTAAGCTTACATCCCTGTGGATGTGAATGTGTTATTATCCTGCAGTTCTGCACAGCCAATATGCAGTCTGTGGTTGAAAAAGACTAGAGAGCCCAGGGGCAGCATGGGGCCATTTGAGATGTCTGTTTATCACTGTCTCACAGAGGGACATAAGCAATCAGCAATCTGACTAAAGCTGTTAAAAAACAGTAAGCAAAAAATCCCATTATTCACCTATAAGAGTCTCCAGTCTTGATTTTAATTGAATGTAATGTGAGTGTGGATCTCAGGAGCACTTTCCTGGGCCAGACCGGTTGCTTTGGCAGATTAGGAAATATCATCTCCATCTATCCATAAGCTTACATCACCAAGTCACTCTTCATGAAAGAGGTCATATCAGGGAGTGTTTTTTTTTCCAGTTACGTAAAGCCCTAATTATTAAATTATTATTTCAGAGAGACGATTTACACTGAATCTCTCAATGGTTTTTATTAACGGATTTCAGCAGCAGCCCTTCCTGTGAAACCGAGTAGCGTGTGTGTGTGTGTGGGGGGAATCTCATTGGCCAGTTTCTCCCAGTCTACAGCTCTAAAAACGCACGGCTTTTTTTTTTTTTTTTACAATGTGATGTCAGAGACAACACAGAAATCGCGCTACAAAACCTACCAGCTCCCAACACTAATTCATGGCAAACTGTACTGACTAAACATGTTCATGTATATGGTACCTTTTAATGATAAGGGGTATCTTTAGAGCAAAAGAACTATTATCTATATTCGTGGAATGTTTATCAAGTCTTTTTTTAATTCAGCGATCATTTGCATTTTGCAAAGCTAATAATTAGCATGGACAAAGATAGGTAAAATAATAAAAAACGTGAAATAAAAACGAATTAAACTGAAAGTGTAGGGGACTGATTTAGCGCCCACACCAGCTGACGCCATGTGCCATTCTTCAACACTCTTTCTGTACCTCTTACACTCTCAGTGCTGCTCACACTAATTACTGACAGCCTTTGCTGAAGCAGGTTGCACAATCCAAGGTACCCTATAGACGAGCACATCAGGTTGCGCTGCATCGCTAAACAGATCGCGAGAATGCCCTCCCACACACATATAAATGAACGCACTGCACATCCATCCCCTAACGGCTTCGGCCTTCCAGTTGAGCCGTCAGAAACAGCCGGTGACAGAAGAGTTATGTTTGCTACCGGAGATGCAGCCATGGCTGATCTTCTGCAAGCTTATTTACATACGCTGGCAAAATAAGATTCACTGAGAAAATAGGATTCTAGGACACGTTTGCCTAGATAACAGTCCTTTACTTAATAATGTAGGTTACATACACACACAGTGCAAGCTGGAGGTAGGGAAGGCACTGGAATAAACTGACCAGTTATGATTATGTCTCCGTGGTGACTGATCATCTGCCATGGGCCACAAAGGTAATGAAAACCGGTAACAACTGTGTTCTCATCAGTGTTCGAATGGGGTTAGCGGACAAGCCTATGGATAGGAGGCCCATTCACCGTAATGAGTTGGATTTGAGGCGTTGACTTGATTTTTCTTGCAATGGAGTTTCCTTGAATCCTTCTCCTTAGCTCTTCTCTTCTGCCCTCATGTACCCCACAACCTCAAATGCCCAAGGCTGTGAACGGATCAGTGTCACTTGGCTCCAGATTGTGTGAAATTAGTTTGGAACTGTCAAGTATCTGACGCCCCAGAGGACCAGTTCATAACCAAGTGCTGACAGAGCCTTCCTCGCTAGTCCAGAACAGGTCTGGTCTGCAGGAGGTTGTCCAAAGGGCGCTTGACAAAGTCCGCGGGGCCGTGGGGTGAGGCAGAGCACTGCTTTTGTTTCTGGACACACACGGCGCCTTCCAGTCAAGATGCAGATACAGGGAACAGTAATCACTCCATCCCCTGCTTTGTCTTGCGTTATATACAACGAGATCACAATAAAGGAGGTGGGTGGAACACTGAGCAAAAGGCTGTTTGAACGCTGCGGAATGAATGTGTGCATTAACACTGCATTTATTTAGTTCGTGTGTGTGACAAGGAGTGATGGGGAGATTTTTATAGTACGTCAATAATTACCACCATGTTTGCACAGTGCAATATCTGCCAGGCGGGAGTAGTTAAAAAAATCCCTTCCTAGTTTAGGTTCCATCACTATTACCAAAGTAAGATAGTTTCATCTTCATTTCTACCATAAATCATTATGTCTGATATAGCACCAGCAAGTTTAATTATATGAAATGTATAAAATTTCAGAATTTTTTGCTTTGCATGTATTCCTGCATAATCAGGGCACAAAAAATAAAGAAGAATGATTTTTGTTTTTATTTTTCTCTTTTCTTAACACTTTGCAAATCAGCTGCCTGTTTCTTTTAATAGGATTCTTATGTAAGTGTTACCATTTTGACTCCAGGCACGACTCCAATACAAAAAAAAAAACATGTGTTAGTTTTGCAGCCTAAGAAAAAATAAAATGAGATGTTTATGAGATCATCATTGCACCGGTTCCGGCATCTTCCTAAGAGAGACAGAGGCAGAATCTTCACTGTCCTTGGTTCCCTGCATCAGGGGGCACCTACAACGTAACGAAGCAGGAGTAGCCTGCACACAATTTAGTGTCAGCTGGCGCTTCAGGGCCTTCCGCCCATCTCCAGAGGTCCCAGCATCAGCCCTGCATGCTTCCTCACCAGCTACGCCTGCCTCTCCATCGCAGAGACCGGCGTTATGACACAGGGCTCAAAATAAACTCCTGAGTGCAAGGCTGTACAAATTTGGCAACTGCTCCATTCACACCACCTCACTTAACACAACCCACTCTGCACTAAGCAAGCCGATTTATTTTGGCACAGAAATGGAAAATGTCAGGAGAATTCGGGCACTGAGAAACAAAAAAAACATGACAACTACCTGTCAGCTCATCACTATGACATGTGCGCTTACTTAGAGGATTCTCAGAGGTTTCACATTAAAAGATCCATCCATCACAGACTAATGAATGAATGAATGAATGGATGGATGAATGAATGAATGGATGGATGGATGGATGGATGGATGGAAAGGAAGGTAAATGTCCCACCTAGTTTTTGCTAACAATTCAATTGCATCATTCCCTTTCCCCAATATTTACTGAGATCTCATTACATTTTATGGCCCCCGGGCTGCATGACGTGAATACTCCTCTCTGCTTCACGGTTCGCGCGTAATATAAAGTTTCAGAGTGTCGTGCGAGCCGACGCCTGTTACTGCTCTCAGCATCGGTTCGCTATTTTTGTTCACATTCAACATAAGTGAAACATATGGTTCCTCACCAACATTTGTTTTACATTCATTTTATTTGTCATTTAAAAACCTGTTGGTTTGGTTTCACAAAATGGGCTAAATCACGGCTGGGCGAATTAATACGCTAAGGTGTTAACCTGCCATTGTGGGCGTCTCGAGCAGAGCGGGGTGGGGGTAGGCGAAAAGAGAATTTCCCCACAGGGATTAATAAAGTAACATCATTATCATTATCGTTCATCTCAGCCGAGAGACTCACCGGACAGACTCAGGGAGCACAAGGAGATCTCGGCGCTTGGCTCTGAAACTGACATTTAAAGGGAGCTAAAGCCATGTCCAGAAGCAGGGTCCAGGGCACCGACCAACAGGGACACACTGCCTCGGCACAAGCTGGGTCGCAGGACATCCCTGGGAAATCCTGCATTCCTCTCATTCCCGCAGGGAAGGCAAAGATTCAACATGGCGAAGCCGTAAGACAGCACAGAAGGGGGGGATACGGCCAGCCGTTCACAGCAATCTCACGGCTGCATTCCTCAGACATTAACTGGGCCTTTATATCCCTGGTAGGCTTCATCACCCCACAGATGGGGGAGGCAGACATTCCAAGTCTCTTAGACTAAGGAAAATAGCCAAAATACAAGAATCATATTCCGGGGATTCGCAGGTTATTTAAAATACTCTGTGTAAAGACTGGGCCCTATTACATTTATGCAACTGATTGTTATCCTGTATGTAAAATATGCAGATCTGTCTCACTTCACATTTTCCATAAATAAGTTCCTAACTCAAATCCAGCATGGACAGTCTGTGTGGCCGTGGGAGGTATGATAATCAGAGCACGATTTCGATGAAAATAGCTAAACGAAACTTCAAAATAGGCTAAACAGAAACGAAACAGGCTAAAGTGTTGTGCATTCTCATACACTGCAGCAGGCCCATCGTTTCTGTGTGGAAATATATGCAGGGTTATACAGTGCAGTCCAGCTGTTGCCTCTGTACAGCAGCGTCATGCGTCTTCTCTGTCTCCAGGATGCAGCTGTCGGCAGGTCTTGGAGAATTCATCCATTTGTTTAATCTCATGTCAGAGTACAGAGCAGTGGCGATGTATATCACAACACTGCAATGGACACAGTAGTCACACTGTGCGATGTAGCAATATAAGAAATATTTAAAAATAAGTTTTGAATAATGAAGATTCCATTATTTAAAATAAGACTAACACTGTTAGTCTCAACATAACCAAAAATAAAAATGGATCCAAAACGCGTCCAGGCCTGGTTAGTTGTACGTTTCTTACTCGCGCTCTGTACACGCAGCGAATTTGCCTCAATAAAGCACGGATTTATAATAAACCTATGGAACCCGCGCTTAATTATTTATACTTTTTGTAAGGGGAGGGTCTGCCAATACTTAGAGGGACGTGTTTCCCGCTGTCCTTGCATGGACACGGACGAGATCGCGTTCCTGGAGGCACAGCGTGACGGTGCCGTCCCTGTCCCTGCACTCACGATCTGCAGCCAGGAGGGCTGGGGGATGTAAATTGGCCCACATTCTGTCATGTGTGTGAGAAGGCCAGCTTGCTGTCACGCCCTACAACTATACCTGCTGTCAGCCAGGCACCCAGAATTGTCACCAGCACCATGGGTGGGATCAGGCCAAACGGAGACATACCCAGGGAACGCTGAGCACCTCAACACAGCCCACAGCCAAAAACGATGTGGGTGGCTCACGGCAACGATGACGGGCGTGAATGCCAGTCTGCACCCCTCCGAAACTGGGTGGGTGCCCATACATTATACAGGAAACCTCTGATGGGTTATTGAGCATTTCGAGACTTGGCAAACCTCAGTTCCAGTGATGGACAATCCACCCACTGTTGTGATCTCCACTCACCCCTGTCTCGTTGACGTTATAATAACAACTGACTACAACTTCATAAGTCCCACAAACGCTTCTTTTGTTATCAGTTGTCAAGCCTTCGAGTCCTGTCAGTGATTTAAGGACTTCACGCCACTCAAAACTCATCACTGTTACAAGCCTGTTATCCCAACGAGGGGAAATTGCTGCCTGCCCAATATGAAACAAGAAATCACATTTTCTGGGAATACTGGGGAAGTCGGCACGACGCTGTATATTCTGCCAGGGATAATGACAGTGTATATTAGGTTTGGGGGCCGTAACAAGCAAATATCAGTTTGCACTCTATTCTTGGTTATTCCCCATGATTCACATAAAATCTTTCTGCATTTTCAAAACATGATGCCAAGACAAAAAGCTAAGCCTTGGATTGGCATGCCTACGTATTGCAGGGTAAATCACTAGTGAAGCAAAAAACGCTCTCTGGTCCCTGAACAGTGCCTCACAGTTCTCCATCTTCCTGAGAGAGAAGGTGGCATTCAAATTAGCTCTTGCATGAATTCTATGCCATTTCAGTCTCCGATACCACAATGATGCGCCGTTTGCAGGGCCTGCAGACTGGGTCGCTCATCGCCAGACTCTGAGACAGGGCTGTCATGGTATTTAAGACCGTCTTTTTTGGGTCTCTGCCCAGCGCCCGATGATGCTTTTGAAGTCCGGAAAGCGAGTCAGGTTCTGTTTGAATATGAAAATATATGCAAATATGAGGCTCTGTGTGTGATCTTGGCTAAGTGTGCTGAGAAGGAGGCAAAGAATTTAGATGTCCTTTCCCAATGGGCACCTTACCTACGATACAGTGTCTGATTCCCATATTATTTAACTGAAGGTAGACTTGACTTCTGTGATGTACACATTTATAGGACTGAATTCCCTAACAGTTTATACTGTCCTCAAGCGCAATAGATGTTAATTTTCCTGCATCTGCAGAGGTATTTAGTCCGACGTTCTGCAAGTCTTCACTTTGTTTTAGAATCGATGAGCATCGTAACCTTGAAGCAGTAATTCAGCATTTTCTGGATCCAAACCCCATACAAAATGTTCAAGTAAGCATCACTGTTGGTGTTTAGCTGAAGAATGAATATCTGCATTTAACTGTGGTTATACATTTCTAAAGCCCACCCTTCCAGCCAATTCTCTCGCTAATGTAAAAGTGTGGAATTTCCCAGTTCTGTGTGCTCTCATCTGACACTGCACAGTAGTAAAAAATAAGGTCGAATGTCTTTTGTTTTTCTTCTGGCACTGTCCTTAATGACCACAAGGACGCAGTAATACAATACGGGGGGGGGGGGTGCAAGCATTATGGATGCATTATAAGATGACTAGAATGATTTTGACTGACCCCGAACTAAAGTATTTTCATTAAACGATGACACTGGTAACAGGCCCAGAAATACAACCCAAAAAGGCACGCGTTACTGATCAGCCTTTCCGTGTAGAATGAAATGGCATATTACTGATATTAACTGAAATTTGGCCACACTACCTTTCAAATTAACCAGCACAAAATCTCTCCAAAGAGCCATGGAACACAATGAAAAGCTCCTGTTCTAGAACCTTACTGTAGTCTCTTTGTTCTGACATAACTATAGTTCCAATCATTTATTATTATATAATATTACCTTTACTATATCACACACACACTATTAATAGTAGCAGTCTTTAAATGTTACAGTAAATATTACTCCTATTACACAGAAACTATACAACATATAGATTTAAATAGTACATCTTTTTTCCTTGTCAGACTGCTGCTCTGTGTATGATGTACGATACACAGTAAGTAACATTAGGCCTGGCAGGCACAGCCAGTCCCTGGAGCTATTGGGGTTAAGGGTCTCGCTCAGGGACCCCATGGCAGGATCACTCTGCCAACCCCGGGATTTGAACCAGCAACCTTCCAAGTCCCAACCCACAGAGCTGCCCCCCCTCCCCGACAATATATTTTCTCTTAAATAATTTTGTGACCAGTGCATAATTCCATATGTGATGCATATTTTATAGCTTTGATGTCTTTATAATTATTCTAAAACGCAGAGAATTTTAAAAAGTCCAAACTTTTGACTGATACTGTACATAACACTAGGAAAACACCAGCTGCATAACTGATGTACGACCAAAACGTTGCAATGAAAGCTGCTCCTCAGTCCACTGAATAAATAGCACTGCTGCTGATTACTTGGCCCACTATGCATGTGACCTCTTAATGGATGCAAGCTGGGGCATCTGCGTGAGACGGGAGGAGCCAACTGCCGGGGTTGGGGGGGGGGGGGGTGCAACAAATGCAGCACTTGAACTGACTGCATATTTTGTAAATTCACCAATTTTATAAATTCACCTCTGTGGGGATGGAATTACTACGTCATCCATTTAAAGACCTTTCAGATCGGTCTTGTCCGTATGCCCGCTTTAATTACATTCACCGCTGTACGAAGTTCCCATCAATGATAACTGTCTTCACACGCAAAACAAAAACAAAGCTGCAGTCAACATACGCAAAATTTGAACCCTCCAATCAAATCTGCTAAGTGATGCATAAATAGATGCAGCCCTTTACAGTCCCATATACAGGTCACCATTACCTTCCCATTATCATTTACAAAACCGGCAAATGGTCTTTTAAAAACTGGAGCACTTCTGCATCCCGTGAGGCACGCTCTATCAGCTTTCAGCAGGGCCCTTCTTACATCTGAGCACATTTTCGCATCGACGGCGCTGCGTGAAAGCTCCGGGCGGAGGGTAGCTGTGAGCCGGCTGCCGCTTCTGACGATAAGCAGCGGCTTCTCCTAATCCTCACTCAGTAAGCGCGTTTAATTGGCCCTCTCTGTGAGCAGCACCCATCCAAGCGCCTTTTTGCTGGGAGTTGTAATTAGCAGGCAGGGCCGGCACCATCTGACATTTCCATCTTACAAGGCAGAGCGCTGCCACCTGCTCCCTTAGGGTTCAATAAGAGCCCCCAGCAGGACAGGAAGAGATCAGGACATTCTCCACTGAGTCTGCGTTTTGTCAACAGTTGACCATATACCCCCGATTCTGAAAAGCTTGCTCAGGTAGCATTGTGATTATACAAGCAGATGTATCTGACCAAATGTATTTGTCAAAACCAGAACCATCAGGACCATAAAGCAACTTCCGAAAGCAGTGCCTCAAAAGGCTCCCTTTCCTGGAAAGCCTCAGGCTAAGCCTAAAGATAGCGCCCCCTACGGGTCTATCAGGCACCAGCATGTCAAGGAACGGAAGTGAAATATTCAGTACTAGCTTTATTATGCTAGAATCACATGGTCCTGTCATAAAATCTTGGGTTTGATACCAATGCTAATGTCTTAGACTGCAGCTCATCCATCCATCCATCCATTAGTCTTCCAACGACTTATCCTGTTCTGGGACATGGGGGACCTGCCATCCAAAGCCTCATCATGCTCCATGAGTTAAATCGTAAGCTCCAAGCTCCGAAAAACTTGTAAAACCTAAATATTCCTAAATGTATCCACCAAGGGGCTGAGCCTGTGGCCTACCTCCCTAAGTGTAGCAACGTGGAATATAATACAGGGTGTCCATAAAGTCTCTTTACAATTTCAAAAATGTATTACAAAAGCAAATGAAAATACAGATAAGTGAAAATTATTGCAAAATGAGACGTATATATTTAAGTTTTTTGCCTCATTTAATACACCTCTACATGGGTACCATTAGTTGCACGAAGCACATCGAGACGGTACTGGATTTCTTGCCATGTAGCATCTCGCTGTAGCATAAGTATAAAATGTATAAAGATGAAATATACAAAACATACTTCCTTCTTGAGTTAATTTAC
>JAAGVU020000002.1:7044804-7066078 GCA_011763525.2 Mormyrus iriodes
GTAAATTAACTCAAGAAGGAAGTATGTTTTGTATATTTCATCTTTATACATTTTATACTTATGCTACAGCGAGATGCAAGTTTCACAGATCATCTCAGCTAAGCCTTAAGTATACATCCTTCGGGTTAGCTTTCATTTGCTATCGTATAGTGACTGAAATGAACACCCTCGAAAATTTTATGCACTAATTCAATACAAAACAGCATATTTATCTGTTAAGGAGATTGTGCCTGACTCAGTGTAGGCTAATTTATTTAGCATAAACAGCTTGACTAACAGAAATGTCTGAGAAGTAAAAAAAGAAAATCCTGGCGTGTAAAGAAAAACAGCCATCCATCTTCCATAACCATGTATCCAGTATGGAGTCACAGTAATGATCTATTAACATGACACTGTTACCAAACTGACACCGAACTGTATCAACACACATTCCAAATCATTGTTTTCAGCAGCCTGTACCTGTAACCTACATTTATGCTTGGCACTAAGACGGCCCTCGCATGCTGAAGCCATTAGCACAGGTCTCTTTCTTTTCAAGCCAGCATTATGTGCCACACTTGTACGATATATGATATACAATGTACAATATACGATGTATATAGCAAATTTTCAGATGTGTGACACGTATATATATATACATATGATATACGTGTCACACATCTGAAAATTTGCTGGGGTCAAACAAGAGAAAAGTCACAGAACCACTGACAGTCGTCCATACTGGTCATATACATTTGGGTAACATATCCAAAAACCATCACCAATTACAAGAAGTGCTTGAATTATCAGTGATAGTGTAAGTAGGAGGACTCCACTAGGAGTAAAACTGGACACAGATGTCAAGAATGTTTAAGCAAAAGTCTCTCATACCATCTCCTAAAACCTCATGTGTTAATGCAGCGTGGGCAAGTATGAGAACCAGTGTGTGAAGTCCATGGGGACACCATGACATCAGAACACCAACACATATCTTAGGGTGTGAAACTAATAATTGGCTCTCTGCAAGGTCAACAGAAGTCCTATGTTTCTCAAAGAATTCAAACAATAACTTCCTCTTCCATTGTCTAGACCAGTGTTTCTCAAACTGGTTTTTGCTAACGGGAGCTGGGAGAGAGTAAAAATGTGGACTGCCTGGCAGGGAGCTGGGAGGGAGCAAAAACGTGCACTGTCTGGGGGTCCCCAAGGACCAGAATGACAAACACTGTTCTAGACAGTCCTGCGTCTTGGTAAACAAACTACAACCCGAGTCCACTCTGACATTAGCACCAGTTTAAGGAAAAGCTTTTATCTGCTGGAACCACTCCCCCAACCCCAGCAGAGCAAGGCTATCATCTCCAGCTTCTTAGCAGGTCTATAAGAACAATGTGTTGTAGTTCATCCATCTTCCAACCACGTATTCTGAGCCGAGAGGTGAAACCTACCAGAGACAGGATAGGGCACATGGTAGATTTGGAAGATAAGATGTATCAGGGAATAAAATTATGAAAAGACATTCTTTTTTTGCAGCTTCCAAAGCCTTAGTTAAGGTGAAAATACTACTTCTCAATGTATGGAGTTAAAAGGTCCTCTCCTCAGCTTTCATAAAATATCAATGAATGAATGAATGAATGATGAGAAATGAGTGGGAGGTACACCATGTAGGAGGCTGCAGACATTGTAGAAACATGCACATTCCTTTCAATTAATGAACCAGAAATATAGCTGTAATAGGCAAATAACTCCCAAAAATACCGAAAATGTGCAAACCTGACCTGTTATTAATCTGATTTATCACTTTCTGAAAACTGTATTACATTACTATGAAGCTGCTGTTACGGATATTTCAACTGCCAAGTGTAGCCAGAGCCTTTTTCTTGTCTAGCAGGTAACTCTGTGCCTTTAAAATAGAACTTAATTCCCTGGAAACTAATCAGGTTGTACTACCAGGCAAAAATGGAAACATTTGCAGTATGTCTGTAGTATAAGTAAACACCACTGCAATACTCCTTTCAGAAAAATCATTGAGGTCATGCATGTGCAATACTGCCTATATACCATCAAAGAATGTCTTACACGTGCTGCAAAGCACTGTGCATAAGAACATCAACCCTATATCTGGTTTAAATATATTTTTATACGTACTTAAAGATGTGAGAACTCGCCAGAATATCCCACCGAGCTAGTGCACAGTGGCATAACCTTTCAACAAAAATACAGATGGCATTTTGCTAAAATGTGCCAATATGCAAGTAAAGATATCAGTATTGGCCAATATCTCGCAATGTGTCAGAAAGGACTTCTCCTAGAAGGTGCAATACAGGAACTTGGTTCCCAACATTCATTGTCACAGAGATTTTAAACCATTTTAATATTATAATAAAGTATTATACTGTAGAATGGCACAAGCCTGATGTAACATGTGCTCTGATGTTCATGAAGTAGCTGTATGACATAAAACCGAAGAAACCAAGAACGGCCTTACTGACTGCGTGCAGGTACTTCAATACATGTGTGAATTAATGTTGACCGACACATGACAACGCTGGGAAAGGCAGAGGTGGCACCAGTGATGACAGAGATGGAAGGACCTGAAGGGGGCTACCCAGCATGCCTCAGCATCAACGTTAACTCCAAACTTCCCCACCACGACTGCTAGGCTCTGTTAGCGTTGCAAACCCCTGGCCATCCTGCAGAAGGATCTCCAGGGCATGTGCTCACAGCATCGGCTGGCACGCACAAGCACCTGCCATCAAATCGAGCCGCTTTGAGCTGCTCTGCAGCGGCGCCCAGGGGGGCTGTGGGGGCTCACAGTGCTGCACCCTCACCACCACATCCTTATGGCCATTCTTTTCATTGAATTTTTTCAGATAAATTTAATGTCCTACTTATCAGCCTCTCAAGTCCGGCCTGATGTGAACCGATATTGCCACGTGCTTGTAACATTATTTATGAAGCTCTTCTACAAAACCCAATAACTAAAAATGGAGTTTCGGCTCTTACTGCATGTCCAGGGCAGTTAAATGAAAACCCATTCCTGTTTTAATGACCTTTCTGTGTGTCACAGATCGCTGGTTGCTGGCCCCATAATGGTACTCAGCTATACAGATATACAGCAGATATCCTGACAAAACATACAGACTAAATAATACTAAAACAATAATGAAACCACTTATTTCTATTAACAACATGAAGTGTTTTACTTATCCACCGCAGTCTTTGTATAAACAACAAAAGATATATTGTATATTACTACTGCAGTGAGAAAAACTTTGGGAATATATTGCAGGATATATAAATCATTATCACCCAGGGATCCTGGCCTTGACATCAAATTTTTCTGAGCCCCTTTCTGACATTACTACAAATTTCTCCATTTTCATTTCCAAACACCCCTTAATCCTTGATCAAACAGCTGGAAATACAACAGCTTAATAGCAGGTCCCCAGTAACCCCTCTTTTCAGCCAGGGCTTTAATGATGCCATGAGCACCCAGGCATCTGGCATATTTGCGGTATACCGGAATCTTCCAAGGAACGAGAGGACTGTTCCAAACACCAAGATTAGTTTCCTGTTTTCCGCTGAGCTGAAAGAGGAAAGCATTACATTCAAACCACCTATGGGTTTGGAGAAGGATACAGCAAACAGAATGGGGAACAGAAATTGCATGCTCCATTTCCAAGAAATTACTGACAAAAAAGTTTGGAATGCACATACTTTCCATCTACTTTACATTCTCAAGCAGCGCCAGCTGCCTTCAGCCACTGGGTGGTACACTTAATAATATGATCTGAAAAACAATTCAGTCTAATTGATTTTCTCCCTCTATCAGTGAATGATTAACAGACTGTATCCTACTGAATTTATTAAACATGCCCTCAATTTTGTGATGAGGCATGAGACTAATGCAGGCAAGACATGCGCTGCATCACACTGAGGACATTTACCATAGATTTCAATCTGCCCTACAGGATTATGATACTTCATGGCAGACAATTAGGCTAAGAATTAAATTTAAAATGACAAAGTCATGCTCAGTTTTGGAAATATTTTTCAAGAGAGTCACAGCTGGAGATTTGTGAGGAGATTCTCCAAACACCATTAATCCGATTAGCCTTTGAGTGTAATTGTTGAGGAATGACTTACCGTTGAAGTAAAAAGACATATGTCCATCAAAGCAGTCTAAAAGGAGTATAGGGCACATTACACAAACCCTTTTTATTATATAGCGATAAAGGAGAACGCATCTGTCGGCTAAAAGTCTCTTATCTGAGAATACTTGACTTATGATATAGTTTAAAGCTGTCAAAATCTTAATAGCTATCAAGGCAAGATGAGGTGGATAGAATGGCAATTAACGTTATCTTTTCCTGTTTAACCCAGTAAAGTTTATTTAATTTCCATAATACTCCGAAGCGTCACAGCCACCTAATCCCACATCCCCATGCTGACTACTTGAAATTATAAATTTCATCCACTGATGTTTGGTTCTGCTTAGCTGGCTATATTACAGATATGGGATATTTAATAACCTTCCTGGAAGTTATGAGTAGGAGTGGGTCCCATTAAAAGATGCACCAAAGTGCTATTGCCACATCCTATCCTGCAGGAATCACACCAGCTGAAATAGCTCTAATGAAACAGAGTTTAAAAGCTTAAAAATGTTATGCCTTCTGCATGCATTCATTTAACAAGCAAAAAATACTCTAGTGTACTGTTTGTAACATTTAAGGGGCTATCCGTCTATTTAACATGCAAATAATACTCTAGCGTACTGCTTGTAACATTTAAGGGGCTATCCGTCTATTTAACATGCAAATAATACTCTAGCGTACTGCTTGTAACATTTAAGGGGCTATCCGTCTATTTAACATGCAAATAATACTCTAGCGTACTGCTTATAACATTTAAGGGGCTATCCGTCTATTTAACAAGCAAAAAATACTCTAGTGTACTGCTTGTAACATTTAAGGGGCTATCCGTCTATTTAACATGCAAATAATACTCTAGTGTACTGCTTGTAACATTTAAGGGGCTATCCGTCTATTTAACATGCAAATAATACTCTAGCGTACTGCTTGTAACATTTAAGGGGCTATCCATCTATTTAACATGCAAATAATACTCTAGTGTACTGCTTGTAACATTTAAGGGGCTATCTATTTGTTTAAACTCCAGAGCAAGTCAATAGTACAGATCAGACTGTAAGCATAGATTCACACTGTTTGTATCAAACCCAGTTGTTACAATCTAATAACATACCGATTACTCTTATTATCAGTGTTACAAGCTATAGCTGTTTAGTGTATTCTTTCATCCTTAATTTAATTTCATAATTGCTTTTCAATTGCAGGGTCAAGAGCCACCTGAGGCCGATCCCAGGAAACACCTTGACAGGACACAAGTCCATCACAAGACATTTAGAGACATCAGTTAGCACCTGAGGATTGTGGGAGAATCCCTGATCAACATGGAAACAACACACACTGGATAGGAGATTAGTACCAGTCCACCAGAGACCACAGTGCTACTCATGGAACCACTAATAGCTTTTACTCATCTGTTAGTGTTATATCTAGAAGAATCTGGTCCAAGAATACAAAATCAGGAACAGCGTTTGGACTGAAACCTGTAACCTTGAGCAAGGACACAGCTAGAGATTATGGGCCCCATGAAAGCATATAATATTGGCCCCCCAACCCAGACCAATCCAAATTTGTTCCAAATCGTCCAACCCCCCCACCCCATATGGCACCCCAAACCTTGATGTATTTTATTTCGCAACCAGCAATTTAGAATCATATAGAATTTGAACTTTAATTGAACTTCTAACTTTTAATTTGAAGTTGAACACTAGAAGGACCGCAATAAGATGGCTCTCGTTAACCAAAGTATTCAGCCTTTTAAAAATGGAATATTTAGTCTCTTATCCTTGACAAACACCTTCTCCAATAATGCCTTCATATATCTTTTACATTCTAATGCTTCTACGATGGCCATCTTGTGCACTAAACAGATCTAGCTATCCTCCTGATCTGAGGGATGTTCTGGGAGACCTCCTGCACAGATTCCCTCTTAACCTGGCCTAAAAGCATCTTGGTTTCTTTTGTTACTTTTACTAATACATTGTTTTCCCTTTACCAAAAAGATACAAAGATAAAGTCTGTCTCAAATCACAGCACTCCAGAAGCTGTCTAAGGGTCTCTGGGATGTGATAGAAAAGGGGCCTTGGCGGTCTGTATAAAACTCCTAAGCATCACTGGCTGAGAGCAAAATCTACAGGGGAGGGGAAGTAACACAGCTGGACTGGAGAGAAATAGCTATTTCTTACCACCTCCCATCATTTGTCTTTGGCTGGTTGGTTCCTGGCTCTGAACAGACTAAAAATGGATGTACGGTCTCTATATGCAAAAATGTAGGGAAAAATGTGCACTGCTTCTGCTGATCCTTAATTCTCTAAGGATTAAACTGTTTTCCACAAGGAGCATTGCTGTGACAACTCTATGAACGTCTGAATGTCCAACCCTCTGACCACGAAGAAGGCTTCTGCCTACACACAACGAGTAGCTGAACATATGCATTTTTAGCATTGCCTTATTTCAATTTGAACTTCAGAAAAGACCAAAACCTTTATGCAGAAGTCAATGAACAGAAATCACCACCAAATGATGTTATATGCTGCACGTGAATTAAAATGTACCTGTAAAATCAGATTTTTATATATCTAAGGGAACTCAGCAACAGAGCACTTACTGGAGGTATGGTAACCCTCCACAGCTAACACCGACTCAGCACAGCTCACACTCTCTATTCAACTTACTAAACTTAGGAGGAATCCTAAACAAATCTTTTGCTTGGTTGGTGGCTGGTGAGGCTTCTGCAGAACTAGATTGAAAACCTCTTCCGTAACTGGCACAGGCATACTGAGCACATCTAAACCAAAGAAAGGAAAAAAATCAACCTAAAACGGAACCAAAGAATGCACAGCATCGTGCACCAGCATGAGGATGGTGTCATACGGTAGAATACATTAAGGCTGCTAGTGGCAGCTGGTGCGGAGTGAACTGACAGATGGATTATACACAAACACTAAAAGCCACGCGAAATTCCATTGAGACCAGTAACCCTGGCTGAGGCTGGGCTTCCAAAAACATCTCTTTAAAAAACGCAAGGCTTAACAATGCATAAAAGCAAATTAATGAAGCACTTTATGAGCACGCAATGGCTGAAACAGTCAGGAGGCAAAGTCAGATTCCAGCTTCTCACAATCCTAGGCATGCAAGAAGGTATGAAGTCAGGAATCGTGGTAGCTGGTCATGGAACCAAATTTTAGAGAAGTTGAGTAAGCAATGGCGGGGTGGCATGGTGGTGCAGTGGTTAGCATTGCTGCCTTACACCTCTAGAACCAGCGTTCAAGTCTTCGCCAAGGTTCCATGTGTGTGTGTTGTGAAGTTTCCTCTGAGTACTCCAACTTCTCCCCAGTCCAAAGACATGCTGAGGTGACCTGGAGTTATCAAATTGTGCGTGTTTGTGCCCCATCTTGTTTGTTCCTTGCCTTGTGCCCATAGGCTCTGGACCCCCCTGTGACCCAGCAACAAGTGGTTTCAGAAAATGGATGGATGGACTAAGTGACAGGCAGACCATAGGTGTCATGCAATACATTTTTTAAAATTCGTTAATTTAATTGTAACGGCTATTTTGAAAATTACTGACGAAATCTCATAACTTGCATGCTGCAAATTCATTGCTTAAAAAAAGACTGAACAAGCTCAGCCACTGACGAATTGCTAGGGAAATGCCAACAGGACCAATTATACTAACAAAGCAGGCCCATTTTTCTAAATCACTGTCAGCTTTTTGTATATGTCAAGGCCACAGACTGAATAAGCCTTTGCGTTTTCAGAATAATTCCGGAATTTCCTCTGACTGATAGTGAAGATCACAAAAACTGAATTAAGCTTCATAGCAATCAGCTCAAATCTATCCACAGAAAAGAGTGCAGAAATGCAATTATTGCTTCAGTGCTGAAGAAAGGCTGCTGTTTAACTGGGAAGGAAAAGCTAAGAAATTATATTAGTTAAGTTCCATTGAATTTTAATTGACTGCAAAGTAAAGCCAACACGCTCTGCTGACCTTCAGAAGGCCTGACAGGCTAGACTATTGTGTATGAAATTGACACTGAAGTGCTTTTCGGGGAGAAGTAATATATTCTCTCTCTCTCGTTCTCTCTCTCTCTCTCACACATACACACACACAACGAGGCACCACCTCAGAGCTGGATGTTCACAAACGTCCCTTTCAGTCACCATGACACGGCAGCTGTCAAAGAAGGTGGTAACTATGTAAAGGCAAGTGCTCTTCATTTCATTATCATTCTATCAGTTCTTTCTACGAAGGAGGATGCAAAAGACACATTTACGAAGAGGAGATATCAAAATGATCTCATAAATACTTTTAATGTTTATTTCACTCTGTTCTAGCAAGCAAAACATCTATTCATTCGTTTTCCATAATGACACATCCGTTGAATGATCTCAGGGAGCCTGCAGACTATCCCAAGACAAAACGCAAGGAACACCTAGAGGGGATGCCAGTCCATCACAGAGCAGCAGCGCGTCCAAGTCATCAAACTCTTAGGGCACTTTAGAGACATCAGTTCACCTAAACAGTGCGAGGAAACTGCTGGTAACTTCACACAGAAACAGTAGGGGGGATATGAGGCTGCAGGGTGAGTCACATTACAACTGCAACCCAGCAAACAAAAATACATGGCAATAAAATTCCTTCCATCCATCCAACCATCCATCCATCCATCCATCCATCCACCCATCTGTACCATGAGTAGAAGTAGGGTTTGGGTCCCATCTTCGTTGATGTCGGCGGGGGCTGCTCTCCCGAATACTCTGGGGCTTGAGTCCCCCAGAGGACACTGGTATTGGGTCCAAGTGTGGCAGGGATTCGAGTCTCCTTGCACAGAGACCAGAGAGGGTGGTCTAAAGTCCTCTACTGAGAATGGAGTGGTTTTGATAGTATCATTATTATTATGTATTTTTTAAAACTAATTCAATTTTTCTATTCTTCTGTTTTTAATTAATTTTTTTGGTGTATGCCAATCTTAATACCTTTCTTTTAAATGTCTATAAAGCACTTTGTGAACCCTGTGGTTAAAACTATATAAATATTGATATAAATAAAGACTGATACATCCATCCATCCAGCTCCGATACACGCTTGTCCTATTCAGGGTTGCAGGGTGGGTCCTGAGCCTGTCCCACAAGCTGGAAGCTATCCCAGAATCCTCTGGGCAGAGAATAACCCAGGACGGGGCACCAACAACTGACCAACAGACAATAAATGGCAACAGACATCATTCGACTTTGATTTTCCGCATTATACTTATTGTAAATAGCTTAATTAGGCGCAGTCATAAGTTGGAGTCATCCTGGAAGAATATCATGACACAGTGTTCCTTTTTAATGTAATGAAATAAAGTTCAAGAAAGTGAAGCAAGGCCGCCAATGTGCCGTCTGGAGTCTCCTCATCTTTCTGAGCAGCCAGGAGAAAATATCAAGATGGTTCATCCGCGATCTCTCCACGCACTTTCACAGGCCCAGCACGGTCATTTGCGAGACAATATAGGACAATTGTTTTTGTCGATGCTCCTGTGAGCCCTCACCGGTGCTCCTTATAAAGAAAGGAATAAGGAGAAAACACTCATTAAACACGCTGCATGTTCCATCCCAGCTTTCATTGGAAAGGTACACATGCCTTCTTTCCAAATTGCATTTTAAATTGTGTTCAGTATTTCACTTCTGCATTTAATATCCAGCTAAAAAGGAAATCATATATATACATGTCATGTAGTCCTTCCATTTAAAACTACAGATTCAGATCATTACATCATCCTCTCTGAGCTGAATTTCCATTGACTGGCAGAAATTTTTGGTATTTATGTAGATTAGTCTAAGGTCACGGATGTTGGACACGCAGTCCGGCACCTGCGAGGCAGAGGGGGCCAAGGGGGGCTTGTCTGTGAGTTGTTTAAGATGTTGTTTACAAAGCTGCAGGAAAAGGGATACAGCTTAAATTAAACAGTCCGGACATTTCTAGAACCCCAGTGCTGATGAGAAAAGCCTGATGTAACAGTAAAGACATGAGAGGTTGTCTTCTGGAATTGCAAACCTTTCAACAAATAAAAGGTTGCAAAGCTAAGCTTTCACTAATACTAGAGAAGCTTATAAAAGATGTGTTTTGGGTGGTTTAAGGTTCCAATCAATGTTACATTATGAGCTTGAGATCTTATTCTGTTACAACTCCAGAAATCAATGTTTTCACTCCAGTTCAATACTACAAAAGTTACATTACAAAAGTCACAAATGCATTTAAGAGACTATAGAGGCAAACTGAGATAAATGGCTAATTCATATGACAGTTCTCAGTACTCTCCTCTGATGAGAGAATTAAAACTGCGATGGAAAGGCTTTTTTCAACATTAGAATGTAGCAGTTTAGCTATGAAGGTGAAATACCGCACCAATAAAGCAGGGTTCCTCCCCATATAAAGTTAAGCATTAGGCTCTGTGGTAGACAGAAGGCATAGTTTATTTTGACAGTGCAGGAACATTGAGAGAAGCATCCATCTGTGGAAGTGTAGGGCACCACTATGAGCTCAACTAACTAGAAGCAACACTATTGATATTGCTAAGCAGTAAAGCTGGTTTCTGAAGCGTAGTGATTGCCACCTTTGGCTCACACACATAAAAATCCTTGATTTGAAACCCAGTGGAAACTAACAGATCTTAAGAATTTCCTGTAGGGGAAACGTTCATCTTATCTTAATTTCCAGGTGCTGAAGGAACAATATATGTGCAAGTTTACACTACAGCACATAGATGTTTAATTTTGTTATTGAGCAAATTTCTCTCATAGTTCTAATGCTGTTAACAGAAATGAGGGATCTATGCTGAAACCAGCCTGGTCAACGTCTCTCTCACAGAGGCTGCGGACCACAAAAAAACAGTGACAGGAAGCCCCGAAACGAACCTGCTTAGTTTAGCTGCTCTGCTGTTGTCTTTCTAGCCAAGAAATTTGTCTGTTTGTGTGTGTGTGTGTGTGTGTGTGTCTGTGGGGGGGGGGTGTCATTTATTTAGCACTGCTTAATCCATCAACCGTCGATCCTTCTTTTGTGTCATAAAACCTCAGACCATCACTCACATTTCGGCTCAAACGCTTCATTTTGCATCAAACGAATTCAACAAAAGCTCATCAAAGGATCTTAAACTTTCATTCCCAGTCGTGTTATATGGTAATTGCTGAGAAAAAGATTACTGAGGAGAAAAAAATACTGCCTTGTTAGGATTAATTCAGTCATTATAGTTTTTTATTTTATTTTTCTTACAGGGTCTTACCCATCAGAGTTTAGAGTATTTTAACCTATTTTTTTACGTTACTCTCAACAGCGTGGCCTCGTGCTGAGACCTGAACGAACAGCTGAAGCCCAAAGTCACCTGAGCTCAGTAAAATGACGGCATCAGTCACAAAGCGGCCCCCGGCATCATTGAAAAAGGCAAAATCATACACCACAGACCTGGGGGAGGAACCCCAGCCCGTGACAGTATGGTGCGTCATTAAGAACGCAGCAAACAAAATTACTCACAAACAATTTAATGCAAAATGACAGAACTTCATTAAAAGAAGCCTGAACTATATCCCTGTTTTTGTTTTTTTAAACAAAAGGTTATATCTGCATTTATCAACCCCCCTCCCCCTCTTGTTCAGATGTATTCTGAAGCCCATGGATAAAATATATGTTAAAGTCTATTAAGACGAAAAGATTTTTCCCCCAAAATCTTTTTTTGAATTATTAACAAATATATAGTAAAATCTAACACGTTACTAGCATTGTAGCGTAAATGGGACATGAAAGTAATCATTTGAAAATGGCCCCAGCTGATACGGTGCAGCTCAGATTTGCTCTGACACAGAAAATAATTGCCCAGGCCTGCTCTGAAGGCCACACATTGCTACTTAAGGTAAAGAGTGGACAAAATAATGCAGTTTGAGAAAGCAAGTTTGGCACTACACTGTTTCATCACATGGTGGTCACGTGGTAACAAAGACACTAAAAAGGACTAATGCATTCAGAATTTACAATAATATTAAAAGATACAACAGTCAAAAGATTTGCTTAAAGCTAAGATGTTTTCTGTTTATGGTGAAATTTTGTGTGACTATTGTGAGCAAGCCAATGTGACCGGTACATTATCTGTATTAATCAGGTTTAACAGTCATAGCCCTGAAAGAACACGATAGATACTGCGAGAGTACGTCTATACGGTCGCCAGCAGTCGGTACTGACTAGCCAGCACTGAATAATACTAATGAGTCATACATCATACAGAAAAGCCTCTAGCAGCAGAGATATTGCACATTAATTCGTTAACACATTGCTCTGGTTAAAAGCCTCAGAATATTCAACCGAGTGTAATGTTCACTTTGGCAGGTGGAACATTTAACCACTCGAAAGAACTTATCGCAGCGTTTGAATGGAAACCAAAGCGAACATATAAAGCAAAACTGTTACAGCTGAAAGAATCCTTAATAATACATTAACCCACAGTATTGTTTTCCCCCAAAAGAACTAGGTCTGCCCTCACAGAACACTTTATCTGATGAGTGAGGTCCAGGTTGCACCTTGATCTTGAGAGGATTTCTGGCTGTAGATGTAAATCCATTTCTTAAAATGGCCTAACAAGGCATAAATGTTATAGAAAATGCTAAAATCCAGGCCTCTGAAATCAGAGGCACAACAAAGAAACTGCCTGAAATCAGTACAGGGGAAATTCAGTATGTTTGGAGTTATGTCAGATCTTAAGTAGAATGGACTGGTTACTTTTATTTTATAAAAAGAGGATGCAGTCATTTTCATACATACACCAAAGCAGTGCACGAAACAACTAGTTCCCAATTTAGCTAAACACCTTGTACAGTTTCACATATTCACTATTTATAACTGCTCATTTAAAAGATTAAGTTATTAACTACATAAAGCAGAGAAAAAAACGAAACATGAAAGACCTGTACAGTGCCTGTAATGTTACCCAGCCTATAGTTCAGCACTCATTAGTGCCCATACGTCTGCTAGTAAATAATTCCCTAAATTTGATTTACGAAACGTTATTTAGATAGGGGCAGTAAAGGCCCGTAATATATGAGCTTATGGCAAATGCGATTTACTGCTGGTGGTGGCGGGGGGGGGGGATGTTACGCACTATGCAATTCCACCGCATTGCCGATAGTGAGGTTACCATTCTGTAGTATGGCAGAGAAGATGCTGCAATTCATTACATGGAATTTAACGAGAGAAATTGTGCACATGTACCCCTTGGAAGTTAGCGTTAAATTTGAACTAGTAGGAGAAGGTCGGAACTCACGGGACCTGGCAATTCATCAGACCTTCAAGCGCTCAGGCAAGAATATAAACGCGGTACGAGAAGAATATTAAACTGCCGCAAAAGTCCGCGACTGTGCATTCCTTACATAGGGACGATAAAACATTTAAAACAGGTCAACGTTACAAGCCTTAGTGAATTATATTAAATTCCTCGGTTTTATGCATTTAATTACAGAAACCGTACCATTTCCACTGACTGTGGACCAAAACGGATGGAGTAATTGTTAACGTAAAGATTTATACATATAAAACACTATGTTTGAGCTAAGTCCTTAAAACACGCACGCACCCCGACATTGGGAATACCACCGCCAACTGACACATTTCTTTGAAGGCGTAGATGGTTCCTTTTAGGACTGAGATAAACATCTGGGGCTCCAGTGCCCATGCATATAATGATGTCCATCAGCCATCCGCAGCACCTGCATGTCACCGTCCTGCCATGCAATGGGCCAGCTCTCTCATGCCTTTTAATGCACTCACCAGTCAATGGGAGATGCCTCGTTTATAACATCCTGATAGGCTGTTTGCAGCTCCAGCCTGTTTTTGCTTAGGTTCACGGCCATGCCGACGTTCTTCCGATCATCCACCCGGCGTAACAGCTTACGATGAGACCGCGGTCGCGCCACCGGCAGACTGCGAGCGTCTGGATCGGGGACGGCGCTGATATCTGAGCGCAGCAAGGATGCGGCTCCACACGCTGAGCTACGGAGCTCCGCGGTCCTAGCGCTGACACAGCCCGCGCTCCCACTCAGAGCTGCTGCAAAAAGCAAGGTGCATATATTAAGTAATCCAATGGCATAATAAAACATAAAATGGATCAAGATAAATATATTAATCACGTTCCCACGTAAGGTTCGCTTTCATTATTTTCCATAAAACATTAAAAGCGACACACGTATGTTACTGTTGCTGTTTTCGTAGCATTTTTAGTAAAAGTACAAGGATTACAAGTAAATGCATGTGAATGAGTAAAGAGACTGCGGCAATATAGCGTTTTCTTTGTTTCTTTTGGAATAACCTATTGCACTTGCACTATTTCTGTTGAAGGTTTCGGTAAAAGTTAATGCGTCAGCTATCCGTTTGACTTCCAGCACAGTTAGTAGCAATGCGACTGTGCTGCGTGCATATTTCATTTTCACAGAATTTCTTCCTCCTTTTCAGAAGCACCTTCCTCGCGGGTACAAAAAGTAGGTCCTTCTAGGGGCATTAATATGCAACTGTCAATTCCAGTTCCTTAATCAGTAAGCTATGAGGTTTAGCAAATAACTATGTGTATTAACTGTTAAACAAGAGTAAATATAACTATGATGGAGAATATTTCCATATTAACGGACGGTTTATTATTATTTTAGTGATACTGCCCAAACTATGATGCCACGTGCTTCAACACTAAAGAAAACAAGCAGATGACTACTTTTCAGCAAGGACTAAACGACTGCTGTGCAATTTAAATTGCTGGTGAAGGACAGACGCAGAATGTCTTTCTAGGATTACAGACAAATACCAGAACAAAGCCTGGTTATTGGGGGAAAATGCATTAAATGATTTGGTGGACAACACTAATCAGGATAACGTGAGGAAGCCTTCCATTTGCACCACGCGCGTGCTGCCTCGAAGATGGCAAAGCTAAACACGCAGCCTCTGAAAATACGTGCAATTGAGGGATTTGTGCTGGAATTTCTATGCGTTTGAAGGACCCTTGGTACCCGGCTAAAAAGCACAGTTGCAGACCTATCTGACCCCTGCCTGTTATGGAATCTGCCTCAAACCCTTCGCTGTGCATGAGGTTCATAAGTTTCTGAATTAGAAGGAATATTAAGTTTCATAAGAATAAAGCCTGACCCAGGTTAGCTGACCATTAGTGTAGAAAAAGAAATAAAAGGTGCTCAAGTGCACAGACCATTACACATACGCACCGAAAGCTAGCATGGAAAAGCAGTAGCGAGGAGGCTCATTTACACAAAAGGTAAGAATAACTTCTACCTTACGAAAGCAATAATAACAGCTAAGATGCACATGACTCGATACCAAAGGAAGACACTATACAGGGTGTCCATAAAGTCTCTTTACAATGTCAAAAATTTATTACAAAGGCAACTGATGAGATATCGTGATCAGATTTGTTCTATGTACTCAGTGGTTATCAAGGTTTTTATCACATTGCATTTGTGTCTAAAGCAGAGGGTCACTGATGCCATGGCCACCATTGATGAGTGCTTGCTACAGCCAACATGGTGAGAAATCCAGTACCGTCTCGATGTGCTTCGTGCAAGTAATGGTACCCATATAGAGGTGTATTAAATGAGGCAAAAAAACTTAAATATATACGTCTCATTTTGTAATAATTTTCACTTATCGGTCTTTTCATTTGCTTTTGTAATAAATTTCTGAAATTGTAAAGAGACTTTATGGACACCCTGTATTCTCACTAGCTAAACCTTCCGCGTCTTCGCTCCCCCTGCTCCATCCACGTAGGTGTACAATAGAGCGATAGTTTGGAGGGAGCGTTGGAATGCGCTCATTTCCACTCCCTTGCCATTGTTTAGACTGGAGGTCAGAGCCAGCTCTGGAATTCCTCCAACAATTCGGGTCTGGAGACCACAGATGCATTTCCATCTCCTGCACCTTCAAATGTGTGTATAATGATCGCAGGTTAAATTGCTCTCATTTACGTCGGTCAATCCAACACTGTAATATCAGTGTAACAGTATAGAGCACATAAGAAAATACTAGAGATTCTAAATGTGCTCACAAGCCATTTTAACGTCATATATAGTACTAAATAGGGGCATTTACGGTACAGCTTGTACTCAATACCCATAACTTAAATGCATTGTGCAGTCTTAAATCATTTTAGGCCAGTAATACTAGCTGAAACAACGATGAGAGCACCGGCTTTAAACACTATGATGGCTTATACTCGAAATACACAAGTCTATACAAACTACCGGGAAGTTAATCGTGTGAGGAGGAAGAGGTGGACTACTGCACAGCCATTGAACAAAGTGTTGCTTCTTACGACATCTAGCGGTCACAACTGGGATTTTTTTTTATGGACGTCGCCTAAAACCGACAAAATTACGGCAGTAAAATTTTAAGACGCTAATAAAATACATATCATGGAAGGATAAGGCTAAACCCAATAAAGAGAAGAGAAATAGATAAGTCGAAAGTACATAGTATTGAAACTCCAATATGTAGGAGCTTACATAAGAATATTTGCTATATACTAAACAGATCAGAGCATTCTGAACTTAATTGAAAACAGCAAATTAGTAGGTTAATGAAAAGGAAAATAACACAAAACCATCACTGTTACAGATTTCAGTTACAAAATAGCTTTTCAGTTTGCATGGAATGTTCCATATACAATATTAAGCCCTGGGAATATTACAGCATAGATTTCCTCAAGTTACATAAATGGCTTAGGGGTGGGAAAAACACTCTGAACAATAATTGAGATGATTCTTTTAATGCATTAAAAACAGAGGGATTTTTTTAAACAGGATCCAAAGATTCAAGTGCACGAATAATTGCACATAAGGGAAAAATATCTAAATTATTTAAATCGCATATTAAATAAATATTTAAAGTATGTATTTAACGAAAGTACAGATGAAGACAACCCAGTACTGACGAATTGCAGACATGCCAAGAAATATGACCAAAAACTATGAATAATGTCATCCATCCATCTTTCGAATGCTTATCCTGGCCAGGTCATGGGAGTTGCCTGATGGTATATGGTAGAGGTAATCCTGGAATGGGGAACCAGTCACAATCACAGGGCATACATATGCACGCAAACACACAATCACCTGCACGGTCAATTTAAATATGGCGTCAGCCACAAAGGAAATCGATATAACATAACATGCAGAGAAATCATACATAGACAGCACAGAGCCAGGATTCAAACCCCCCAGTCTGGGAGGTGCGAGGAGATCGTGTGTCATCCTCATATATAACATGCTATATTCATTTCTGAGGTGAGAACGTTGAGATTATTTTTGGTAGAGAGGCTGCCCACTCTCATCCGTCACTGGGTTGAAGCACACAAATTAATCCAGTCACCATGTCCACCTAAGACAATACTGGCTTATTCAAGTGAAGAGGAACCAGACAGAGCTAAACGCTGCCCAGAAATTAAATAGCCAACTACCTAATAAAAGTTTTAGACCAAAAAAAAAAAAAAACCCCAAAACTCTAGTCTCAAGAAAATCATGGAAACTTATTCACTTTGCTTGTTGAGCTACATTAACATACAGTCCCACTTTTGCAGGCCTTTGTCTTGGCTTTACAATAATAGCTCCTTAACTATTTACAGATAATGCATTTCAAGCTCTAGATAAGGCATTATGTATTATACTGAAACTATAGTAAAATACAGTAGTTTTTTCCAGCATTCTTCCTTGGACATCAGTAAACTACCTGATCATACAACCATGGCAAATGGGAATTACAGTGATTATTTACACGCTGAATGGAAATAGTCAGCATGTATGAAACTGAACAATAGTGATTGTGTCTTTCAATATTTATAAACAGTCCGGGTAATCGCTTCGATCTTTGGCATAAAGAAAGAAAACCAAAGACTTTTAATCAAACCTAGAGAGTTCTTATTGTAACCTATATGAATAAATCATATTAAATCAAGTCAAGGTCATACTGGCATTAAACCACTTTAAAATACTTCATTGCACAGGTAGCATTTCACATAAAAATATTTGTTTCTGTACAGAAGCATGGTCCCATAAGAGTATATGCATTTCAACAATAGTCTGCCTGAATAGGAAAAGTACTGTCTGCCATTGTGAGGGCTGAGCATTTGCCAGCATCCGCCTCACTGCTGATGCAGATCTCACCAGATACCTTCTGACAACATACTACTGATCTACAGACAAGTGGAGTGATACATCCATTCATTTCCAAACTCAATGTTCCAGTATGATACCTGAAGACTGAGGGAGTAGCAGGGTCTTAGTGTCCAACCCCAAAAGCCTGCTCTGTTACCCTTGTCATGGTCTTGGCCCTCTTGCTGGGTGCTGCACATTTCTTGTCCCCCCCCCAGATCATCCTTAGCCTACATGGTTTACCTGAGCAGGAAGTTCACAGGAATTTGAGCAGCTTCCCAAAGTGGAATCCGCTTTAACCACAGCAAGCAAAGGATGTACATCCACTTCAGAAGGATCCTGGCCACAAGTGGCACCTTCTTGATGGGTGGCATGACCATTGAGCAACCCCTTGGCCCGTTGTGGTAAGCACAGGTCTGTGGGCGTCTCCGGGGCCAAGGCCAGCACTAGGCAGCCATTGGCATTTGGAACTAGGCCAGAATCCTTGACAGACTCCTTCTTGATGTTGACCTTGGCTTCGCAGGGCGGATCATCGGCATACTGGCAAGTATCAAAAACTTCCAACCCAAGGTCAACAGCAGGTCTCTTGGAAGCCGAGCGCATGCTGAGATTAAGGGGATGCGTCTGCTCCTGCAAGCGAGGGTGAGGGCTGGCAGTCTGGCAGGCCTCACTCAGGTCCTGTGCAAGGGCTTCTGACAGCTTCTTCCCGAAGGAACTGAGCTGCGAGGAGCCGGGGAGCATGTGCATCAGATGCTGCACCTGAAAGCTACAGTCAATGTCCAAAGGGAGGACCTTCAGCGGCTTGGGAAGCTTGCCGAAACTGTCCAGGCTCACACAATCTGCATGACACTTTCGAGTGCCATCATTTGCTGGAGATCCAGGATGCCTCTCCCACTTCAGACCGTTCTGACCATCAGCAGCCTTATCGGTGAGGCAAAAGAGTTCAGCAGGGCTGTGGGGGGATTCAACAGGTCCCTGAGGAGCCGAGACAGCTGTGGAGTTTAGACCCAAGCGAGTTTTGAGGTGATCAAGAGGAGATATTTTTGACAGTCCAATGTCAGACAGAGATCTATTGGCATGCAGCAAGCGAGGGGTGGGCAGCAGTGAAGGATGCTTCCAATTTGTAGGTTCCATCTTGACTCTCGGCTCTACTGTTGTAATCAGAGGTCCCGACGCGAAGGGGGTAAGGCCCAGCGTCAACGAGGAATCCTGGAGAGCGATCTCCTGCACCGCCCCAGAACACAAGCTGTTTTTCAGGTCTACCGAGGAGACACCGACTACTTCAGGGATGCTGCTGGTGCAGTGCTTCAGGCTAACAGCTGGCAGAAGCTCTCTGGCAGATGGGTGGGTCTCACTTTCCTGCTGAGGGGAGGCTTTATCTGTGACTTTAGTGCGGCTCCTGCCACGAGGACGTCCTCTTCTCTGCGACGTGGCAGCGCCTCTTTGTTTCACTTCACCTTCCTGTCAGGGTATGAGGGGAGAGTCCACATGTGACAGCAACCCACCCCTGAGTTACACGAGATTTTTCAGCATTCAGTTTAATAATTTTGTTTCCTGCAGCACTTTTCTTGTTCAGCTCACAATATACTGCTGCCATGGTGGTCAACGAGAATTGACATTGGGTCGTAAACTGATTAGAATTCCCTGTAGCCTGCATAGCCAACAGTGGAATGAAGGAACACTATGTGACCCAAGTCGTCATGATATTGCTCACGCCAATATTTTTGGTTGACATCATTGACTGGACAGCATATCATACAATTTACATTACTGTGCCGATTACTGGGATGAAAATCAGTCTTGAAAGCCTTTGTTTTGGCATGGCAGATTGGCATGTAGGAATTCTACATTTTTCCGTGGAAGTACAGAGAGAAGAGACAAAATGTAGAAAGGTTGGGCGAATCAATACGATTTTCCTTCAACCTTCACAAATTTCCCTAAATTTCAGTTTCAATTTTCATTTTTTTTAGTTAAGGTTATTTAAAATCATGCCTGTATTAATCATACCCAAACAACTAGTTCATTTTTTATAACAAGTATAAAAAGTACACAGACATTAAATCAAATCACTACGTTATTTTTTTTCCCTCAATTACGGTTCCTGCTAATCCTGGATACAAATAAGAAACATTTCCTCAGCAGTAATGGACCTTGCCGTGTACTTCCTCTTGCATGTCTGAATTACTCCGTGAGCTGTGTATTAAATATCTTCACCAGAATTCCACGCCGCTTGAAATTTTATTTGCTTCTGAACCAAAATAGGCTTCAGGGCTCATGTCTGTCTGACCACAGCTAATAATAAATGGTGTGCATTCACACAGATCAGGAAAGTGATGTGCAACAAACGCTTTTTCTATTGTCTTACCGAAGGAGCCACTTTCTTCACCTTTGGCCCGGCCCGTGTTCCTGTCCCCCGAGCCGGATCCACTCCCAAGCCAGCTGCTGCCAGTATCTGGGGTTTGCTTCGCTCTGAGCGTGATCCCTTCACCTGTTGCTCATAAGGCAAGATCAGCCTGGGGTAAAGTGGCGAGAGCAGCGTGAGATTAGCGAAGGTTTCTGTACAGCAGTCCGATACAACATAATACTATAGCAGTCCCCCCGTAACCGTGGTTTCAGTTATCTACGGTTTATCGCGATCTGGAGAAAATAAACTGTAAAATGTGTAACTATGTCTTTCCCACGTTGCTTCATCCTTTGAGGAGAATAAAAAGTATAACTTTCACAGCTCCATCAGCCCTTGATACGTGATATTTTTGCATTGCTCTACTGGCTCTCGAGAATTAGGCAAAAAGGTCAGAATCCCTTTCATTCGAAAGCGAGCACAGTACTGTATAATAATTTACAGTGTACTTTATTATTACCGTATTTAATGTTGGTAAGGCCTTACTCTGTAATTTTTCAATTACCATATGTAGTACAAAAAAAATCACGCTATATATGTGATCTGCGGACAGCTCGCCATTATCCGTGGTGGGTTCTGGAATGTCTCA
>JAAGVU020000002.1:7067008-7096019 GCA_011763525.2 Mormyrus iriodes
CTCATATCCTCCCAGCCTTTTGACAACGGAGAACAAAAGAAATAGGTCAACTGTGGATAAAAAAAAATGTACGTTTAAGATTCAGTGACCTTTAAGTTTAATTTTGAAATAAAAACATTTTGAAAGGTTCAGAAAAGCAGAAGTCAGACATACATACTAACGATAATGTTTCGGGTAAGCAAACAGGCCACGCAGTTTTAGGTGCTTTCCATTTATCAAGTGAATAAAAGGGGAAAAGAAGAAACAGTTCAGAAATCACCATTTTGGAACAGAAACGCAATTACCGAGATTAAATGGTAAAAACAAAGCTGGAGAGAGAGGATGCAAATTTACAACAATGACCGTGAGCATTGTGGCTAAAAACCAAATTAGATCGAACCAGAAATACAGCTAAAATGAGCACAGAGGAGGAGAAGATCATCCCTCAGTTCGAGATGATGGCACTTTCTGCCCTGCAGACTCACCCTTTTTGAAGCCCAGCTTTGGCACTTTGCTGATTGGAGAGCCTCTTTGCTCCATGAAGACGTAGAGGCGATCCAGGAAGTTCTGTTCCTCAGGGAGAGGGAACCAGCGGTGTTCACCCGGAACCTCAACACTGCCCATCACATTCTCCTAAAGGATGGAGTCAACGACCAACAGTGAGCACAGCTAGCCCCACCTAGAAACTTCACTGAAAGCAGTATCTGACAAAAAAAACATTTACTGGTCTACAACGTCTCACCATTAACTTCTCAAACAGCCTGGGCATAAACTATTCTGAACTGTCTGGTAAATCCCCATGGGTCCATTAACACAACACACACAATGAGAAAATGCTTCAACCGAACCTACAGACCAGTTTAAGATCCCATCTACAAGCCTTTGAAAAGCTCTCCTGGGATTCTATGAATTCTGTCCTTCCCACAGGACTTTACTGGCAGTAGTTTACTGTATGACAAACAGCATTTTCGGTCTTTAGAGAGATTTCCTTCTGAGCTACACAGAACTGCAGAGCGCCACTGTACAAAAAAAAAAAAAAAAAAAACTCTGGTATTTCAACAGAACATCTTTTCAGCATTTCTGAGAAGACAGCAAGTCCGGACTTACCTTCGTCTCTATCCAAGAGCTCGAATGACTGTAGTACACTGCCTCTTTTCCATCCAGGCTTTTTCTTTTGCGAGGTCTTCCCTTCAAACTAAGAGACAGGAACCCTGCACAGGGGAGGACAAAAAAAACACTAAATGTTACTATTAAAACAATTTAGTAGTTTTGTGGAGTGTTACTGCAGAGTGATGGTCAGGAAGGAGGTGTATGAAGAGAGGAAACGACTGATGGAAATGATTTCAAGGAGTGGTTGACTCAATATAAAATTCCTGCTCCTAAAGTTAAAGTGTCTGATGAGGTGCTACTCAGCTATTTTAAAATATTTTATCAATTCGGATGGAATCACAAGGAAGTCCTTTGACATGTCTGCAGCAAACAAGTACTGAAATAAAGGACAAAACTGTAGTTATGAACTGTATAATAATGATTCGGACAGAGACGGACCGCATATACCATGGCAGTCCCATAACGTTGTAGCCAAGCTGAAAAACTATCGCCTAGCAACGTCACATAACATCATACTGTCATCATAACATCATAGTGCAACTCATTACTCACGTTTGTAGTGATACTGGTGCAAACCTACTGTGCTGCCAGTCATACAAAAGTACACAGCACATACAATTAGGCTGGGATGTCACAAGTCAACACCAAAATTCTGAAAAAATGACGGTACCAGGTTTTCAATGGTATCATAGGTACCAGGAACGCTGTTCTTCCGGACCTGAATTGAGCACCATATATGCCTACAAGTGTGCTAATCAACCTCTCAAGCGCACCCCCATATAAAAATACATACCTGAAGTAAAATGCTTATTACTCTCGAACCACTTGTACTAAATTCATAAACATGGTCTGGTTTAAATGCTTGAAATGTTAACAGATCACACACCAATTTCTAAAAGTGTTACTTATATGAATAAAAACTACTTTAAGGTTTTTGCGCTGCCATAAATGATAGTTTGTTTTGTTCATGTTTTTGAATCAGCATGTTTTTGGACTGGGGGGGGAAACCGGTGCAGCTGGACAAAACTTTGTTAGAATCATGATCCACAATCTATCCGTACTAGAATCAGCATTTGTATAAACTTAATTAAGATATGTAAAATACTGTATATATAAAAAGAAACTGATTATATTAAGTGCTTTTTAATTCTAGAATTTCAGAAATTGAGTACAAATGAACATTTATCACTTTGGTAAATACCTGTTCACTTCCAAACTCAGTTTACGACACAAACTGTATCTAGTGATATAGAATAACAAAATAGATAATACATAAATCGGTTGTGTTACCACCTGTTGTACAAACAGTATATTTGCCGAGCTTGCAAATTACAGTACACTGGCCCATGTCAGATTTTGCAAATTGAAACCATTCCCACAAAGCTGAAGTAGAACCTTTTTCTGAAAGCAAATCTTCATCAGCCAAGCCTCACACTGTTTATTCAAGTGCACGAACCATGCATTTACTGTGTGACACGAGCAAGTTAGCCAACTGCTTAAAAAAAGATTGAATCAGTTTTCAGTTCAAGATCTAGTCACTAAATTGAGATAGACGCAAGACCGATAACTGACAAAGTGAGATATACAGAAGGCATGGAGATGTTCTGCTTTGTTTCACATCGGTCTGTTTTTGTTGCGGTGCTCTTGCAGCCTCCGAACACGCAGGCGTCGCCCGATAGGCGCTTGTCGGTCTGTCCTGTCGTTACAATAGTGTTAAGCAGCGCACTTGTATCTGCCCATTCATTGGAGGATCAACTTAGCCACACTTATGCCTGGTCGGTTCTTCCACAGCACATACTGTATGTTTGTAATGTGCTATTTGCCTTATTTGTACATCACTACAGACAAAAGATTATTTATTCAGCGTTTGCTAAATAAAGGTAACTGTAGTGCTGTATTGCAATTCTTACGAAACCTCAGAAATGTTTATTGTGGATACAGTTGCAACCGATCATGATGAATTATCAGCGTGTTACCAACCACTAACTCCACCTGGTTAATACACAAAAACCTGGGAAGGGTAAACGAAAAATAACCCTGAACCCTGTTTATTTTTTTTAAATTGCTCGGCCGAAATAGGCTTTCATTAACAAAAATGTCAAGGATCCAAATACAAAGCTTAATGGAACTGCTCCCTATTAAATTTTAGGAACTTATTAGAATCATAAAATATTTCTTTTTAGCAAATAAGCTCAGATAGATGCTTTTAATTACATAAAACACATACCGATATTAACATAAAAAATAATCACCCATTATGCATTTATATATATCTTATGCTAAGTCTTGAACTTGAATAGGTCATATTACAAATTTTTGCACATACTCAAAAAATATTACATTTCCTAACATTTTCAGTAGGATTTTATTCCTGTTAACAGACTACATTTGTTCTTATCAACATTACTTAAACTGAACGCGTGTTGAGAGTGACCATTCCAATCTAGGGGTGGGGGGCAAAAAAATTCGATTCAGTTACAAGTCGAGATTCTTTGGGACGGATATTCTGAAACATTTTTAAGGTAGGTTACTGCAATTACAGTACATTATTCAAATTTGTTACTGTGTACAACTAATATATTTGCCCAGTTACACACATTTGTAATTGAAATTGTTAGGAAACCAAAACGTTCCAAAACTACAGTTACAGCACTTGTCTTTATTTTAAATGTAGACTTGAAATGCCCTTCAACAAAAATTATTAAAACATGCAATGCATATCAAATCTGCAAACAAAGGTCAGTATGGACCTGAACCAGGTGGTCTCAGCTGATTCTCATATCAATTCCGATGTTCAACCCACCTTGATGCATCCAGATGTTGGCATTGCTTTCCAGGCCGGGGTGGTTGAAAGTGTCCCTGCAGTAGAAAACCCAGGTGTTGTGGTGGCCCAGGTACATTCCTCCAAGGGCCAGGAGATGCGGATCCTGGAGGAAGGTGCAGCCCTCCGTGTCCTGGACGCGCCTCTTCAGTGACCGAAATCGGCAATACTGGGGGTAACTCAGAACCTTCACACACTGACGGTCCACAGGGCATCGAGCTGTGGAAGGAAAAATGAAAGTCAGGAGTCCGATGTACTGAGGCAGACTGGCGTGCAGGACTCATACATAGACACCCTGTGAGTCAGTCTCACATTTAGTACTCGCTGCATCCATAGCACAGGCCACAGAAATGTGTTTCTCTGGGGCTGTCCCATTATAGCATTTGACTTCCCGGCTGCTCTGCTTCCAGCGCGGTGACTCTGGACAGGTCCACTTGACAAGGTCCTCCAAGCGTATCACTATCTTCTTTGAGACTGCCAATACTTCATCCTTCAGAAGGCAGACAAGGCAATTAAATCCATTCCCTCAACATCAACATAAGAGCTTGTGAACTGTGACACAGTACTAATATTTTTGTCAAATTAATTTTAAGTCATCCTGCTATTATTTATAATGCAGCCTTATTCCAGGCTTAAGTGTATTTTCAGGAAGTAACAGGGCGCCCAGCTCTAGACAGCAGCGCTGAATGCATCTCTGATATGAGTGTCACAGCAAAGCATTGAGAGTAGAAGAGGCTATTGCAGGTTTTTACAGCAATATAATTTCTTCTGGGCTGTTTGATTAAAATGAAACAATAAAGCGCTACACAAGACTTCCCCAACTTTAATGCCTAATGAGTAGGTTCTCCCATACACTTGGGATGGAAAACAAATTACATAAAAACATATAAACAGAAAGCTAGGGACTGTTCCCTTCCCGTATGTCAACAAATTAAACTAAGTAGGACCATGTAAGATGGCCAGATTGGCAGATATATCTAGAACATGAGATGGTGGCACTATCAGGATACATGTTACATTTTAATTTAAAGAGGCGTGAGTATAAAAATAAGCTATAGGGCTAAAAATACAAAGCTGCCATAAGATGAGTTGAGCAAACACTGGAATCACAAAGCATCGAGAGGGATAGATCATACTGTAACAGAACCACCCCCTTTGCCATTTCCACGCCCACCTCTCCATGTTCTCCAGTCCTGCCTTTCGGAGTGTCTTCTGGCAGGAAGTACAGCCTGGAACTAGCCAGGAGGTGGCGCTGTGCCTGGTCCTCCCACAAAAGGGTGAGCTCCGCTATGCACACAGGCTCCTGGGGTCCGAAGCGGACAAAGAAGAATTGGCCCAAACTCCACACGCTTGGCTGCAGGCCTGCCTCAGCTTGGTGGCTGAAGGACTTGTAAAAGGCAAAGGACCCTCTCAAACAATATGGAGTCCCCAGCCACTGCCAAGAAACAAAAAACATACGTCAATCAGAGTTAGGATCCACTATGATTTTTATTATTGCTACTGTAGGTATTAGCACAGGCAATCCCGGGTTTAAGAACGTCCAACTTACAGACAACTCGTACTTATGAACGGAGTGCCATAAAGTCTGTTATATTAAAATTTGGGTTAAATGCAATGGTTCGTAATGACAAACACAAGCTATTATTTATATGTACTGTATTATTCTGACTTAGCTACAAATTCGACTTAAAGACTAAAGATTTAGGGAATTGATCTTGTTCCTAACCTGCTTATAAACAAGGGTTACATTAGAAAGAACCAGGTCCTTCAAAATTACACAAGTTATTCAACTTGAGTGTGAAATAACTGCTGAAATGAAAACAATTGGCAGCACGAAAATGAATCACAACTTTTCTAGCAGCCAAAGGCAGAAACATTCCCAGATGTGAATAAAGGAACGAGCCTAAACAAAATTAGTAGCTGAAGATTTCAGTGGAAAACAGTGACATATTAAGATGGTATATTTAATTTCTGTATATGATAGCATATTTAGAAATCGGTAACTGCTATAGGACAGTGCAGAAACATTCATGCGTGCAGCAATTTCCAAAACTGCAAATAATGAACGCCATAACACTTATTAACAGTCAAGACCTAAAGGAAGGAATAATCTCAGAGAGCGTGGTTCTGTGTGCAATGGGACGCTTCTGCCTGATGCTACCTGTATACATGGGCTGTGGAAACAGATAGGATCCCATTTAACTATTTGACAAACCCTTTAGTCATCTGAAGTTTAAAGACCTCCTAGTTTCTCCAAAATAACTATATTACTCCCACATACTTAGAGGCCAGCCATTTTGTGGACAAAAATTAAATTTATAAAAACGACAGATGAGTATTTTTTAATAATATGGATAATAATAATGATGATAATAATAATAACAATAGTAGTAATACTAGGTATACACAATACACACTGCACCGAGTCTAACATACAAAAATAGGTTTAAGACTTCTGACAACGCAAAGCAATAGCTAACTAGCATAACCGAATATTTGGATTTTGCAATATCCGTTTAAGGCTACCCTAATAAAAATTATTTCTGAATTTCAGTTGGATACAGTTATGCTACATAGTTTTACACTAAACATACATTTTGTAAAAGTATATTCACGGGCTAAAACCCAAAATATCGGCAATCCGTTGTGGAAAAAAAAAAACTAAGTCCCCATTTGTCTATTTTGGCCTAAAGCCGAATTGAAATTACGCAGAATAGTGTTTCGGTTTTAACATTCCTTCCTATTGCGTTACAATGAGGTCTGAAAAGAAGAAGAAACAAATCCAAGACGGCCATTTGTGCGATAAGTCAAATGACTGACTACGATCACGGTCAAAATATCCAATTATTTAGTTCGAGTAATACGCTTTCAACCCGGCGACTTAAAGTTTGTCTGCGAAACAAAAACAAGTTTAAAGACAAAGAGTCACGTCGGTTCGATCTTTAAAATTAAAATGAAAATGCAAAACCGAAAAACAAAGATGTGTGAGTGGGTGGAGAAATAGGTCTTCAACAGTATATAAAAATATTTAACCATTAACCAAAAACACCGGGATACACGTTCAATTTCAACGTAAAGAGCAAAGTAGCCATTTCCTATTGTCAAAATTACGTGAAACAATAGTTTTGGTAAGATTCTACGCTAAACTCATTCTAACTAAGCAGACACTACGTTTAAAAAATGTTACCAGCAATCAATCCGAAATACCACAAAACGTTGTAAAGGATACAAAACTATAAACAATATAGAGAAATAACATTTTCTTTTTTACTCCTTTGCTAACTGTTCAAGTATAACGCTGCTGGTCTCATTTATCAGAGTTATTTCATGTTAATACAAAGTTAGTACTTCACCTGGATTGCGTTCTGCTCCATTACTGCCGAGCATTCCCCGCTGCGCCCGCCGGAGGCTCCTATTACACAGCCGGGTCCTCGGTCCGCACCGGCACGCTCACACTCACAGCCGGGTACTCAGTCCGCACCGGCACGCTCACACTCACAGCCGGGTACTCGGTCCTCACCGTCACACTCACAGCCGGGTCCTCGGTCCGCACCGGCACGCTCACACTCACAGACGGGTTCCCGGTCTGCACCGGCACGCTCACAGATGGGTCCCCGGTCCACACCAGCACGCTCACAGCCGGGTCCTCGGTCCGCACCATCACACTCACAACCGGGTCCTTGGTCCGCACCGGCACGCTCACAGCCGGGTCCTCGGTCCGCACCATCACACTCACAGCCGGGTCCTTGGTCCGCACCGGCACGCTCATACTCACAGACGGGTTCCCGGTCTGCACCGGCAGGCTCACAGATGGGTTCCCGATCCGCACCGGCAGGCTCACACTCACAGACGAGTTCCCGGTCTGCACCGGCAGGCTCACAGATGGGTTCCCGATCCGCACCGGCAGGCTCACACTCACAGACGAGTTCCCGGTCTGCACCGGCACACTCACAGGCGGATTCCCGGTCCGCACTGGCAAGCTCACAGCTGGGTCTTCGGTCCGCACCGGCACGCTCACATTCACAGACAGGTTCCCAGTCTACACCTGCAGGCTCACACTCACACTCACAGCCGGCTCCTCGGTCTGCACCGGCACAGTCACAACTGGGTCTTCGGTCCGCACTGGCACGCTCACACTCACAGCCGGGTTCTCAGTCCACACCGGCACGCTCACACTCACAGACAGGTTCCCGGTCTGCACCGGCACGCTCACAGACGGGTTCCCGGTCTGCACCGGCAGGCTCACACTCACAGACGGGTTCCCGGTTTGCACCGGCACGCTCACAGACAGGTACCCGGTCTGCACTGGCACACTCACAGACGGGTTCCCGGTCCACACCGGCACACTCACACCCACAGACGAACCGAAGGACAGACGCCTCCCTCCCTCTGTGAAAGCAAGACATGGCATTGTCTAGGTGCGGCTAAACGCAATTCATCGCAAAACAGTTTCTTTTTTTTACTGCTTCTACGTACTTTTTCCAAATACATTCTTTCAAAGCATGCGCCGTAGATCACAATCACACAGTTTTAAAGAACACCCCACGGTCTATCTAATGCAATCATGGGGAAAAGGAACTTTTATGGCCGAAAACGACATTGTTTTCTTAATATCGAAACTTCTCTAAGAAATGTTAACTGAGTTTATCATTGGTTTTGCGTTTCCCGTTAAATTTCGCACTTGCAAACAGTAAAGCGATATGCGAATAAGTTGGCTGGGATATAATAATAGATTAGGGTAAAAAAAAAAACTGCTATTGCGAGACGGTGACGTTGCCATTCAGCTCACGTGCCTTCGGCAGCCAACTGTGTTCAGCTTGGGGGGGCGACGTCCTATTTCGTTTTATTCCCAGGTAGACAGGACAACATTATGTATGTGTTCCTACTGGGGACGCGAAAAATACTGAGAAACGGAACCTCGATGAAAACAAATAACTCATCAATATGAATCAATCACATCTGGGTTTATATGAAATAATCGCGCATTTGAGTGTTTCCTCCCAGCCTTTGCTTACCTCGGCCTGTGCTGGTGCTAGAACAGAAAAATGCAGTCGATGCACATTTTGTGTGACGGGTAGCCCAGCCATTCACTTTTTAATGAAATATTTCAATTTATTGCCGTCCATGTAAATTTTATATATGTCCATGCTTTAATTTACTTTATACAGTGATAGTCTGTAATTTTATGACATGAATTAAATCAAAGGGATCTGATTTAGATATGTTTAAATATCCTTTAATGGACATCTCTATTTTAAAGCTGGACCTATTATTATTACTGTTGTTGTTATTAATATATTTTCAAATCAGAAATCATTTCAAAATCAGTAATTTTTTTCTTACATCAATTTAATGGACGCGCCTGAAATACGCATATGTATTAAAAGGGTTACGATGGTTATTTTAAGTTTACAATGAGTGCTACACATAAAACGTAAGAAATGACTTATTTCAGTATCATTGGTGAGGATTTCCTGTAAATGGCTAGAGCCAGGACTGATTTTCTTGTGCTTTTTAATGCCCCGCACAGCAGATATTGGACACTGTCCTGTTGCAAAATGGCTGACACAATGCGGGTTTGCGCTGCATTACTTGCCGGATGCCTATGGCAACCAGTTTGCTGGTTTGGGCCTGTAGGGGGCACTCTTTCTGTAATGCGAAGACTGGTGTACTGCCCAGTGGGGTTTCTGTACCTTGACTGGGAAATCCCTGTATATTTTGGATATTTAAATTTTATTATTTAGTTTTTGTCATAAGAATGAATTTATATATATTTTCTCTTATTTGTTCCCCTTACAATTAAAAGTTAAAACATTGAAATGAATAGTAATTGTTTAAATGTCATAAGTAAATAATGAAAGCTTTTTATATTTTTGCACACAGTAAATATATACATGTGGTATCAAAGGGTGATATGAAGAATTCCTGTTATTGAAAGGTTATATTCTTTGTAAGATGATGAAGGTCCAAGTCTTTAGAGTCCTGGTGCTCCCTGTCTTGCTATATGGCTGTGAGACATGGACGCTATCCAGCAAGCTGAGACGAAGACTGGACTCCTTCGGTACTTTGTCTCTTCGGAGAATCCTCGAGTACTGCTGATTTGACTTTGTGTCGAATGAGCGGTTGCTAGGGGAGTCCCGAATGAGGCACATTACCTTCATTGTGAGGGAGCGTAAGTTACGGCACTACGGCCATGTGGCGCGTTTCCCTGAGGGTGATCCGGCTCGCAGGATCCTCGTTGCTGAGGACCCGAGTGGCAGGACCAGGCCAAGGGGACGCCCACGTGCCACCTGGCTGTGTCAGATAGACGGCCATTTCCGGAGGGTGGGACCGGACTTCATGTTGACCTGGGTGGGTTGCTGACCAGGATCCCGAGGTGTGTTGGTGTGTGTTGGGCGTGGCAGCGCACTGTACCAGTGCATGCTTCCCAAACTGACCTGACCAGTATTGGGGGTTGGATGGATATGTGTAAATGAGGAGTAGGACATTGTGGTGAGAGTTGGGCGGGAGTTATACCACTGAACCCCTGAAAGTCTCCTTTCCCCTGACACCCCCCTTACGGGCAGCCCTGCCTGATAGTAGTCCTGCGCCCTGTAATAATATAAACATTTAAATTGCCTGGAAAAAAAGTCATATTTTAACGTCAGAACTGATTCTCAAATGAAATATTCAGATCGAAAGAATCACTATTTCAGTACTGATCTGCACATCTTCAGTGTGTGCATGTATCAGGAAATTGGAACACCCCAGGAAATCCACACATATGGTGAACATGCAAACCCTACAGCAGTATTTCCCAATCCGGTCTTCAGGGACTCGCAGTCAGTCAATGTTTTTGCTCCATCCCAGCTCCTTGCCGGACAGTCCAGTATGCCTGACTTCAGGATTTCCTCTCCTGGGTAGGACTTCACCAATCTGTTCATTAAAAGAAGCTGCTTTCGTGACCGGTTGTTTCCATAATCTTAAACCTTAAGCCAATATACAATGAAATGCAAGCATTAAAAACAAAGAAGGTGAGGTATATAACCGAAGTGAGTCTGCATGTGCAAAATGTATGGAAATGCTACCATACAATGTACAAAAATGCAGACTAAATTATGTGCATTAAAAAGAATGAAATAGACAATAAATACTATTAAAAGCAGAGTCCAGAACGTGTCAGGAAGCAGCGAGTGACTAATGCTGGATGTGGGCTGGTGTGGAGGTTACCCCCCCCCAACAGAAGTGAGAGGAGTTACACGGGTTAATGGACATAGGCAGGAAGGATCTCCAGTGGCTCTCAGCGGAGCTCCTTGGTGATATAAGCCTCCAGTTGAAGAATCTCCAGTGGCCCTCGGCGCACCTCCTTGGAGATATAAGCCTCCAGCTAAAGGAGCTCTCATTAGTGTTCAGGGCGCAGTGGAGAGGGTGGAGGCGGTGTTCAGGATGCCAACATGCTTGCACACCATCCTCTCCTAAGCCACAGTGACCAGGGAGTCCAGCTCCACTCTCGATACTGAGCCCGGCCTCCTGATGAGCTTCTTAAGGCTGCTGGCGTCTATCGCCTTCACCCTGCTGCCTGACACACTACAGCATAGAAGATGGCACTGGCTGCTAGCGAGTGGTACAACATCTGGCACACCTTCTCACTGAGGTTAAATAACCAACACCTCTTCGAGAGAGAAACAGAGTCGGCTCTGACTTTATCTATACAGTCAATTTTGCAGTCAGACCTAGAGCTCTTGACCATAGAGGTATAGATTGACCTGTAAACCACAAGCTTCATTTGACATATTAGCTACCACAGACTTGTTTGGTTTCCTCCAAACTGTGGCCACTGAACTAAGCCTCCTGTGAATGTCAGGTCCCCTCATACTGTCACTCATGAACAAGATCCCAAAGTACTTAAACTCCTTCACTAAGAGACAGACTCTTCCTGTACTATTCGCCTGAAAGGTGCTGCCCACTGAAGAGTGTACTGGAAGATCTGATTGGATGAGTCGAGAAGCACAACATCATCTGCACATAGAAGGGATGCCAGCTTTTCTTCTCCTTACTGCCATATTGCCTTCACTATCAAAGAGGCACGTGAGCTATATCATTGTAAACATCAAGTGATTTCAACATCTGTGCACCGATTTCATCCACCCCTACATGTGTATGTGCTGAGGGACTTATGAATATGCCTAACCCTAACTGAGGTCTTTCATCATGGGAATCTCTTGAATGGGAGAGATCCAGTCCTGATCAAGTGGTTTGGCTTCAGAACGGACATTATACGTGGAGGTAATGCTGACTCTATCCATCCCCTACACTACCTCAAGCTGTCCGTATTCCTGAAGCCAATGTCCATTTCCAAGGTTCGGTCCTTCTGGGTCTTTCCCATTTATGCTTGATGCCCAAATACTACTGTATCTGACTCCCATGTTTCACTTTGCAAGTGGTGAACCCATGTGACACGAATTGGGGTCATTTAGGGCTGAAAATAGCTGTGTTTCTCTCTAGCAAACACCATTCCAAGGCTTAAGCTCTATGGCAAATACCATCCCCAGTCTTAAGCTATTGTAAAATATAAATGTCTTGTTAAAGGTTTCAAAACATTTAGGATGAGAAAAGTCGTATTATGCACAATGATTCTAAACCTGCAGTTTTATCATTGAAATAATAGAACACAGGAGTCTAACTGCCTCTTGAAATGGCTACAAATGTAACCCTACGAAACTGTATTTTTAAGAAAGACTTCTTAAACCAGCATTTCCTGGGAGCTTTGCAAAAACTTACAGGAAGCCTTTTCACTGTTAACTAAAAATCTATTGAATGATGACCATACATATGTACTCACTTGCAAAAAGTTCTTGTAGAAATTATACACGCAAATTGCCAATGTCAAGTTCCAGCATGTCTTAATTTACATCCATATAAAATCATTTGATTAATTGTCATAGTAACACAATGCTGCATAAAGGTAATCATCAAACATTATTATGGCACTGATATCACTGCTAGGCACTGATATCACTGCTAGGCACTGATATCACTGATAGGCACTGATATCACTGATGTTTTTTTGATAATTTTCAGCAGTCAAACAAAGAAAATTGTTATATTTCCACAGAGCTATTTTTTCTGCCTGGACTTCCAAATCAGTATAAATGAACAGGATCCTGTGGTTTGTAATGCCCAGTCTGTCTTTTAGAGGGGCTGTTTTTCAGCTTGGGTTGTATATTACCCTTTTGAAAACCAATACAAGCTCAGTTAATGCATGATATTACATGAGGCCATCATAATAAGGTTATAATAGTTATTAATGACCACAGACAGTGAAAATTATTTATTAATAATTCCCTTGTGAAGCAGTCCATGCCAATTCTACTTTAACAATCGTACAACTAATTTCTTTTAAAAGTAAACAATGGATCGGTTGTTGTTGGCACGGTGGCACACTGGATGGCACTGTTACCTTGCTCCTCCAGGGCTGATGGTTTAAATCCTTCCTCTCTGTTGTGTATATGGCGTTTGTATGGTTTCACCATGTGGGTTTTCTTATGTAGATCAAAGAGCAAGATTGACTATAGAGCATGACTGTGTACGTGGGCTGACATTGTGTGCAGGGCACATCCCAGTCTTGTACTGCTTTATGTTACTCTATTTTTGTAATTGGCTTTATTTTACTTTAATTTGAACAATTACACCAAAACAAATCACATCTCCTCAGGCTGTACATAGCAGATAAAGCTGATTTTGATGCTACGTGGGCCAGGCTCCAAGCTCCCCCGCGACCCTGACCAGGATACGTAATTACAAGTTTTCGCCAGCAGATGGAAACCTTGTTTCCCATCTAAGTTATGTGTCTAGTAAAAATAAAGGAGGTAAATCTTTCTTAAAACATGTAGAAATGTACTCTATTCTGATCCCATCACGGAAAGGATCACATCTGAGATAGGGTAGCATATGTCTGAATGAGTCACAAAGAACTAAACTTAAACTCATATCATGATGTCATCCGTCACTTCCGACGCTTATATATTATAATATTTATACTTAATAATATTTTTGATCTTGTTTTACATTGTGTAATCTACATTAATGATATATTTATATATCACTAAAACAATACATATTTAGGATAAATATTCTATTTGCCATGTATTATATGTAATGTTAATTAGAATTGTATTTGCCGTGCCGTTTGTTTCAGATGTTTGTACATCATTACACCAGAGGGGGGCGAGAGTGAGCGTGCTGGACTGCAAGGGACGAAGACGCTTCATCGGTGAGCTAACAGATCGAGGACATAATTCTGTGAATGAACCGAACAATGAATTATTCAGGGAGCAAAATGAGTATCGCATTAGCTGCGGTAATAAACCTTTTGCCTTTTTAAAGACGATATTTTAGTTTATGTTTAGTTTTCACAAAATGATCTTTATAGTTTGTTTTCCGTTAATAGGGATTTACTTAAGTCACATGATCTGTACATAGTGGGTATAGGTCGTCAGTATTTAGGAATAGAGTATAAGAATTAGACACCTGTTTAAAGAGAAATCTTAGATTTGGAAAATATCCCAGACCCACAATTTCCTTTCCATTTATATAAAAATATACATTTATATTTTAAGAATAATCATCTTACACTGGACAAAATAGATGTTACAAAGGCATGTGTACAAAACCCATTCATGAGAATGTGGCATGGCGGGAATCGCTCACATTGACATTCACTGCGAGAGAGTGGGGGGCTGGGGTGGGGGGGCGGTAAGCTGCCCCAAGGTCAGGCTTCCTTAAAAGTGGCTGAAATTCTGGATTCCCTCTTTCCCGCTGGTGAAGGAACTGTTGACTGAGCTGAGGGGTTAGGCGAAGGTGGGCCAGCTTCCACTCATGTTTTACAAAACTAGTTTCATGTAAACATTTGTTTTGCTCACAATTTATTGTTTACTTGCATGTTTAATATTTAGTTAAGTACAATATACACCTAAAATGTTAAATTTACCTGAAGGTTCTAAGTAAGTGCTTCTCACAGGGGTGCTATTTAAAAAGGATGCGATATTAATATTAAGACTGCTTTTTAAGCATTTTATGTTCATTGTAAAAAGCGTTTTTATATTTTGTGGCAGGCATCATGCAGTAAACATGAGTATTAAAAACAATACTCCAGTGGAAGCCTTAATGACATTTCTTCTAGGAAAAGGAAAGCTTACTTTCACATCAAAGGCAGTTTACAGATATTTACATATTTTTCTATGAAAATAGATGAGTTATATAACAAATCTTTGTTTGATTGGATGATTTAGAATGCTGAAATCAATGACCCACACCAGAGAAGATTAAAGATTAAAGAATAATTAATAATTTCTTGGAAAAAGATATTTGCAAAAAGATTTTACATGGAACACAGAGTTTCACAACTCACACTTATTAAATTTCTAAGTAACAAATACATATTCACCACATATTCTGCTCATTTAGACATATATTTTATATTAAATTCCTTCGGGAAGCTGTGGCCATTCTTCTGGCATTACTGTCTCTAAACAAGAGAAACATCTGCCATGCTTAAAGTGTGGAAGAATGGAGTCTCTCCCCAGCACTTTCTCAGCATGTACAATGGGAGCTAACTCTTTCTCTCTCTACTTGTGGAGCTGCGATTGGCTGCCAAACATAACTGGCAGCCTAACAGACAGTGAGGCCTAGTGGAAGTGATGAGTTACAATTCAAAGCACTTTGCCACATTCCAAGATCTCTCTCAAGTCATTTTCAGCATTCGGGTTTTTAACAAAGCCAAAGATGAATGGAATTTCTGGCTTCCTCATTAGAGTATTAGAATAAAGCAATTATTCTGGGGACTGTTGTGAATTCTAGCTTTCTATGGATACAATAGTGATGGCTAGGGGGAGAGAAGGCTGGTGGGTGCTTCTTGCTGAGTGTACGCTGGACAGCAGGTCAAAGTGAAGGACCTTTTTATGATGGGACAGCTGGCATATTCTAAGTAACCTTGGAAACTCTGAAGAGGCAGGTAACCGGAAGCCTGCCTGGCGTGGGGGGGTTAAAAGTGGGCAGAGCTCTAATTAAATACGGGACTGCAATGTTAAGAGGAAAGTCTGCCCCTGTAAATTAACTCTGGAAAGATCCACCAAGAGCTAGACATTTAAAATACAAGCACAGGATGTGGAGAACTCTGGGTGTAATGCTACAATCTCCCTGTGAGGACATGCATTCTTATACACTGACTCAAGATAGGGCTACACCTTGTGTTCACGGAAAAAGAGTCACCGACAGAGGCTGCTACGAGATAGTGTGGTTGTTTGAGCGCACTTAGATAGGTGGCAAAATATAGCACTGGTAACATTGTATTGGGATAGTCCGCCTGCAGAGGGTTAACAGAGTATTTGTAACATTTCAACAACTTAGTTCAACAATTCAACTGTTTCACTGTGCCTGTAGATGTTTAACAAAATATACAATATATAGAGTATTTGTCATGATTCATGAACATCACTTTCATTGAATTTGACTGATCACTCAACTGATGCTGCATGAATTGCTGAATCTCAGCTAATACGGTTTTATATTCTGTAACCACTGCAGGTGAAATATCCAAGTAAAGTGTTACTCATTCACTTTGAGACTTTAGTAACAGTTCACTTGATGGGGCACAAATACTTAGTAATAACTCAGTTACTACAGAAGTACAAATCATGAACAAATATAGTCGCTACTTGAGATAAAAGATGAGTCACGATTCATTAATAATGAACAAACATGAGGTCAGTATCTCACTTGTGTTATTCATGACTTGTTCCTTCAGTAGCTCACAAAAGTTTACAGAATTAACAGATATAGTAACAAATACAGTAACTGCTTGGGATAAAAGATAAGTCACGATTCATTAATGATGAATTAACATAAGATCAGTATGTAACTAAGGCTTAGTTTGTGGTTAATTAATACATAAATAATAGCATCATAATATATAATTAGTGCCCCATCAAGTAAAGTGCTACCAAGATGTTTACTGGAATAATAAAATGTTCAAACAAAAACTGAGAAAGACTGAGAATCAGCAATGTCACAAAATGTTACGAAGTTCATGAGAATTATCTGAGAAGCTCAAGAACTGACATGCATAAAACAGAGCAGATTTAAGACTAAAGCCAGATTGTAAAGCAAAGGAAGTTTTCTTAGGGAACACAAGTGGTGATAACCCATAAGGAGTAGCTGATCAATCCTGATCGTTTGGAACATTCTGGAAAGTTGGTAGGTCCCTTGACAATTTTCTGGAGGCAAAATGGGAACTAAGGACGTCTAAATAGTCAGGAGACATATAGTATTTTTTCCATCCAGATAATTGCAGAAAATAAAACATTTAAGTCCTGCCTTTTTATGTACATATATGTTTGTGCGGAGAAGATTTATATGAGTGTGGTTTGTATACTTGGAATTTGTTCTGGAATATGATTATCATCTGTCAGGAAAATTGTGAAACAATGCAAAATGTAAAACTAGCACATGGTTTGGCAGCCAGTAATAATTTTGCTCTGAACTAGACCCACAGGGCAGCATGATAGTTGTATTTGTTGAAAAGGGAGGCTCCAGGAATATTACAAGTCTCCCCTGTTTCCCTGCCCACATCAGGGATGATGTTCCAGAAGAGACCACTTCATCAGCCTGTAGTTTACTTACCCAGAACTCCCAAAATAAGCTAAACGACCACTGGTGGGCTGAATAGAAGTTCCAGTTGTCCAATTCTGTACTCATCAAAACCATACATAATTTTCCTGATCTACACCATTGTGGTATAAATGTTGGACACGGTAGCAAACTGGGACTGTTTCGCAATTAAAAACTCAGGTCTAGATGTATTCTGTGCAGTGGAAAATTAAAGTGTGGATCATACTTTTCTGTCCAGTTAGTGAACAGTTTTAGAGGAAATGCTGCATTATCTCGACTTGTGCAGTTTCATTTTCTGTATTATTTGAAGTCAGCTGATTCAAGCTCTGAAGTCAGAGCTTTTATCCATCCATCCATCTTCTTGTAATCTCTTCTGTAATCACATGGAGCCATGGTGGAGACCCAAATGCTGGTCCCAGAGGTGTGAGGAAACAGTGCTAACCCCAATGCCGCTGCCCCTCCCACAGAGCTTATATTGCTTGTTGTTTTTTAAATATCACATCTGTAGTTCTATATTCCCATCATGCCCCCCAGGTCTGCAAAGAGCCTGCTCCCTCTCAACTACAATCTGACAAGCATATCTATTTACTTGTCAAAAACAGAAACTGTTTCTGGTTTAATATGGTTTATGGAGGGCTGCAGTCTTTCTGTCCGTTATTATTACAAATAAGAACTTAACTCTTTAGGGATTTAAAGCTATGGTTGAGGAGAAGGCAGAACATTGTGTTTCTGGCTATTAACTGTAGGTCAGTGCAGAGGCCTGGGTAGTTTCTGTTGCCCCCGTGTTTGTTTCCCCAGGCCATCCCCGTTCCACCTGGGCCTCTGCGTTTCTGGGGATCATGCCAGCTGTGTGACTTGAGGGCAGAGCTCAGAGGAGGCACCAGCCGCACAACTGGCCTGATTTGGTTGCAGCGTGTCAGTGGCTTGGGCCTACGAAGCTATCGCACGCATTTCGGTAGTGTGGTTTCTCCGGCGTCAGTTTGCTTTTGAGTGTGAGCGCCACATTGAGCCTCTTCCCGCCACTAACTGTATTTGCTCAAGACACAGCAGAAAAGCTCCCTGATGTTTGGCTGGCTTCAACAATGTTTCCTTCAGAACACTGACCACAAGTTGCCTGCAGGATAACACAACAAAATCGCGATGAAAAGCAACAGTTTTCAAAGGATTACAAATAACCACTTATTCTGAAAAATAACCATTTCGTTCAAATTTTATCTAAGCTTGTAAATAAAAATGATGGTGTGAAAAATATCTAAGATTGATGGCTATTCATCTTATGTTGCTATTATTTTCTTCGAAATGCCACTCCTAAGTGGTTTCGTAATGTTAAACGTTACGTTGGGTAATACTGACTGATACAGCAAAACTTATTCAGCTACATGACATGGAACGCCTTCAGATCATATGCAGTTAGACTGAGAAACTGGCAGTCCTTGTCAGAGAAATGTAGACTGTGATCACCTACAATAAACATTAACATTTCTTTAACTCATCCACTGACCTTCCGTCCACTTATCTTGGACAAAGTCATGGTGGGGCCTGGAGCCTATCCCAGGCCGCAAAGGGTACATGAAAATAATCCAGATATAATCCGTTCAGAAGAGTTAGGGCTGCTTTTGGTAAAAGTAGAATTTCACAGAATAGTGGTTCAAAAAAGCTCAATTGACCCTAATTTAAAACCTTGTGAAATTGACCTGATGCTCAGTTCCTCTTAGAGTTTGCTTGTCCTTCCTGTCCTTCCAGTTTTCATATAGATGAGATCATGTTGACATGAGGGCACGCTGTGCCTAAAAAACTGATGCACATTCATTATGCAGCCAAATGTCGTTCTTTCTAGTCCAGAACAGATAGCTGTGTTTAATGCGGCTATCATCCCCTGTGTGGACTTTCTGTCTCATATGACCACATCCTGGGACGTAATCATCATCTTGTGCCTGGATCAGGACACTGGCTTCCAAGTCATTGTTTTGAATCCAGCTGTAAAGCGACATGGAGTGGTAATTCCCGCTCAGCGGTGGGCAAGTGCTGACTTAGTGCGGAGCGAAAGCTGACACACAACAGCAGGGGCTTCTTCCAGGAACTTCCTGCCCTGCAGCTTTTGCATGTCATGGTGTGTTAGCCCAGCTATAATTAGCATAGCCACTCTTCCCGGTAAGCGGTGAGCTTTGGCTACCTTTACTGGGACAGTGATTTTATTTATTTATTTTTACATAGCTTGTTATTTCTGTCCCAGCAAGAATGTTAAGTGGTAAAGTGTAAAGTAGAGAGGGCAAAATTTATGAACAGAAATCGCTCATTAGAAGTACAACTAAGCTGTGAATGAATGATATTTTGATTTGATGAATTCTTTGAAAATAACTGAACGTCGGATTTCCAGCAAATAGTTCAGCTGCATCTGCCCCTTGAGGGTACTGTAAATCTGCCGAAAAACATGTCCCATCTGAAACCCATGTCCTGTGTCTCTCAGACGCATAAAGAGTGTGTCCTGTGTGTGTCTCTGACAGGTGCAGAGCATGTCCTGTGTGTGTCTCTGACGGGAGAAGAGCGTGTCCAGTGTGTGTCTCTGACGGGAGAAGAGCGTGTCCTGTGTGTCTCAGATGGGTGAAGAGCGTGTCCAGTGTGTGTCTCAGTTCAGTATGGACAAATTAAAATTAAATTTAAAAAATGTTGTCAGAATTTGAATTGTAAAATTAACTTGAATATGGACAATTACATTAAATTAATTAATGAATTACTATTGGGAAAACAGAGTTTCAATTCACATAGTTCCAGTTTTTGGGTTATCAAATCACCTGTGATTTGTTCTCTATCTGGTTCAGTGGGAGGCACTGTGGCCTGACACCTCTTATGGCTGTGCTGTACTGATCCACAAGGTTACGAGCCCCAAATGAGCCAACCTAAGGCATGAACGCTCAGCTCAAGCAGCCAAAGCCTCAGACCTCAGCTTCATACCAACAGAAACTTCACCATGAAGGAAAATATACTGCATCAAAGTCAAACCAGTTATTTAGGATAAACCCACACTGAAGTCACCTTCCTGTTTTTGCTGCACAACTGCAATATTAATGGATGTACTTTGTTATTTTAGCCCCCCAGACAACGTATTAGTGAGACAGTCAATAATTGGTTTGAGATGTTCTAATTAATTTAGCTGTCCCCATCAGTTTTACCTTATAATATATAAAGCATTTAAGGTTCAGGTTTGTAGTTTGTCTGAAATTGAACTTTCCACATTTTCTTGAGCAATCAGGCAAACAGACTGCATATTGTCACTCTGAGAAAGATTACCAATTACTGGGATGCAATTTTGTGTGGATAATTTTTTTGTAATTAAGTTCTTGTTTTGGAATTTAGTATTAGAATTCCCTCCTGTGTTTTGTGGATGAAGGGTAATTTGGTTCAGGTAGTTTGTGGTTAAGAGAACGTCAACAGGGCAGTCAGACACAGCCACACTTAAACTTCTGCTTAATATGTCCACAGCTGTCACTACCGGCAATATAAGGGATTCTTTGTTCCCTGAAAGTCGCGGAAGGCTGTCTCAAGCTCTGCGGGCCCCATGGAGGTGTGTGCTCTTCCGAACGGGAGCAGGATCCCGAGTGTCCGACCCCACTCAGTCTACGTTATAGAACGGCACACAATTCCTGCGCATCTAGAATATCTGCAAGGTGAGATTGGAAACAGATCCACCTGCCTATCTGTACCACCATCAAAGAGGAAAGATGTGAAATGCTGTTCATCATTCTTTTCATCCAGGTCAGCTTCACTCTCCAGGGTCCATCTGACATTTCCTTTTTAAGTCATTTTTCTAGAATCTCTGGTAATCCACTCTGCTCCTATGTGTCTCAGAATCATTTGTATCTCAGCAAAGTCCAGCGAAAATATATAAAAAAATTCAACATACATAACATGTGATAAAGTCTCATGAAATGACATTCAGCATATGCCAGCATTTAAGAATATGGATAAATTATGTGCCATCTCACATCTAAGGTACAGAAATATGCCTTAAGGCAGGGGCAGGGATATAAGCTTTTGCATATCATTTATGTCATACTGAAGATTTTCGTGCGGCGCTTCTAAGAAAATGTGCACTGTGTGCAAGTTGTGAAATTACGGAATTAATATATAGCAGGACAGACTTGAAAGACGACCATCCAAAATAAATGAAGGTGTACTGGACACCATAAAAAACTAAATGTACTCAAAAAAATGTGAAAGGACCACATTTTAATTTGAAACCAAAGTTGCTTTTTCTGGCCAGTACAAGTCTAGAGAAAGACAAGCCCATTCTGAGCTTAGCCAAGAAAGGTGTTTGGAGTCACTGTGAAACTGAAGCCGTTCAGACATCATCAAGTTATAAGATGCAGTCAGGGAGTCACAGGGGTGCCAAGGCTGAAGAGCACTGGGGGATTGTTGCTCTCATGGTCCAGTTTTGGCTGTGGTCATGGTAACGATGATTTGTCAGTAAACTTCCATTTGGTGCTATCCAGCGGAGGGCAGAATGCGGGTCCTCTGCCTTTTAGATAATGTGCATCGATTGAGCCAATGTATTGTAGGGCTATTCCTGTGTTATTACAATGGAAGTGTGGCCTTCTACAGTACTGATTTGCAAGGACCCTCAAGATCAACTTTTTAAACAATACTAGACATACCAAGTTACTGAGCAGACACTCCTATCTGGACTGACTTACAGCCTTAAAAATAACGTGTATCTTTATGTCGTTTTTCTCCAAAGATCAAAATAGGTACAATTAAGTATCAAATAAGGTAGAATTATAGGCTCATAAGGAGTACTCAGAAACAAAGTGTACTCGGTACTCAGAAACAAAGTGTACTCAGTACTCAGAAACAAAGTATACTCCATACTCAGAAACAAAGTATACTCGATACTCAGAAACAAAGTGTATTTGGTACTCAGAAACAAAGTGTATTACAGTGTGAAAGAACTGAACATCATTCCTGTTAATGACCTGCTTGTACGCACTGCATTTCCTTTGACTATATTACAGCGTTCTTTGACGAAAATGGAAAAAGCTGCTGACATTAAATAAATACAAGAACAGCTTTATACACTGTTTAGGCTGAACTGGTGTCACACTTCTGTGTGTTATTAAATGAGTGAACCAGAATAAACCAGTCAACAGTTTCTGGGAATGAAGTGAACCCAGTGATGAGTCAGACGACACTGGCATGTTGTTGCCCCCATTGAGTCCTATGTCCCGTTTATTTTCTTGTCTTTTTATATAAACGCATCACTCTAGGGACAACATGGGATTTGTTTATCGGTTATGCAGATAAAACCTCAATGTCAATTACTTGAACGGCCTTGGGGGGTCGTGCAGTGAAGGGAGCCGGAGCTGAAGATTTCGCCACTGAGCTAAACAGCTTTACTATACATATTGCCAAAAGTTCTAGTGCGCTGATGGCAACAAACCCGCTCTTATTCAACTATTGAGCAACCATGGCTTTCCAGCATGTTGACATGCTATTTGCCTGAGTTATCGTTAAAAATGCTATTCTTTCTTTTTAGTCTAATTTGCTTTCATTAACATCCAGACAGAATGTTGCCAGTTATACAAGACATTTAATGCCACTTTATTGATCCCTTGTGGGGGAATTGTCTTTTTGCCTACCCCATCTTGCTCTGCATGACACATGGACACATGCATATCCAGGTGAGGGCAAGCTCAGCATTTAAGGGCAGCCCCCTGCAGAGATACCCATGGAGCTGGGGGCTTAAGGACCTTGCTCAAGGACCCACAATGCAGTACAAAGCATACTTAATGCTTATACTGACCATTATAATGCATTATAAAGGTATCTGTAGTGCATTACAGTTGAGAGCTTCGTAAAGCATTCATAATGCATAATAAACATGATTATAATGTGTTATGCCTTTTTATAAATATTTATAGGCATGTTTATAATGCTTTATGAATGCATTATTATTTGTTATGAATGTGTTTATAAATGACCAAAAACATGGCCTTAAGTAAAGTGTTACCACGTGTTTTTTTAGGTTTCATCTCGAAACCTCAAGCAATGCAGTTACACGTCGGTCATTTCCCAAATTAACCACTGTATCTCCTCATATAGCCATGCCGTTTGCAGAAGCTCCTGTCAAAATAAAAGTCCGGGCACCTTCAGCCGAAGCACATTAGTTCAACGCAGAACAAGTGACCCATTGTGCCTGTCTTTTTAAAGCACTCACAGGTAATCCTAACCCAGATAAATCAGAATTTTTTATTCAAACAAAAATAAAACTGTTTCCTCAAAGACTCCATTTGTATTGCCAAGCCATTATGTAATCACTGGAGAATAAAGAACAGAAGGTCAGCCTGAGATGGTCTTCTACAATCTACAGAGTGAGGGGAGGCAAACGGGCCCCCTGTCCCGCTTAAAGGTTTAATTGTTTGAGATCCTACCCCATGTACCTCCTGTCTCCTGTCACTTTTAGAGCTTATCCGAAGGACCTCAGCCTTCTGGGGATCTGAAGAAAGGGAGACTGTACAAACAGAGGTAAATGTTTTGTGGTCATAATCAAAATTAAGGCTTTTAGGCCAGGTGGTTAAACGTTATCTCAGAAAGATAAACTCACTGCAAATGCATTCATTTAAACAATGAGCACAGTGATAACTCTAGCTGAAACTTATAAGCCTAAATAATGCTTATATTGTGATGTTTGCTTTTGCTGGTTGCGTGCCATTCCTAATTGGCTGAGGACTGTGTGGCAATGATCGTATCCGGCACTCAGTCGTATGCATGGCCAGCAGGCAGGCACAGGAGGATACAGGAGCCCTGCTTTTAATCTTCAAGTTGTTTGTGGTTAACAAGACTATGTGTATATGAATAAACCCTCGATATCAATAGCCATTTTGTTCGAAGTCGTTCCACACACCGCTGTGGTACAGAGCCGCTATTGATACTCCTGACTTTCCTGTTAGCCTTCCCCCCAGCTATCTCCTTAACAGTGTGTTTTCAGGCGCAGAAATGCCACATGTTTTGTTCATCGCACCCAACTGAAATCTAAACAGTGTAGTGTCTGAAAATCGCAGCACTTTCTGAATGGCTAGAACCGCCTTGCATGGCACCAAATATCACACCGTCTTCAAAATCACTTACATTACATGTCTTAGCCATTATAATGTTTAATCAAACAGCAAGCAAACCTCTTGGCCCTGCCTCCCCGTGTTCTGTATCCAGTCAGTTACAGCGACGTGATTGGTTGTTTGCATTAGCGAGCAGGTATACCTAAAAAACTGCCCACTGAATGCGCTTTTTTTGCTTCCAAGTGCTGAATCTCACATTGAATTCCAAATTTTGCATTTCACAGTTGTCTTATGGCTGGGAGCGGAACGATGGCTGACCTTTATCTCTCTCGCCCCTATTTAATAAGGTGATTGTGATACGTGTCGTTTCTCATTAGACATGTCGTTTGACAGAAACACAAACAATGTCACTCTTACGGTCACATTGTGCTCTCTCATTCTACTTGGTTAAATGTTTTATTCAGTCTGCCTTTCATTCAGCCATCATGGACTGTCTTCATGGAAAATCCCTTTAAAAAAAATGTAGCCACTGGCGATATCTACAGCCACGGCTACTCAGATGAAAAATACTTCAGGTTCATGTGCACACAATGAGATCTCCATCACATTAGGCTGTGCATGATATTTCCCTTTGGCAGTTTTTCAGGCAACATGACTTTAGACTGTATAGCTGCCATATGACCTGCAGCAAGGCGGCCGGCATTAAGGCCCAACTGTGGGAAGCAAGACTTGCCAGTTCTCACCAAATAAATGTGGCCACACACTTCAGAGCGCAACCTGTCGCATGCTTATAATGACTTCGTTTGTTCTGTGTCGCCCCACACGCCCACAGGGCGCAGAATGTTTTCGATGCAGCAGACCCACATTCAGAGCACAAATAAACATATTGTGGCAAGTGTGTGAGTTACTTTAGTAAAGGAGATGACAGCTCATTATAATGGACATTACTGTCTTTATAAACAGCCCCTGCTGGTGTAATATTTCCAGCTGAAGAGACAGGGAGCACTTTTTGCTGCATGTGCACTGCATGCACACTAACAAAGCACACATATTCCATGGCAAACATTACATGGTTACGACATTTACTATTTACAGCATAAATACACAAATACATTTGCACAATTTACAGATACTTGCAGTATGGTGCAAAGCATGCTGGTACCTGCATAGTTAGTCCTGCTGACCAACCCCATGGCATCACATATATGTCAGCCAATGGTGGACAGTGGGTTTCCTCCGGGTACTCCGGTTTCCCCCCACAGTCCAAAAACATGCTGAGGTTAATTGGAGTTACCAAATTGCCCGTAGGTGTGACTGTGTGCGTGAATGGTGTGTGAGTGTGCCCAGCGATAGGTTGGCGCCCCGTCCTGGGTTGTTCCCTGCCTTGCGCCCGCAGCCTCCGGGATAGGCTCCGGCCACCCCGCGACCCGAAATGGAATAAGCGGTTCTGGAAAATGGATGGATGGATGGATGGTGGACAGTGGATGGGATCAGAACAAACTAAAAAGTTTGCCTGAGGGACTCTACGTTGGTGGTGCACTGAGACGGTGATCACCAGGGTGATAACCGCTAATACGACGTCGTATTGCTGAAATGAGGTTGATTCCATCCATTTTGGTTGAAATATGCAGCCACCTGCAGTGACTGATACTTCCATATGTGTTGGCAGAGATGCAGGGGTGCAGTTTGAGTCACTGAGATGAAGCAGTATCTGCTAGGGCCATTAGACACTGCCACAGCCGTCTTAGAATTAGTGCAAACATTGGTGAGGACACATGGACAACAGCATTGCTGAATCACAGGACAGTCACAGAGGAGTAGCAGATCAGTACTGCACAATCAGCACCAAACAGTGATGGGTCAGACCGGTTAGTCAATAGTGTTCTTATTGTTAACTCTGTGAACATGAATCATACAGTAGCAGATCTATCAAGTGCTGGATAAGCATCGTCATGAGTCAATGCCACCTCCAACAGCTCACTTCCTGCTCTGCTGAACATCTCCAGGCCATAAAGAACAACAAAACAAAGATGAATGTACAGGAACCGTTCTGGGTCACAAAACCACAAAGGAAGTTTCACATGCTGACTTGTCTGCTCTATCAGTTCCATCAATCTGCAGTGCTGAAGGACAATGTGTCCTTAACGGAAAAGACGGATAGTCCTCAGCTGAAGGACCAACGCTGGCCCTGAATCCGGCCTCCACAGTCAAATGTCCTTTAGGATTCCCGGTCTCTACATCACTGATTGAGGGATGAAAACCTTGGTTAATGAGGATAAAAATGGAAGTACTGTCGATAACTTTACTTAAACCAGAAACAAATGATGAAATAGGTTGGTGATGTATTGGGCTGGTACTGATAGATTTGTTAATGCTGTAAGCTGTCTGTCCCAACTGAGCTGTTGTTGCAGACGCACTTATGCACGTGCAACGCAAGTAATGAAAGAGATGTTAGAAAAGGCCAGAGTTGTTCAGGAATAAAGATGGCGAGGTAAGCCCGTGTCTCTGAATCATTGTGTGTCTCCACTGCCCAGTACACCAGAAGGTTGAACACTGATACAACCTTCTTATATATAACAGCTGAAAAGAATGGGGCTGTTGTTTTCCTGGTAAATGTTTAGTCAACACAGGCTTGACTGGCAATATAGGCTTTGTAAAATATTTACTGCAAAACCTGAGATGTTGGGGGAGCCCATCCATTTTCTGTAACTGCTTGTCCTGTTCAGGGTTGTGGGGGATCCAGAACCTATGGGCAAAGGGCAGGGAACCTAGGACGGGGCACTAACTCATCACAGGGCACACTCACATCAACAGATAATTTGGTGACTCCACTTAACCTCAGCATGTTTTTGGACTGTGAGGGGGAACTGGAGTATCCAGAGGAAGCCCACGATGACACGGGGAGAACATGCAAACTCCCCACACATGGAGCCATGGCAGAGACTCATACCTGGGTCCCAGAGGTGCAAGGTGACAGGGGTAACAAATGTGCCACTGTGCCATCTCATTTGTTGGGGCAATTTAAAATAGCTTTTTCACTATACAGAAATCCCACCTCAGGTGTATTGATTTGTGGCAAATGGGAATGGGGTACCAGCTGTGAAATTTGTTGATTGAGGGTGGGAGGGGCAGGGTTGAGCTTTCTGTCGGCAAACTTTACCACTGCTGAAAAGGCAGATTTCTGGGACATCACACATCTTTGGCAGATGTCCGAGAGCTGCTGTGAACTCCCAGCACTTCCCGGAACGTCCACTAGAGGTGCTATGTCTGACTATATAGGACCTACAGTGAATGTGTGTTAATGTGTGTTCACAGAACATGCAAGTATAGGTGACTTTGTGTCATGCTACCATTTTAAAGGAATGTACAGATCACTGTACAGATCACTGGTACGCAGCAGTGTGGAATGTTTAACCTTTGACCAAACACATAAAATGAACCGCGTGACGACGTGACAGAGGCTGGCAAGAGCAGCCCATTTGGAAGGTCTTATCTAATCTCATGTGGTGGGAGGGCATCTTGGGGGCTGCTTTGATAGGAGAGCTTATCAGTATTGGAAGAGATTTCACAGCTGGAAGGCCAAGGAAAGGGTGGGTCATGATTTGTGATACCTAAAAAGTTATGCTGAATGCCTGAATGCGTGTGACACTAGAAATGAATATTTTATGCAGTAATGTAACATCTTCTTGAGATTCCTGGAGGGGATAAGAAGGGAAAGTATTCAACAACTAATCATTTCCACATATTTTGAGCTGAAATGGAAAATACTGTAGTAGATAAGCACCCAGAAACTCAGATAGCTACTATGAATCCCAAGTGCTATTGTTAGAGACTTATAGGGTAAACTATAATTAAAATCCCACATATAAGGATGTTAGAACTTCTATACAAATAACTGAAATATATCAGCTTATCTGTACTGCATGTCAAAACAGACAATAGGCAAAAATTATTTATATAATACTTTATTTCATATTAACAACAAAAATAATTTGATAAAATAATTATCTTAGAATTTGAGAACAAACATTGTGGAATACTGAAATTGTTACAAAAGTTATGAATATACAATCATGGAATGTCACAAGTTACATTTATTTGTTTCATTCACAAATTTGATACATTAATTATGCCTTCGGTTCTGCAGAAGTGATGCTGATTATTTTCAATTTGGCAAAACGTTTCATAGATTATTGGTCCTTGCTTTGGGATAAGTATTTGCAGTATATTTTGAACAAAGCATGTGTAATCAAATGCGACCCCAAATAAAAACTGAGACACACAAGCTATTTCACCCCCCCCCCCCCTCCCAACAGCAGTATAACTCACCCGAAAAAACTCCCCCCCCCCTCCCCTCCACACCCCTCCCCCAGCCGCCTTTGGGACACGCCTTGGACAAACAAGC
>JAAGVU020000002.1:7096119-7139772 GCA_011763525.2 Mormyrus iriodes
TTCCAAGATTATTGGTACTTTCTTTGGGATAACTTTTTGAAGTATATTTTGAACAAAGCATGTGTAACCAAATGCGAACCCAAAAAAAACCCGAGACACACAAGCCTTTTCACCCCCCCCCCCCCCCTACCAACAGGGGTATAACTCTCCAGAAAAAACTCACCCCCCACTCCCTGCCAAACCCCTTCCCCAGTTGGCTTTGGGAAAAGCATTTGACACACTAGCATTGGCCTTAAAAATATATCATCACTGACGAAAGACATGAAAATGACCCAGACGGACAACCATTACTGAATCACTGGATAGAAGTCTACACCCTTATCTTCCCTGGAGGAAAGCTACTCTCCCTGGGGGCCATTTCTGAATGTCAGAGTTCCCCTAACAGACAGAATTAGCATCTGTATATTTAAAGATGTGTCTGAGAGTCGGCACGGCAACAAAGCCTATTACCATAATAAGGCCACTTAATTTGCACACAAGCACAGCCGGTCACATCCATCACAGGCTGCTAGGAGCAACTGCCCCTGTCTGTCCCCTCGATGCAAAGGTTGCCAGTTAAAAGGTTACAAAGAGCAGAAGGTGATTCAGATTCTTAATCAATGAATCCAAGTTCTTCAGTTCCAATCTGTCCCTTTATTATCCAGCGCCTACAGTAGCTGCTGGCCCTGCTGGGAGCTTCATTGTAACGTTTTTCTCAACAAGAAATAGGGACAGGAAACCTGCAAAAGCATGTGGATTTTTCGAGCAGCATTTAGAAATTATTTGCTTAGGAAAAGGAACCTGTTCTCTTAAAGATCTCAAATAATGGGGTCAGAATCTCATTACCTCTCCATAACAAATAATTTAATATTACATCAATTTAAAAAAAGAATAATTTATAAAGGGTTACTTTTGTTTTTCTTGAAATATGTACACACAGTATTTAAGTATTTAATATATTCACAGGAGGTGAAGTACTCAGCTGCCAGACCAACAATGTAAGACAGGGTACCAGGACTCTGTTTTTTTAATACTGAAATGTAAAATATATATTTTACATTTGACAATACTATAATGTCACGTTTATGTATGAAAATATATTCTCTCTTTATCGTTTGGTCACATACAGATCCAGCTCCAGTTACTCAAACTGGTGGTTCTCCATTGACTTATACTGGTTTGCAATGTGACTCATCTCTAGGTATGTCCAGACTTCTGTCTACAGCAGCCTACACCCTAACAGAATATTTAGCAAAATATTGTGAGGGATGTCAACAAAAACCAGGCATAAAACTGCCAGATGTCCCAGCCAAGTTTGGATGTAATGTTTTCAAAGGCAGTGCCAAAGCTGACTGCCCTTGTGCTGCTGGTCACATCTGATTCACCTTCGGTGGCTGCGCTCAAGGGTCTTTGAAAATGTTCGGTTCCTTCAGGTCCCTGTCTGGCAGTGAGCAGTTTGCTGGGGGAGGCAGGGGTCGGTGGACTGTGCATCATGGCTAAATACCGAATCGTTGTCTGAGGAACACATGCTAGAGGTGTCCTCACAAGAAGGAGAATACTGCTCGAAAGGCGTCGATAGGTCCAGATACTAGGGGAAAGAAGGAAGACGTACCAATTTAGCATCATTGTTCCCCTGCTTGACGAAGCGGTCATATGCTGTGTGTAGTTCCGAAATGATTGCAGAGCCCAGCAGAGTGGCACGTGTGCTGCCCGTAATTCTGAGAACAGAGACCCACCTCATCCGAGATGGACAGCAGCACTCGATCCAGCTCTTCCACCAACTGCTTGAAGGTGGGTCTCTGGCTTGGGACTGCATGCCAGCATTCCCTCATCTTCACGTACCTGGGAGATGAAGACAGCCCGTCCGGGCAGCATTTTCATTCAGCATATGCAAACACATGAAAATCCATCGAGCCATCCTTGTTACCTTTGGGTGATTCGATTATAATTGTTTTATACCCTTCACTCTACAATTTCAATGATAGATATTTGAGGGGGGAGACACAGTGGCGCACTGGTTAGCACTGTTGCCTCACGCCTCTGGGACCAGGGTTCCGTGTGTGGCGTTTGTATGTGGACACAGTCCAAAACCATGCTGAGGCTAATTGAAGTTGGATTGCCTATAGGTGTGAATGGTGTGTGAATGTGCCCTGTGATGGGCTGGCACCCCATCCTGGGTTGTTCCCTGCCTTGTACCCATAGCCTCCAGGATAGGCTCCAGGCCCCCCACAACCCTAAATAGGACAAGCTGTTTCAGAAAACAGATGGATGTATTTGAGGACAGGATTCATAGTAATGCCTGGATTCCATAATGTCAGCATTAAACTCTGCACCAGTGATGTTCAAAAGACAGCCCTAATGTTAGGCAGTATACATTTACAGCGCAGTTCATCAAGATTCACCAACACTGTTTCTACATTTAATATTACAGTATATTTATCAGTAGAATTAAATATAATAGCAAATATATTTGATACTCAACTTAATACTGCTTAAATATCTTCATAAAAGTCATCATGGATTTAGATTAATTGGCTGTGATTTTGGACAAGGTAATGCTTATATCAGGCCATACGTAAGGGCCACGTATAAAGAGTTCAATGTACTACTGGAGTTACAAACATCTCATTCATAAATTGGCTGAACGGCACTGTGGGGGGCTTTGTGCACTGTGTGTGGGGGCTCCAGCCACTACTCACAGCTCATGCGTGCAGTTGGAGGGCTTGTCCATGCGATGACCTTCCCTCAGCAGCTTGAAGAGCTCCTCTACTGGTATTCCTGGATAAGGTGATCCTCCCAGGGTGAAGATTTCCCACATCAAGACTCCAAAAGACCAGCTAAAAAGTACACAGAAAAGAGAGGCTCATGGGTAAGTCCACACAGTAGGTGGCGAGTCCATGGAAAGCAGAGGCCTGATGTGTACTGGGAGCACAGGCTACAGATTTTGCGTGCTTTCAACCTTCTCATTTACCAAGAAGGAACCCAGTAAGACATTATCATGTCACTGAAGTGAGCAAAATTTGAGGCATAGAATGGATGTGATGAATGTGTGGGGTATGGCTGCTTGGTCATGGGTCTAAGCGACACATTTCTCAGTCATACTTACACGTCACTCTGATGCGTGTAGACTCGGTCAAAGAGAGCTTCAGGTGCCATCCATTTCACTGGGAGACGCCCCTGTTCATACAAAAAGGTGTACAGCTGGTAATCGCACAGATGGAGCAGCAGTTAACTTTCATCTATCCCCTATCACCCACCCAAATTATGTCCCATTAGACTGCCTGTCAGTCAGGGGAGCTCCATTAAAAAGTAAAGAAAGCAATTACAATCGCCATGACGGAAGAGGAGTACATGGAGAGTGATGATGTTCACATGCCTCTCTGGACACAATAACGCCCCCTGGAGGTGTCACCCTGCTATACTCACATTGGTGGTTTTCTTGTAATAGTCAATTTGGTGCACTCCTCTAGCCAGCCCAAAGTCCGCGATCTTCATCACGTTGTCTTCAGTCACCAGAACATTTCTGGCTGCTAAATCCCTGTGGATGCACTTTGGGAAAAACATTACTACATTATTAGACGTAGCATTTATATACATGAAACTTAAAAATAGAATGGTAAGGCTTTGCTTGAGGGAACACAAATAATGCAGTGATATACACTTACATAACGCATTAATTAACCATTAACTAAGTATTAGTTCATGGTTAATAAATTATGATGGTTTATGTATTCCTTGCAGGAACTATTTAATTACTAACTAATTAGTTAACTGTTAACTAATATAGTTCCGTAATGAAACATGAACCGTCATGATTTATGAATGATGAGCAAACATGGCATCAGTACATAACTAACATTTAGTTAATGTATTAAGTAAGCATGTATATTCTTTGTGCCAACAAATAGAAAGTGTTACCAAGGGCAAATCACAAAATCATCACATCTTTTTTTTTTTTTACAACAATTGTCATCTTAGTTTGCAAGTCAGTTTCCATTATTAAATACTACGTTAAAATGCCTGGAACAAAAACTTCACAACAGAGGGTTAATTTAAAAATAAGAAATGAGGACTGGTATTCTGAAATTTTTAGGCAGACAAATTAAAAGTTCACTTCAAAAAATAAAATCGGGATTTGAAAAGTTCACTTAGCAGACATTTTATCTTAGTGTGATCTTGCGGTAATAAAAAAAAAAAAAACAAGAAAAAACTGTTAACAGGCTGAATGGATGTCATTAACTTTATTTTGGTCTCCATTTTAAATAGCACCAGTATTTGGATACTGAGAAATGAATCCCCTGGTTTGTGGCAGGCACTGGGCGAGTACATTCCCTCCCAGGCCAGGCAGGGCCTCATGCTCCACTAATGGATTTATGACGGTTCTTTAAAAAGCCCAGCAGAGCCAGGATGGAGTCAGCTGCAAACACTCATTGGTGGAATTTTCAGCGCAAGCATCTGGTGACAGAATGAGCTGCTGAGTGACATGTGGCTGGAGGGATAATGGGTCTTGGGACACTCACCCTTTTGGAGGCCAGGTATTCCATGCCCCGTGCCACCTGGTAGGCACAAGACAGCAGGTCCTTGAAGGTAAGCTGTTCCTCAGGCACCTTGGTCATATCAAAGGTATAGTCCATGCCAGGTGGTCTGCGTGCCCGCAGGAACTCCCGAAGGCTACCCTTGGAAGCATATTCCACCAGGACATAAAGGGGGCCTGTATGGATTTCACAGCTGGTGTTATTCCCACCATCAGAGGGGGGACCTTGACATAATCAGAAACAAATACCACGTGATGGGGTGAACACTGAGGGTACTTACCATCCTTGGTACATACGCCGAGCAGGTTAATGATGTTCTTGTGCTTGTCCATCCCCTTCATAAACTCCATCTCGGAGATCAGGTCTGCAAGGTCTTTGTCAGTGGCATCATCTAAGCACAGAGATGAGTGTGTGCATTTTGGTCAGTGGGTGGAGTGAGGGGAATGATTTCTTTCAAAAATCTTTGTAACTTGACCTTCAGTGTGACCCATGTACCTTTGAGCATCTTAACTGCCACAGTGGTTGACTGGTCTGGGCTGTTCTTGTTTATTCCATACGCCTCTGCCTTTACCACCTGTCCAAAGCAACCTTCTCCCAGTGGCTTCCCAAGGGTTAAACTGATAGAAATAACATTTAAGTAGTATTATTATTATTCAAACGCGTGTTAACATTTCATGCATTCAGTTCCTAATCTCTTTATAATCTGGCAGCGATAACAGGAGCGTAGCGGGTACATGAATAATTGCTGCTGATGCAACTGTTCGTACTTCTCTCGGCCAAACTCCCAGTTTGGGTCAAAAGGCAGTTCGAATTCCATGACTCCGGCCAGTACAGGAGAGCAGCTCGAGGAGAGTCGAGCCACTCGCATAAGAGAGGCATTGGACTTCCCCGACGAGTCAGAGTCCACCGAACACTGAAAAGACAAATGACAAAGGCCAGGATATGGTAACAGATCATTCTCAAAAGATTCTGCTGAAGCTTGACAAAATCCTGTGTCCAAATGTTTACGACATCATGGAAGTTCTTCTCACCTGTCTGCGTAAAGGAAATTTGGAGAGTTTTTGTACGGGAAGAGCTTCAAAATGCTCCCTGTTGGAGTTTGCCTGCATCCGGCACAGTACGATGATGACAATCGTCATCACCAGGGCCAGTGAGCCTGAAGCATACACGATGATGTCGGTATACTTGGTCTCGTCCGGATCCACTTGTCCGCTTAGCTCGTCTTCTGTTAGAGAAACACACAAGCGATCCTTACATTTCTTGCAGGAAAATTGAATTGTTGTTCAGAACATCGTCTGATAGTGGCGCTCTCTTCGAGAAGGGGTTGGCAGGACGGACAAACTATACCGGGCAGGACAGTGAGCCAGGCAGACTGATAAGAATATCCAATAGAGTTTCCAGCCAAACAAGTGTATTCTCCAGTATCTTCCATGGTGATGTTAGTCAGGTAGAGAACCTCAACATCTGACATATTCAGGCTGCCACTCTATGAAGAACCACCAAGAGATTAAGGTCAATATTATCCATCCATACATCCATCCATCCATCCATTCATCCATCAATCCATTGTCTGTAACTGCTTATCCTATTCAGGTTCACGGGGGAGTGCAGTTCCTATCCTGGAGGCTATGGGCACAAGACAGGAAACGATCTAGGACGGGGCACCAGTCCATCGCCAGGCATACTCACACACATTCCCACACACAGGTCAATATTATACGATGACTGAGGTGTGCTTGTGTGTGTCATAGGGGTGCGTGTGTGTGTGAATGGTGTGCGAGTGTGTACCCTGCGATGGGTTGGGGCCCCATCCTGGGTTATTCCCTGCCTGGCGGGCGCCCATAGCTTCCAGATCTCACATGACGCTGAATCAGATGAAAGGTCACAGAAAACAGAAGTTTAACAAGAAGCTTCACTTGCCTTCAAGATCTGCACATAAGGGATGCCATCAGGACCATACTGACTGCCGTTTCTCTCAATGTGCTTCAGCCACTGAATATGAGGCTGTGCATCGCTGTAAACCTTGCAGTAAAACTGCACGTTGCTGCCCACGGCTGCAGTGGTGTTGGCTGGCAGGCCGGCCTGCAGGATGGGACGATGTGGAGAGCGCTCTGCAACCAAGAAAGAGAACATACGGCTGCAATGAGGTCTCCGTTCCAGAACCATGTCCTCGTCTCAGGAGAATTGGACCAGTATCCATGGGCAGGAGAGGCCACATATGCCTGCAGACTCAATGAAACAGTCCTCTCGTGACCAAGGGAATATATGCTTTGAGACAAAGTGTGCCTTCTGTCCTGAGACAGTGTATGTAGCATAGCAGGGGTGTTAAGGGAAAGCTTTAGTGTGCTATACATATCTGCCTTTGGGAAGCTGCCAGAAACATATCCATATCGCATGCAAAAATTCAAGGGCACTTTAATTACGAACATCAATAATGTTTGTCCTTATACTAATAAACACACAAAGATTTTGCTACTGATTTTCATTTTTTTAAATAAACTGAAGGCTGAAAACATAAGAAAACAAGACAATTATGAGTCTTAATCAGATTAAACAACCAGAGGAAGCAGATAAATGGAACATCCAAAGCTGTGGATGACAAGCAGCAGTAGTTATTTTGAAGTTGTCCTGTTTCAGCCATTCCCATCCCGTCGGTAACGACTAAACATGCCACTGCTCAGGTAGAGCAGTCTGTGCGGATGCCCCGGGGTGACCCATAATTTAGGACCTTTTTGTGCGGGAAGCTCATCCATCCAAAATGCTATAATGTCCACCATTCTTAAACCCTCTGTCAAGTATTCACTGACTCTCACATTTATAAAGATATTCAAGTATATGGTAAAAATGTCCTTCATTCCAGTTGAGGGTAAAAATGCTGAAAATATTTTATTTATATATTTATTTATGATGTTTTTGAATCATAAATAAATCAGACTTTTAATTTTGATCGGCAAACACATAGGCATGCGGTATGCCTTGTTTATGCCATGAGGTTTGCGGAAAGCACATTCTTTTTGGACTTAAGGAGAGGGAAATGATGCTGTCATACCCAACACGTCCAGGATGTAGCTGTGTGAGATGGAGCCATACACATTTTCCACTACACAGGTGTAGTTCCCTCGGTCGGATGGCACTACACTCTCCATTACCAGGCTCCAATGCTGGTGTCGGAGCTGTCAGAAGATCAAAACGAAAATAAATCTCAGAGTGTGTAAAATAATCTGTTATTCTGACACATTAAAAGACAGGGTACCACTTTAAAATAAGACTTCCCTTATAAAGGGTTTATGAATGGTTTGTAATCAGGTTATTAATTATGTTGTAACACTTTGTAGATTATTAATAGACAATTATAAACAAGTTATAACACAGTTTTCTTCTTATTAATGAGTTATTACCATTTATAAGTGGTGAAAGGGAGCCTTGTATACCTATGAATATACACTGCATAGTGACATACACTATATGGAGAAAAGTATTGGGACACCCATAGTAATTACAGGAATTGGCCTCATAAGCCACACCCACTGCTGACATACAGGTGTATAATTAAGCAGACAGCCATGCAATCTCCAGCATCAAATAATGGCAGCAGAGTGGGTGCTCATACAGAAGAGGTTAGTCAACCTGGCACCGTCATTAGGCCCCACTGGACACCTTTCCAGCAAGTCGGATCTCCATAATTCTGTCCTGCTAGAGCTGCCCTGGTCAACCGCAAGTGAAGTGACTGTGGGGTATAAACATCTGGGAGCAGGTTCAGCTGCGAAGAGGCAGTCACACGAGCTCACAGAAAGGGACATGATCGCCCAGCATCAATACCCAGCCTGAATGGCAGCAAATACCACCAGCAACGTTCCAACATCTAATGGAAAGCCTTCCCAGAAGAGAACAGGCTGTTATAGCAACTAAGGGTTAGCCAGCTTCATATTAATACCCTTTGATTGAGTAAGATATTGGGCAAGCTGGTGTCCCACTACTTTTGTTCATATAGTGTATAATCTTACCCAGCTTGCATTGCAATCAAATTTTTGACAAGGAATTGAAATTTTTGAAAGAAACTTGTTGATAGCTCCTTATAGTGCTTTTCTTGTACATGGTCCTGGACCTATCAAAGCTATTGTTAACCATTCAAGCATGTCCAGGGTTTAGAAGCAATTAAGCCTTCTGCTGAAAGACACCCACACAAGAAATTCAGGCGGCCAGCTGTGGCCCCTGCCTGCCCGGCTCACACCAGTTATTCCAAAAAAAGAAAAAAAAAACAAATATTTTACCTTAATGCCCCCAATTCGGTGCTCCCCTCTGAAATCACGTCCATTTCTCAGCCAACGAATGGTGGGAAGCGGGCTGCCCATGGCAGGACATCGGAATTTCACCGTGTTGCCAGCAGGGACTGCATACAACTTCTTCTCCATGCGTTGGGTGTGTGTCCAGTAAGGTCCTAATGCAGCAACTGACATCAAATATCACGCTGACTGAACCCAGCATAAGACACAAAGATTAACGACGTGCCAACAGACCTCGCGAGAAGTAGACTTCCTCATCCTCCGTTTCGGAATCTGGGTCTTCCAGACCGTTGACTTCCTCATCAACCATGTCGTCATCCGTTTCATCATCCCCTGACCCTGGTGAGTCTAGATCACGAGGGGAAAAAAAAATCGACTTTCGTTGAATCCATTTACACCTCAGTCAACCCTAAGGTGAATAAGTCGTTATGGAATGAAGGTGATTTGCTCCTGTAGCTCAGCAAGTAGACCACTGTGCTGCCCGAGCAAAGGTCATGGGTCGAAATCCCTGTGAGCACATAAATTATAAATTGCTTTGGATAGAAGTATCAGTTAAATTAATAAACATAAATGGATAGATGGATGAATGTAAGCAATGAGTTAATCCCACTGCCTTACATGCTGCTCTTACCAACAGTGACTCTGAAGCTGCGAAGCTTGTCTCCAGTGCCGCACAGCAGGCACACGTACAATCCAGAGTCATCGTAGGTTACGTCTGTGATCTCTATGGCGGCGGGACTGAAGAGCGCGTGGGCACTCTGCCGTATACGGTTGTTGTCCTTGTCCCAGCAGACGTTCCCTGTGCGGTTGCCATCACAGTGCAGCTTGAGGATGTCCCCTGGCTCCAGCAGGAAATGCTCCACAGCCTCCTCAGCCTCTTCACCTGATGCATCTTGGCCATGCGAACAGCGGAGTCAGCATTTTATCAGTATGGCAACACTAAATGCTTAAATAGAAGGCTGCGCTTCCCCCCACTGACATTTTTAATCATTCCTTGACTTATTTCGCGTGACAAGCCAACAGGGGTTTCTATGGTGATTCTGGATCCCCCCCCCCCTTGGCCTTTGGCTATTGTGGAATTGATAGTGCGCCACACAGCCTGGCAGGCTGACAAAGACGGTAATGAAAATGTCATAGCGTGACAGAAGCTTGGGTTTTGCACCACAAGCTGGAGAGGATTTCCAGGACGGCTAATTCCCAGATGCGGAATCCTAAGTCGTCTCAGGCCATGGAACTACTCTGGAGGTTCTCAGCCTTTTACACGCTACGAAATCTTTCACCTCAAAGTCCTCTTCTAGACCTTACCTTCTGACTTCAGCCCTGAAGGCCCAGCTGCTCCAGATAACTGCTCTGAAATATACCAGAAATGACTGTGAGTATGATATATGCCTTGGCTAGTTATACCAGGGATTTCCACATTTTCTAAAGTTATTTTATAGCATGCAGAGTGCAAAATTCCTTATTCCATAGAAACATATATAAAGTAGGTTTACCTGGCAAGATAGTCAACCATGCTGACTGATAAGAGAATCCAAAAGAGTTTTCTGCTAGACATGTGTATTCCCCGCTGTCCTTGGCAGATACATTGGATAGATAAAGAATCTCCATGTCTGAAATTTTGATTGTGCCATTCTGCAAAAAAACAGAAGGGAAAATACTTAGAGAGAGCCGCAGACAATAAACATAGAATAAGAGGCAAGTTTATTTCTTACCTTAATAACTTGCCCATAGGGGAAACCATCAGGCCTGTACTGGCTACCATTCTGTCCAGTATGCTTTAACCACTGCATGCGGATCTGCATGTCACTCTGTGAAGCTCCACGGACCTTGCAGTAAATCCGGACATCACTGCCTAACACTGCCGTGGTGTTGGCCGGCAGACCTGCCTGCAGGACAGGCTGGTGTGAAGGAAGCTCTGAAAGCAGGAGAGAGGTAATTACTCAACATATCCAGGGAAGAAGTCCTTTGTCTTTGGATTTTGTTCCATAAGTGGAAAGTGTGTGGTGTTTATAAAATTTTTCCAGTTGAATGTTTGGTGGAGCTACTTAGACATGATGGGTTGGAAAACAATTGTCAATCCAAAAAACAGTTATGAGAGCATGGAATGCCACCTGGTAGGACCTCGACCCAAGCTGATCGGGAGGACTGTCCTTCAGAATTCTCAGCTTTGCACACATATTCGCCTGCATCTTCCAGAGTGACGTTTGTTAGAGGGAGAATGGAACCTTGGGAGAGGTTTCTGAGTGATGGCTGCAAAGAGTGTCAGTCGTGGTCAATCAACAGTAATAGCAGCTTTAACATTAATGGTACTGATAACAGAAAATGAAACATCAAGCACAGAAGTTGTACCATCCCTGAAGTTCTCACTTACGGTCAGTGCCCTGAGGTGCGAGTGACCATCAGCATTCAGGTGACCAGCGTCTCGCTTGAACCACTGCACATAAGCTGATAATCGCTTTTGGACTTTGCAGATAAGCTTCACCTCCCCCCCTAATGACACAGTGGCATTTTTAGGGTATCCTGGCTGAAGGACGGACCGTGAAAGTGCAAACTCTGGAAAAAAAAAAGACAATAAAATTTAAATATCTGTGTCTCCAAGGTCAGTTTCTTCACTAATTGCTTCCTATGAGTATTGCTATGAGTATTCCTATGAGTATTGCTATGAGTATTCCTATGAGTATTCCTATGAGTATTGCTATGAGTATTGCTATGAGTATTGCTATGAGAATTCCTACATCTTGGAAAATAACAAAGACCATTACAATTCTTAGGTGTGTTTCACAGCGTCTGAGGAAGTTTAATACACAGAAACTCAGAAAAAATTTTTTTGAGTAAGAGACAGACTCTTGGGGCTGGTAAGGAGTAGACACCAGCATTCATTTCACCAGTATCAATGTGTGCGCTCTACTCCCATCGTCTATGGACTCCCCCTCTCCTGGCATGCATCCAGGCAGATTTACATTTTCGAGCCTGAGGGCTTAGGCGGGATCAAGTACAGCACGAAAGACGGGCTGAGGGCTTCTCCTAAACAGATTACATCACTTCTAGTTCCTGTTGCCATGCATTTCTCATACAGCTTCATTCCAGCATTCCCCAAAGAAATGAAACTTGGCCTATTTCTAACTGTACACCCATAAAGCCAAGCAGTACATCTGGGACGTGAAGATTACCTTTGCAGAGGGCAAATGATGACGGCATGATATGCAGAACCTAAAACATTGTACCGATTTTTCTACAGATATCCTCACATTTGTTGTTCTAGTGCAGAATTCCACAGCAGTAATTGAATGTGGCTGTGACAGAGCTTTATGTACCCTACCTGTCACTGCGTCCTCCTTGGCCACTACTTCATCGGCAAAAATGATGAGCAGACAAAGCCTGAAGACCAGGATCATCTTGAAGAGGATATCTGAATATGAGAGCGTGCGTTTTTGTAGATGCGGTTGTTGAGAACTTGTAGCTCCCAGCTGGATTTAGACTCTTTCATCAGTCATTTGCAAGTTCTGGTCAAGCAACTTGAAACCTACAAACAGTTTAAAAATTATATATTTCAGCATCTAAATGTCATACTTTCCGCTCTGTTATAGCAGGATTGCGATAGAAATATATTAATAATACTTTGTTTCCCCACCCAATCTCATTTGCAGTAACAAAACAGCCATTTATAAATAAATGCCATATGTTACAGTGAAACACACATCCTTTGCTTGCCAGGTGTCTATTGTACACTCTCCGCTGTCAGCAATATGACCATAAATAAATAGGTGTAAATATCTCTCCTGCTTGCTGTTGTGGCTAAATGAAAGTGTATAATAAGCATAATAATAATAATAAGGCTATCACAAAAAGACCTCTTTAAACTCTTGGAAACCGTTGACCACAAGTGATATGTGTGTTTCAAATGAGTTTCTCATCTCATCCATAATATGATGGGAAAGGCCATTAGTTTCATTTCGTTATAATTAACCTGTCACGTATGACTATGTTGAAAAGTTACATATTAATTCTTACCCTAGGATGAATGGTTAAAAATCTATTAATGTAATTGTGTAAAACGTACGCATTCTTAAATACAGACCACCTGCGCACTGGTTATAGGGAACCATCAATCCGAAGCTGGATAAATGCTTTGCAGACGCTTCTGTGCCACGGACGGTCCTGTCTCTGTAATACGGAACAGCTAATAGGCAGACCCACCATCCCTGCCCTTATGAACAAAATTTCAAAACAAGTGGCTTTGATTATTAGAAACATAAGCGCTGGCCGTGAAAGCCGGCGATTTACATAAAGATCCAGCAAGTTTGTCGGCAGTTCCGCCCAGACAACGGACATGTGCGCAGCAGCGTCCTTTCAGCATCCTTAACGAATTAGTATATCCAATAATCTTCTGAATAACTCGAGTGGAAGTCGATGGTCTTTAATCTTAACCAAAGTGCAATTTATGACGCATTTGATATTGAATTATACTTAAATTTATAGATTTAAGTTTTTCGTTTGATGGCAAATTAGGGATTTCATTTAATAAGAATAAACTGCCGTCTCCCCCTCACTTTCAATACCTCATACCTCAGATCCAACAGTACTGTCTGTTGTGTTATCTTATACAGCTACTTATGTGCTTTGCTGTTTAAAAAATTAATGGTTAAATGAACAATAAGACAAATGCGAACGTAATACAAGACCGATTATTATACAGCACCACAACGTCATTCATTACCTTTATAGTCTCCTCATTTACGTTGAGTTCTTGGTCTAATACAAATTTGCAAAGAATCTCCGGAATCCCATCCAAGGCAGCAGAAAGATGTAAGTCCCATGTAAGTAATACAGTATGTTCCGCTCCTAGAGTTTGCAAAGGAAAACCTTGCCAACTGTCCACCGGAGAGCAGACGGTTATATTTAATGCTCGGCTCAGTCAGCTGCACCTATGACAGCGTTACTGAAAGATGCTTAGACGAAAAATTTCAAAATCCACCGTAAAGTTCATAAACCGAGCATATCATTTGCTCGTTCCTTCTGATAAACACGAACCACGATATCTTCTGGTTTTCTTCAGACAAACAAACAGATCCAACTCCCTTGTAAAATGACCGAATTCGCACGATGTCCTTAAACTGTATTTAAAGTTGGGAAGCCAGGAAACAACAGATGTTGAGTCCCTGCCATGCCGTACTGCTTTCGCCCCCGTTCACTGTCCGCTGCATAATGGTTTTTCCTGCAGGACCCCAGAGCATTTAGAAGTCTCAATTAGCGACTCTCAGATTACACTGCAAAACTGCTCCGCGCACTTTGCTGCCAGTCTAGCTGGACTCCGTGTGAAGTACGAGCCACAACAATAGCGCAAAATAGGAGCGAATACGAGGGTCTGATACCCCCCCCCCCCCCTCCGCAATGAAATCCTCTACCAGAGCGGCCCCTAAGTGACAAATGTAAACCACAATGTACCCCGCAGAATCGTGCAAACGTGCCACGATTTAAGTAGTAGAACTCGAAAGACGTGGGTTACCACAATATATAGCGATCTCCTACGGGTTTTAAATAACTAAACATTAATGTCACGTTAAAAATCTGCATAAATGCATATAAATAAAAATATATGTATTTATATGCAATGGAAACACCATACCTATTCTAAACTACAGGACCTCCCACATTTTATTGTACTGAAAAAAACAAAGTTTATAATGGTACTAGAAAACTCTTTGGGCTCAGCATAAAATGGTTTTATTACATGATTAAATGACTGCAGGACAAATAAGGCGTGTACTCTCGAGGCATGTTATTACGAGCCACTCAAAGTCTCAATTTAATAGCCCTGAAATGAGCTTTCATTCCATCAAACCGTCGTTTTGAAACTGGCCCAGAATCCTGACGTTCAAAATTTAGCAATATAAGATCAAATACATTTAAAATTTTAGATTAAGCCCGATAGAATGAAAAAATGATAAATATATGAAAATACATTTCCAGTTTGGGAGTCTGTTACGTCTTTTACCCGATCTCATCAATTTTGCCTAAATATAACAGGTACGTTTATTTCCTTCTAGAGATTCTCAATTAAAACGAAATATTCAAATCTATATCTGATAAGTATCAGGCACATCAGCGGTGCTTTCCAAAAAGATCAATAAAGCGTTCCAAGAATCTGGTTTGCAAGTTTGCAGAAAATGTCCCCCTCTTTAAGGACTTAACTGCCAACAAAGGGGAGAGAGTTAGCCATGCTTCAGCTACTGATGGTCCTGGCAGGTGACCCGCTGCTATGCCCGCTTGTCACCGGCGTGTCACCCGGCACAGTGGCCGCGCCCCGGGAGTGCGCGTGTGTGCGGAGACGCTCCGCGGGACAGAGCTCAAGCGTCGCTCAGATAGAGCCTTCCTTCTTTCACTCCCTCTCCTTGGCTCTCCCTCCTTCAAAAACCTGCTGGCATTCCTCTCCACAAAGGGACCCCCCCCCCCACAGGCACCCCCAGCTCGCCTCACCCCGCCGCCATTGAGGCAGGCAACAGCAACAACACTCCCCAACCGCCCCGGCTCCCAAATCCTTAACGCTGCTCCCTTTTGTCGGAGCCGGTTGAATCAGAATGCCCCATTAAAGCCTATTATCTGTAACCCGTGTTTCCCTCCACATCCCCTGCTAACCTTCCATTTCAAAGGGCATCCCATTCTGCCAGCCCTTTCTTGCCAGCCTAATCATAGATATATAAATTCTTTAATCCATTTTTAAGGCTTCACCACTGAAGAATCCCAGCATCGCCAAAGAACAGACCAGCAGAAATCATTGAGGTGATGGAACGAGCTGTGTCTCGTACTTAGCATTATTTCATAGACAACCCTTCCTAGCCGAAATCTTATTGAACTAGAATTCTTTATATACTTTCTAACCATTTTTTCATCATCGTAATACCTATCTTTCACAGTTGAATTATTCATTGTTTATGATTTTCTCATAGAGAGTTCAAGGTTAGATGTTTTGCATGCTCTTAATGTGAAGTAGACAAATTACTGAAAATGGAAGCCAGAAAGGACCAGGGATGTATTTCCAGAAACCTTCTTAACGCCACGTCGTTCCTGTGTTCTACCTAATGTTTCCCGAAACGGTCTTAGTTACGTTCATCTTCCGTAAGATATTCTGAATCTTTCTTAGCCGTCTTTCATCGCTGTTGTCGGCTCAAACTGCTCATCAAGACAAACAAAAAAAAGGCCAATGACAACAATCATTAAGGGTATAGTTTCATAACCAAACATTGCTTAACTAAAGAATAACTGATACATATGATAAAATGATTTTGTCCGATACATGACTACAATCTCCGTTAGCTTTCGTCCTTGCGCTCTGTTTGCGCAGCGAATTGGCCTCAGTAATGATTCATAACGAAAGATAAGGAAGGCGTTATTGATTATTAGTTATTTATTAGGAAATAAGGGCGGGGGGCGGGGGTTCTGCCGATATTGGGGTGAACGAGTCCCCCCTGTTTCCGGCGCCCCTGTAATGCAGCCACCTCGCTAAATGTACCAGAATCACAGCACATCAAGACTTTGGTTTTGGTTGATATGAGTCCGCACTGCTGGATCATTTAGTTATTTGTCTAATATATTTTCCCCAAAAAACACCCTGGAATCTTTAGTACTCAACACCACAGCACAAAGGGCACTCTCTCATGTTAAGACAGTAACACAACTTTCGGCTTTTGTGCTGTTGCTCGTCCCAGTATCAATGACATGCACACATATTGGTGCACGCAGGTGTTTTATAGAACAAATAAAAATAGAACTAGTGTTACTACAGTCTGGGGAGGCGGGTTTGTGCACCCAATCGGTGAAAATCATATTTACGGTTAAATGATTCAGTTTGTTAATTTTGTATTTTATTTTTAGGTTCTCCCCTGTTCTGATTAATGCAATATTTTGGAGCATCCCTGCAGTGTTATATTTATAAAGAACACCAATTTCTCTCACGCTGCAGTCAGGCAGTCGCTGAATGGAGGGAATAATCAATTCCCGAGCCATCGATGTCAGCCAATCAGGTGTTCCAGCGTCTGTTAAGGTCGCTCTTAAGCAGCTCTCCATGGAGCAATTTGGAAAAGAAATGCGTTTCGTAAGATATATCTCTCGAGTCTTCGTAAGACGTTAAGAGTAATCGTTATTGGGAAACGCGCCCCAGGTCATTGGTAACGTGTCTAAGGAATCCTGTTATCTGACTTGGAATTATTCATTTATCAAAGCTAGAAATGTTTTTCATGTAGAGTGTAACACTTGCCGACCACATACTCATGTCTCTGAATACACTGCAGAATACATTAATGGTTCATGTTTAAAATCATTCAGAACGTCATGTGACAGGTGTAAATTAACCCAAAATGCACAAATAAGGATTTTTCTTCTCTTCTGGGTTATTGCATGTCAGCCGTGTTGATGTTCATGCAACATTATTGGCCGTTATTGTTGTGTTAATTAGCCCCAGATGGTCCGGCCCTGTAAGCAAACAGAACAGTGTGAATGAAATTTAGAATCTGTTTAACCTTTCAGTGACTACGGGTATTTTCACCGAGTTCAATTATTTTCATATACAGGATGGTGTGGAAAGTTCCACCCTTCAAATACCACCCCCCCCCCTCTTTTTTAAAAGAAATCTACAGTTTTGTATTTTGAGTAATTCTGCGTATGCCTATCTTGTCTGCCTGACTGTAAATATCCCTGTCTTTGGAGAGGAAGGGTGGCTGTGAATTACTGTTTTCGGATAAGGCAGTAAACATGAGACATCTCAGGAATGTAACATTGGGCATGAGACTAGGGGGACACACACAGAGGAGGCGACACCCGGCTCTTCTGGCAATGGGGGTGGGGGCATGTATTCCCAAACAGCTCAACGATATTTAACATTTTAATAACTCTTCAGAACAAAGGTGTACAGGGGTTAGCTGTGTTTTCAAAAGAAAATATTAAAAATCATTTACTTTCTGGAGCATCTTAGAATCATGCTTCCAGTACATAACCAGCCGCTTTTAAAAAATATCAGAATTATTTTCGTTAAATTCTGATGATACATTATGCAATCAGGCATTTCTGTTATATCATATTCCTTGTGCAAGAAAAGTATATAAGTATATGATAAGTATATAATGTTTTAATTGATAAGAAGCTGTACATTACCTTAACTGCTACGTTCGTAATTTGATTTTTTTTTTTTTTGAAAGAATGCATGAGACTTTAAGCTCTGTAGAGATCTTAAGCAGGTTCCCCTCCCAGAGTTCAGTGGCTGAGAATATCGGTTGGGGGGGGGGTTACGTCAATGATTTACTGAAGGATCAGACCAATGTATAATAATGCAGTGTGAAAGCTGGGTGGGGTCAAACATTTGGGAGCTCAATTGAAAGTATTGGTTTAGGACTATTGTTCTCTGTTAGAGTTAATTATTACGCAAGCTGCCTTGATGAAGAAGAGTGGGTGAAGGCCTATAGTGATGCATGCAGGATTGTCACTACAAACACAGCCTGGGAGAGAGTCTCTGTCCTCTAACACCCAGCTGTTTTTATCAAGATGGATGTCACAGCTGTCACTGTTTTTACTTGCCTCTTTTCTTAGCCTCTCTTTGTGATTCTTCTTCTGTTCCCTTTGAAGTAGGTCAAGCAGGGCATGCCTGACCTAACACAAGATGAACCTACGTTAAACTCTTTCCTTGGGATTCGCTCGTTGACGAGTACAGATGTCTCAAAGCATTTGCGAGAGTGGAATTTTAACAGATATTACAGCAATCTTCGAAATTCAATGCTGGGTGCGTATTTGTGTGGGGGATTAGTCAAATACAGAAGTTCATTAACACAATGTTCTATTGTTTTGGTGTCATTGTTTTAATGATTTTATGAGATTTTGCACCTGCTATAATCACGTGGCAAAGCAGTCACATTAAACGAGACCAATAAAATTGTTGCATGTTGCTTTTCAGTATTGTAGCATCAGAGAACATTGTATAAGATTACAGAAAATTCAAAAAATAAATATTCTGAAATGAGGGGGCCAAGGGCACATACAAACAGACATTCTAACTTCTTTATATGAAACATATCACACTAAGTTTGTCTAAGATGATTTAAATATGTTAATTCTTATTTAAATGAAGGTTACATTCTTGAATTTGTTCAAACAAAATAATTAAATGTGCTTGAAGAGCATAGCACATCTTCATTGCAGAATGATTGTTCTTTGTTTGTACACAAACGTTGTTGGTGGAGACAGAATGATTGCTGCTGATATTGTTGGAAACAGTTACTTGGTGGTTATTCCTTTAAATGAGACAGGCAACTGCTGAAATATGTTCACAATTGTCCATTTGGATCTGCGAGCACCTGTTATTACCTGCATGTAAATTGGCTCCATTGCATCACAATGTTTGACTTGACTCGTTTTTCTTCACAGATTTCTTCATTAATCATTAAGAATAATTATCCAGAATGCCTCATTCTGAACCATTAGCTGAATCATAGTGAACAGACATCTGGCACAATCCTGCAGATTAGCATTAGTATCCCTAATTTTATTTTCAAATGTGGATCTTGACCACCTTTTTTTGGGGTACACCTCCAGTGGTAATCCTGTAAATCTCCTGAGTGTCAGATCAAACTCCTTGGAAAAAATGGAAGCCGAGTTGCATCGTGTGGCTGATTAGGGGGTCATATGTATGACTCGGGATCAGGAGCAGGGACCTGAATCTCTCCTTTCTTTTCTTTCATACAGTGTTGCAATAGTTAAGGGCTTCTTTCAGAGGTGGGTGGAGTATAAACTGCAGGATTTTGCAACATCAATGTTTTTGTCTAACAATGCGTCTGTTCATCTTGAGTAAATATCCTTTGTTGAAAAACTTGTAATTAACACTCTCCGCTGAAATGTATTATTTAAATGTATGTTTGTTTCTTTTATTTTTATTCATTTACACCTTAATATTGGCTCATGCAATATCTGTGCCATGCTTATATTTTGTTAGTATTGTCTGTTTTCTTTAAATTATCCATAAAATGTTAAAGGTAAAATGACCAATCCACTTTTATGTCATTTAAAACAAATATACTGAAGAATTTAACTGAGATTTCAGTCATTGGCATCTATGTGTAAAATTGTCAACTTACTTTTCATCCATTTGATGCAATTTTGTTGGTATATCAAGATGGAAAAAAGCCTGTTATTATATGGTTCATGTATGATGCAGCAAATCTGAGATACTGCAGCAAAATCATTAGCAGGATCCAAATGCAAGTAGAATCGACACATAACCGCATGGCTCTGCCAGGGTGATAATTTTTTTTTTCTGTTTCCTTGCTGTCACCACTGGGGGCACCTTTCAGTTAACATTTGTTTTATTTGAAGGTTTCAGGCATCAATATAAATACAGCACTAGTCAAAGGTCTGACGCACACCTACTGAAAGTCATTTGATTTTCAACAAGATAATGACCCTAAGCACACCTCAAGTTAAGTTATGCAAGTGCTGTTTTATCTTGTGAACAAGGAAAGAGATGGAGTGCTGTAACAGATGGGGGGAGGGGGCGTTCCATGAAGCAGGAGTTCTCAGTTAGCTTGGATAACATAAGCTAGAAGTCATGATTGTCCAGTAGGAGTGCTTCTTACCTGCACTCTTATTGGACTATTAGGACGTCTAACCTAAGTTAACCCATCTAACTGAGAAATCCTGCTTTGTGGAACACCCCCCTGGCCCCCACAATTCCCCACAATGGTTTGGGGTGATTTGGATCAAAGAGTAAGAGCAAGGTGGCCAATTTGTGCCCAGAACTTGTGGAAACTACTTCAGGACTGTTGGAGAAGCATTTCAGGTGGCTGCATCTGGAAGCTGGTTTAAAAAATGCCAGGAGTCTAACATGTGAGATAATTTTGAGATGTCGAACACTTTTCTTGGTCATTGCAATGTTTGATATATATTTCTTCAAAGCCTTTTACTATAAGGTGAATAACACAGCTAAGAAACAAACACATTAAAAGCAGGTGTGTCCAGACGTATGCCTGGTATTGTAGTCAAATGTACGTGCTAATGAGGCCAAGGGAGGGGCGTAAAAGTCACCGGAGCTCAAATGAACACATTCTGCAAAGTTTTTTTGACTCAACACACTCTGTTGTGTCTGTGCTCTGTTTGAGCAATTTCTAGTATGTTTCTTTCACTGTTAAATCTCTTATAAAGACTGAAATTTTATTTCTTAAGTGATCAAATATTTCCATTTAAGTAGCATGTGTTTAATTTCTGAATGAGAGCTGACATATTCCTCCCTATAATAAAACCTCGAACATTACTGTTTAACTTGGCGTATGTGTGGTATTTCAGTAACAGTGCAATTCATTTTGCTCTTGACATTAACCATTACGTGATTCATTTCGAAACACTAAAGTGACGTGCACATTAGATACGTTAAGCAATATATTTTTCGTCCCAAACCGTCGTCTTTCACTCAGAATCGTATTCATTTAATTAATGCAGCGTTCATCATCTCGTTTACAAGGAACGCAGGCTGCCTCCAGGAACGAACATGGAAATGAGCCTGGCCTTCTTCTCTGTGGAACAACGATTTTGCTTTCAGGTGAATCCATGGTGCCCATGTCTGGTTTTGTTCCAGCCAGAGTGTACTTTCTGAAGCACAGAGAGATTCGTAGCTGCCCCATCTGTGCTTAATTAGCACAACAATGGTGTCCAGTGCCGTTCAATGAGGCCCAACTCCAGACAGAACTCAGTGCCTTGTTTGGCTCAGCTCAAGGCCTTCAACAAATACACTGGACTCTTGGAAACAATGCATTCATTAACACGCTAAACATTACTATCTATCTATCCTCATTTTTCTTTTCTAACATATACAGTGCATAAATATTATGCTATCACAGAGAATTACATTTAAATGATTTACCTGGGCAGTATGTGTGTTTGCTCTAATTAACTCCTCAGGAAGGGCAATTCCATCATAGGACTAAATCTACCGATCAATCTATTAGTTAATTAACTGCATGAGGTGTTAATTAGCCAAACAAGGTGTGCTAGTGGTGGAGTTTAACAAATACACTGGCATATTGTATGGTAAGTGGAATGACTTGAGGAGAGGTTTGAAATGAAAGTTGACTGACTTTGACAGACATAAAATTATAGTTTCAAAACAACATAAACACACACACATGTTTGTATTTGTGTAGACTGTCCTTTCATTTCTATGGGGAGTACCCTAATGCCAAAAATGGCAACCTTAACCCCTACCCAGCCCTAACCTTAACCATAATTAACCAAACAGAATACAAGACTTTTGACATTTTTAGTGTTTTGATTGCAATCACACACACACAGACACACACACAAACACACACAGACACAGACACACATACACACACACAGACACACAAACACAGACACCCATACACACACACACAAACACACAGACACAAACACACACACACACACACAAACACACACACACAGACACACAAACACAGACACCCATACACACACGCACACATACACACACACACACACACCGACACAAACACACACACACACACACACACACACAAACACACAGACACAGACACACACACACACACACAGACACAAACACACACACACACACACAAACACACAGACACAGACACACACACACACATAGACATATACATGTGATTGCCATTCAGCTGTTCTTGCTCAGTTTCCTTGGTTGTAAAGTTCACAACAGAATTATGTTCCTTTAAAAATTGCTGGTTTGACTTACCTTGTCTATGACAATGAATCTCCCGGAGTCACTGAGGGCTTACCTATCAGTAGGGTCTTTATTTCAGGAGACTCATTATGAGCAAGGCTTTAGTGAGTGCTTAACACAGGACACTAGTCAATGTAAAACTTTAACTTTAAAACCTTAGACTGCAATAATTGCTGTTTGCATTTATGCAATTATATAATTGGTGTCTGCAAATATATTTTCTTAATCTTTTAGGAATTATTTAGATTTTTCTCAGTTTAAACAAGTTTTAAAACTTTAAATTATATTATATTCTTCTCACACCAAGTGGGACTAATATAAGAGAGAAACCACCCAAGAACGGAGTAAAAGTTGTCCTCAGTCATGTGACCTCATCGGTCAGGCAGATGATGCAGCACGATCTCTTTCAGTCCATTAACGGATCAATTAATTATTTTTTTTAGCCATAAAACCCACAATCACAGATCTTTCAAAGTCTCCTCAGTTACACGTTTACTAAATGAAAACAGTGTGTTCAATGTAGATGACAAAAGCACTCTGTGTGGTCCATAAGCTGAATGCCTTTATGAGTTGCCTTAACCAGTAGGTATTAAACTGAACACTTATCTGCTGCCATAAAAGCCAGGATTTTATAGTATTCAGCTCAGCCTCCACAGATTGGCTAAACCACTTGGTGGGACAATAAAACGATAGAGAAAAAAAATTGTAAAATACACGTAAAGATATTGTCTGGTGAATATGATGACAGAGTAATATCTTGTCATTTGTGAGCCACACATTATCCATTGTTTTTTTAAATATATATATATAAGAAAACAACAGGTTATTAAGATCTGGTCTAGGTGACATGTCTGGGTTTACTGTAACCCAAACCCTAACTGTAACATATGTAAGTGAATGACAAACAGGAGACAATGCAGAATGTGCTGTGAGACACAGAATTAAGGCAGGTATGACTGTAATTACTGACTTACGGTAAATACAGACAGGATAGCGTGGGAAATATGGCAAACCTTACCCAAGCCTCTGTACTAGAAAGATGCTACAATTATAATATTATGGGTCCTGAAAATGGTTTTCTGGGATCCACAAGTGGAAACAAAGTTTCAGTAAAATTTGACATAGTTCCAAGATGAAACAGATATATAATTTAAACACTTTATTACACTGATGTTCAGTACATTAGAATGACATATCAAAGTGTGCACTTTATAGTCAGCCCTCCACATTCACGGGTTCAACCAGCCGCGGATCGAGAATATTCCAGAAAAAACATCCAGAAAGTTCCAACAAGGAAAAGTCAAATTTGCTGTGCACTGAGCTCTACGCGCTACGTTTTATTTCAGTAGGCTATTATATTTTTCAGACAGAGGTGGCGGCTGAAAAGTAACATGGCTTCATTGATTTTTTCCTCTCCAAACGTTCTGGTTTGCGTCTTGGTGAGACTGAATGCCGGAGATCCTCTCCTTTTTCGAGTAGCCACACTCCTTTACTGTGCCGATTACAAAGGATGCTGGTTAAAATTAGATAAATCACCCTGAGTCTTTTGAGTGACGGCAGAAAAACTGGTTATATTTTACATTAACAGGTTATTATTTGGCCCGCAGTATTTCCCCCTGTTATTTGTGCTGTATCAGGAATTATAAGTAATCTAGAGATGATTTAAAGTATATGGGAGGATGTGCGTAGTTTATATGTAAATACTATGCCATTTTATCTAAGGGACTTGAGCATCCGCGGATTTTGGTATCCGCGGGGGGTCCTGGAACCAATCCCTCACAGACACGGAGGGCTGACTTCATAATGCAGTTTAATTTGGCGCAGGATACTTGGTTAAATATAGATTTAACAAGGTTTTATTAACGAAACAGCCCTCATACACGTAGCGATCCTTCATCCCGATCCCTGAAACGTGGAGTGTATAGAGGGGTAAGTGAACTAACCACAGTGGGTCTGGTTGGCGACCATACAGATGAGGCCGTCGCATGAGTACAGGAGATCTTCAGCAGTAAGGACTAAACATAGCAAGCCACATTCCACAGCGTCAGCAGTCCCTTGCTGTGCTTCAATGCTTACTTGTGCTCCTCTCATCCAAGGCCTAATTCAGAACTCGCTTCTGTCACTACTCCCTAACCAAACTTCATCTTACCCTCTTCCAGTGCAGAGATACAGTCTGTGACTCATCATATGTTAAATAAACTCTGGGCACTAGCCCGAGCTGCTCAGTAGTGTTGGCCTTGTGTGGGTACATATTTATGTAGTCTTGTTGTGGCTGGATTGATGTATTGCAAGGGATTTTAGCGTCTGTGTTATTCTGAAGACGCCACTTTGTTCTGTGCGTGTGTGTTTCGTAAAGAGACCAGTTTCTATTGGAAACCTGTTGTAAGTGTCGATATTTTTGCTGCCTTCGCATAACTAGTGCGCACGGCTGTTTTTAATTGTCAGGAAAGAGGAAATACACTTTATTCTCCTGACTATACCTACTTCTATGTAGCTACCTTTGTGCAGGTCACTGTCTGTCATGTTACCTGCTGCTAAGCTTCCAGTTAGGAAGTTTGATGAGGAACAGAGTCAATCACTTTCCAGCTGGAGATGACCAGAAAGTGTAATGGGGTAAAAAGAAAAACAGTGGCATTCATGACCGAAGACACTCTGATGGGGTTCCAGACTTAGTCTGTGCTTCTCAATGAAGATACAAAATAACAGAAACAACACAGGGAAGAGACAACTTTTAAGGAACTGAAACAGCAGATACAGCTAAGGAGTTATATTAGGGTCTGACGATTGTATGTGTATTGACAAAAAAATGCAAAAAAATTAAATGTGTCTGGGGGATCAGTTCAAAAAATGCCAACAGCACATGCCAAACGTGACACATGACATCAGCAAAGTGGAACAGTGACTGCAAGACAGTAATAGTGCGACTAAATACCACAAACGTATGACTTCAAAAATCACCACAAAACTGGATCTTTATTAGCCAGTCTAACCAAAACATTTTGAGCCTTACACTTTAGCCAGTACTGGAACAGATTTAGCCTGGTGTAAGGCACAGAAAACCTGAACCCTTGAGCAATGGAAAAAAGTAATGTTTCAAACTTTTCTTTACATCCAACTGGGTTTACATTTGAGGAAACTCAAAGGACGCCTTCAAACCACCATGAATGAAAGTATGGGCAGCCATCTTGTGGGAGATATTAGGATCAGTGCCTGCATGGTTGCACGGTTGCGTAATGTTTAGGATCCGGAGCCCCCTATAGAGTAAATACTATTTACTTTTCACATACTCCCTAATGATAATGCCCCCAGACACATTGCCAGAAATGAATGTCCTTCAACTGCGTATTGATGGATAGATAGATAGATAGATAGATAGATAGATAGATTAGAATTTAAATGCAAGGCACATCGTGAAGCTTGATATGTCTGCAGCCCTATTACATTGTTCAGAATTAGCACCCATAAGCTGGCAACAAACAGTGATATTATGTATATTGTGAATATATAATTGAACTTATTTTGAGGTAAAACGTGGTCTGGTGAAGTTATTTGCTGCCAACGCTCTCAGTCAGATCTGTCTGGTTAATAATGGGCATCACACAGCAGAGCACTGTGGCTTTTCAATTGCAAGAACATGGTTAGGTATTTAGATGGTAATGGGGTAATGCTGTGGTACATGGTTCCAGCTGTAATCTGATGTTCTCATGCAGGAGGAGATGGTTATGATCGGGGAAAGGAAATTCGCCAAGCTTCACATCATGAAGTAGATATAGCAAAGTGAATATCAGGTCAGGTCATCGTGGCCGATACAGCTTTGCATTTGTGTTTTAAACTGCCTGTCTTCCCATCCATATTTAGAATTGTCTGAAAAAGACCCTGTGAGATATTGCTTCTCAAAACTTAACCATCAAAGGCCCAAAGAAAACAGTGCCTGGATAAGTGGACTGTTGTATTTCAGAAAATTACGGTTTGGCTATGCATCGTCTCTTACATCTGAGTGAGCCTATGCTCTGACGTGTTTATGTCAATACAGATGCAAAACATGACTGCAATAGCCACATTTGGAGCATGTCTAAACGTAAACGTAAAGGCTGTCTCTGGCTCGGACCACACTCTTTAATTTTTGTGTACGAATAGGTTGTTCATTCATCTTCCTAACTTAGTAGGGGGAAGAAAACATTTCATCCTGCAAAAATCTGGGAAGTGCTTCTGAGTAAGTTTATGGGCAGGAGGGATATGTCTTAAACACTGCGTATAACAGTCATCACCAAGCTGTCTCTTGAGGAATACTTCAAACGTAGCCCTGATGCTATACTGGCCCAACCACACGTTACCCCACACCCCAGAGTTAAACCCCTCGCACAAACACAGACCTAAGAGAAAATGTGTGCCACATTTAAAATGACAGAGTTCCCCTCTCAGACCGAAAAAGCATGTGGCTCAGCTTTGACATGTTATTTTCTCCTGCATTTCAACCTGAATAAAATATTAAAGTGTTCCACAATCTATTTATAAAGACTTCAAAGTGTTACATAGTTCAAATAAATGTTTTATATTAATGTGCTAAGATTTCCATAATTTTGCATGACCATTGAAAATGGTTTTAATGACGGCAGAATTGCTAACGAATGGATTCCATGGTTCTGCTCAAGAAATATTTCTGCTATGCAAATGATGCACAATCTATGTATATATGTACATATATCTGATGCATTTGGAATTATTGACATTTTCCTTATTGTACAGTAGTTTACTCTGTTACTGCTCTTCCCTGTTGCACATGCCCAGAAGCTCACAGAGCTGTGCCTCTGCTGCCAGGTTTGGGCTATAGCTCTGCTGTCTGTTGTGGCTGAGAGACAGGTTTTTGTGAAAAATCTGAAGCAGACACACCTGCTAGGTTCCGAGCTGTTTCACAATGGCGTATACACCGAGCCTCAGATATTGCCACATATATATCCAATTCTGTATTGAATGTGATATTTGTACTGTTAACTAAAGTGTTTAAAATGTAAAACAGGCAGCCATTTCTGTGATTTTCTTTTTTGCCTCCTTATTGGGGCCATCTGGCCCTCAGCTCAGAGACCTTGGTTATGACACATCTGCTCCAAACACAGTCGAGAGAGAGGATCCAAAGACAATTTTAGCACAATTTTCTTATCTGGTTTTGTTATGCATCCAACCCCTCTTCCCAGTTTCCTCTCTGTAGTATTTGCAGGTTAGCCACATAAAATCTACAAGCAGTGATCAAGATTTGGTAATGCTTTACACTAACTGCATCCTCATAATGCATTCATAGACCATTCAGTGCGCCCTCATAATGCATTCATAGACCATTCAGTGCACCTTCATAATGCATTCATAGACCATTCAGTGCAGCCTCATAATGCATTCATAGAACATTCAGTGCACCTTCATAATGCATTCATAGAACATTCAGTGCACCCTCATAATGCATTCATAGAACATTCAGTGCGCCCTCATAATGCATTCATAGAACATTCAGTGCCCCCTCATAATGCATTCATAGACCATTCAGTGCGCCCTCATAATGCATTCATAGAACATTCAGTGCAGCCTCATAATGCATTCATAGAACATTCAGTGTGCCCTCATAATGCATTCATAGAACATTCAGTGCGCCCTCATAATGCATTCATAGACCATTCAGTGCGCCCTCATAATGCATTCATAGAACATTCAGTGCAGCCTCATAATGCATTCATAGAACATTCAGTGTGCCCTCATAATGCATTCATAGAACATTCAGTGCGCCCTCATAATGCATTCATAGACCATTCAGTGCGCCCTCATAATGCATTCATAGACCATTAAGTGCAGCCTCATAATGCATTCATAGAACATTCAGTGCGCCCTCATAATGCATTCATAGAACATTCAGTGCACCTTCATAATGCATTCATAGAACATTCAGTGCACCTTCATAATGCATTCATAGAACATTCATAAGAAATGTGTAAGTTTACCTTAACAGCCTAACATACCTTAACAGCTTTAATATACATGGATAAGAAAGATTATATGATTATATGATTGTAATGTTTGTTATTACCACATAATGTTTGTTATTAATGTACATTAAAGGTAAATACCTTAATCACACTGTTAATGTTAAGGTATGTTAGGCTGTTAAGGTATACTTACACATTTCTTATGAATGTTCTATGAATGCATTATAAAGGCATTATAAAGGTGCAGTTAATGTAAAGTGTTTAGAGTCAACGCAAAGTTCAGAGGCCTCTGGATCAGCAGCCAGTAAGAGGAGAACAATAAGGCCCCAGGCTTCACATCTGACCTGTGCACTGGGGAAGTCCACCTTCACAGCGGAAAGATATGGCTAAGGGACGGGAGAATATGTTGTTATGGAGTCCGCATCCCTGCTCTGTAAAGCTGATAGCTGCCTGTATGGTTTGGGAACAATTCAAGTTTCAGGAATCTGCTGTGAATACAGGAGAATATCACCTCTTTGAGTGTTCTCCCTCCACCTGTTCTCTATATTACCCTGGCCAGGGTGCACCATGGGTCTGGTCATAAATCTCACTACATGTGGTTTGGGATCTTCATTCAGAAATATTTAAAATAGTGGAGCCACAACTGTGCAGGATATCCAGCTGGCCTTTATGGTAGCGGAAGTGAGCGTGCATTATTTACAACACCCCATGGATAGCCGGAGAGCCTGGGCACTTATGATTGACAGACATCAGAAGGCGTCACCTTTGATTGTAATAATCAGCATTATAAATAGGATAGTTTCACACCATTGCAAAACTGTGAATTAATTAGAGCCGTTAGAGCACTGGTACAAGCAAGAGGCGAAGTTAAGCAGATAACAGCTTCATTTACAAAGGTGTATGTGACATTCCATTCTTTTCAGTTAACTGCTCTTCTTCTATATAAAAAATCTATTTAGGCATTCTTGCCATAACTGAAGAAGGTAGGGAAAACTTTTCATTATTTGAGCACTGAGCACTGACATTCATTTAAAACAGTCACCTTCTCTTCAAGGACTTCTCCAGTTTAGCAGGGTGCATCTTGACACACACACATATTTTTGCAGTTTTACTATGCTGTGCACCTCTACAATCGACTACAGATTAGTAACACATGATATTCAACTTATAAAGCAAGAATACTTCCTTCAGTCATACCTGTTTATTCTGCAATTCTGCTGTTGTGAAAGGGTAAATCAGTGACCAGAAAAATGTGCTTAAGGATCACAGCTGTGGTTAAAAAAAGGTACATAAATCATTACTGAGTCAGACTGAGGAAATTAAATTATAAACAGAGTTCTGACCTTCGACAAATTCTTTGAGATGTATGACAGTTAGATAAAAACCAACCTAAATCACAACTTGCTGCTAGCAAAGGCGTAGCTGTAGTCAGGCCTAAAATCAGGCCTTTAGGCCTCTATTCACCTGTAGCTACAGTTACTAGTAACTTCATTCAAAAGAAATTCAATATTCAACATTTTTGATATGCAATTTTTTTTATTTATAATATGATTGAATGATAAGAAGGTGACTTGATTTAATAACTTTTTATTCATAAGGATATTTAATTTGTTCCAGTGCAGGTTTGGTCTATCGGTCTTATTTAACTTTTTTTACATTGTGGGATGTGAACAACATGTCAGTAAAAGGTGGTAGTCTCTTTATTTAAATCTTTTTGATATTGTTACCGTTGATTTTCCATCTGAAAAGCCGACTATTGACCATTCTGTTCTGTTAAATATTAACTCCATTCATATATCGTCTTCTATCTCTAAGTGTGTTTATTTTCTACTTGAGCATGTGTATAAAAAGACTTCTATACTCTCTGACAATTGGAAAATAAATGTAGTGGCAATTTTGTCCAGAAGAACAATTTGTTAACGACAGTGGGAAACCCATGAACCATCGGGATTAGTTGGCAGAATATTATATTTCATTACATGTTACAGTGTGTCTCCAAGTTATCATCCTAAATATTAGGATGATAATTATATGGTTACTGCCATTGCTACTTTCAGACTTACTGTGGTCTTTATTCCTTTATTACTTTTTAAACTTAGCAGAAATGTGTCAAACGCAAGTCACATAGTGTGCATTTTAACAGTCAATACTGCTGGATATTTTCCTAGAACCATTCATGTTGAAAGCCTTGATCAATGGTACAGCAGCGGAGATCTTGAATATGAAATATGAAATCGTAGACAATAAAAGTGACGTTTCCAGGTTTCACAGCATAAGTGAAATTGGTATTTTTATGTTTGCTGAATAAAAGATGATTGTGACACACTTAGCAAAGTCCTCATGCCTCAAAATAGGACAGAGAGTAAGGAGTACTGTTTCAGGTGCAGTGCCAAGGACAGGCTGATGTTGCACAAGGCCTTTGAACAATGGAGCATTTTAAGAGAATTGCTCTGGAATTGTGGAGCTCTGTGCTTCCTTCCTCCCTGGCAGTGGCTGTATTGACATTGGACTTGCGGAGGGGTGGCCTTGGTCTCTGCTCTCTATGCACAAACACCATGTGGTTGTTCCCTGTGGCTCTGCTGGAGGTCCTGCAACCTCATGGCCTCCAAGCGGGCAAAATAAACTTGAACCAAGGGTTTCGAAAGATTTCTGCAGGGGTCTGAACCCACCCCACCCCCCAACAAATTCTGCTCTCTATAAATCATTCAACTCTGGCATATTTTCAGCTACCCATTTTTGATATGCTCGCATTACCCTTTACCCATAAAGACTCCAGCTACCATGATATTTCATTTGTGGATATACCGAAGATTGAAAACACGTTAATCTCTGATTCCTTTCTGCTTTACTGAGCTTGGTATCACAGAAGCAGTTAGAACACTTTATTGGAGTCCTGCAAATCCCCCCCCCCCCCACATTTTCATAATTAAGCTGCATGGGGCCTTTGTTTTATGATCAGTACTTGTGCCCCGTTTGTGAGTGTAACCATTGTTCATTGTCTTTCTAACTCGGTGAAGCTGGCTGTTACTGCATGCTAACATTTTTTTTTTCCATCACTGAACGTTCATCAGTTATAATTGGACAGTCTTCACAGGACCTAGCTGTTCTTTTGATTAACACTAGTTAATGAAAAAGAGAAAGCAGAGAGAGATTGGGGAGAGGAGTGCATCTTGAATAGCTGACCTTATGGGGAAGGGTCAAAGGCTGCAGGTGTCAGAGAGCTGAGCGCCGTCCTCAGGGGTACGTCTATTGCCTGTGAAGAATTCCCACACTCTTCTCATAGCTGGAGGGATCTGCACTGAGGTCATCCTCGGCTACCACAATTCCTATTGCTATATTAATTAAAAACATTAGACCTACTATCAGCTATTCCAAATTAAGATCATGTAACAGCACCAATTTCTGTAGAATGAAGTTGGCAACTATAATTGTATTTGCTTTGGATGTTCTATATTACTTTATTTCTTTACATCAATAATGTTCTAATGACTACAAGTAAATTAATAATACATTACAGAACATTCCGATTTGTTTTCTTGGTCAGACATGTATACTATAGGAGGAAAGTATTGTTAACGGTGAGTGGAAATGTTATGCTTTTAGGAATGCTAGCAAATATAGGAAGATCACAGACTGTAGTCATCCTTTCTCACAATCCCTTATAATCCTTTGGGAGAATGAGCTGTAGTGCGTGCTGGTAATAAAGAGTGGGGCGTTTCCCTAGATGGGTCCCTCCCTGAACGGAGAGCGAAACTGCACTCTCAGCTCAGCGCCAGTGTGGCGAAGACACATGGTCCCAATTTCATGGCTGAAAATGGAAGACAGCAGGCGGATGTGGGTGCAAGAACAGAGATTCAATCCATAGAACTTAATACCTTGGCAAGAGTCACATTCACTTAAAGCCTAGAAATGGCACCTTCCTTGGCGTGGGGGTGGGGGCACAACACAGAATCCTGTTTAAGCAGAATATGATGCCGTGGCCAGATCCCCTGGATAGTGTTTCCTGTTTATTCTCTCCTAGAAACCTAGCCCATATGGAAATGTAGCATATGTCTGGCACATTCCTGCAGGAAGCCTCAAGCCTTCGGTAAGCCTTCAGCTGTGGTGTTCAGAGTCAGTGACTGACAGCATGATTTTTAGATGTAATTCTCCCAGACCCAACCTATAATCAAGGGCCACTGGCTATTTTTTAAATTATTATCTTCAATCGAACCACCTCAAAGCACGTATAGATGAACCCAGGACAGAATATCACAGTAAGGCAGAGATTTCTGGGACAAAGTCCAAACGAACACGTATTATAATGGAAACGATGACTGAAGTTTGATTTGAAAATGCTAATTTTTCATCAGCAGTCACTAAAGGATATTCAGCAGCAGGAGGGAATTGGGCACCATGAGAAATGTTTGGTCTGTCATAGTGAGTCTGAGGCATGAAGACGGCCACCTACTGAGAGTTTCGGGTCACGTTGGCTGCCTGGGTCATCTCGCCACCTATGTTTGGTGGAGATGAGCTGGGCTTAGATTTTACATATGGGTGCAGATAGTAGTACTTGTTGGGAGGTAATTAAAATAAAATAGCCAAGCCTCCCTTGGCAGAAAAAACAAACAAGCTCTACAATCTGTGTGGTTGTGGATGTGGAGACCAACTCGTAGCGACAGTTGAACTAACTTGGAAAGATCAAGCAGAGTTACACTAAATCTGCCTTTCAGCTGTGTGGAGATTTCAGCACTTCACAACAGTGGCTGTGTTTGTTTAAACTTAGCAATGTGTAATCAGTCGTTAAACTTCAAGCCATGTTTTCATTAAATGTTTTCCCCTTGTCATGTTACGTATGAATGGTACTGATGAAGGCCCTGTTCCCACACTTTAAGCTGGGATTCCCAGCTTAGAAAAACAGACTGAAAGTTGTGACAGTGATTTCACAGTACACTCAAGGTAAACACTGTCTGGTTTAAATCCACTAGAGGCACAATAGAAATTATACTGTGATGTGTGAACATTCCGAGTTGTTATTATCACAGTAGAAATAACGATACATAAAACTAAAAGCTAAAAAATTTGCTGTGATGCTGATTTAAATTAACAAATGGTCGTTATTTTAACAAATTAATATGAGGGGTTGAAAAAAACACATATGCATAGTAACAAGACACAGAATAGAAGTGGTTATGTACCTTTGTAAACTTTACAAATGTAAAGAAAGTAATCCCTAAATTTTTCAAGCCATCTTCCAATTGGCTGATCATGTCAGGGTGATGGGGGCCCTGGAGCCAATCACAGGAAGCACATGGCACAAGGCGGGGTCAGCCTGTACCGCATGCCAGTAAGAAAGTAACAGAATTAGGACAGAATGCATGGAACATGATGAAGTCTGTGCTTCAGTTAGGTGAAGCAGGACTCTGTCCATGGGGTGACATCAGTGACTCAAGGTCCACTATTATTCTGTACTTTATAGGTCTTCAGAGCATGATTTCACTGGGGGTTTTTTGTTCCACAGACCTGTAGATTATGGGCTATGGAACACAATGTGCAGCAATGGGTGGGTGGGGGTGATACAGCAGACAGGGACATAAGCTGTCTTCTTCCAACCACTATAAGTTCACGATGCATTCTGCCTTTTTCTCTTTGGATTCTTGCCACCACAGTATGGTCTCCAAGCAAACAAATTTCACAGAATTAACATCCATCCATCCATTTTCTGTAACAGATTGTCCTATTCAGAGTCATGGGGGGGTCCGGAGCCTATCGCAGAGGTTACGGGTGCAAGGCAGGGAACAACCCAGGATGGGGTGCCAACCCATTACAGGGCACACTCACACACCAGTCACTCACACATGCCCACCTACGGGTACTTTGTTAACTCCAGTTAACCTCAGCATGTTTTCGGACTGTGGGGGGAAACCGGAGTACCCAGAGGAAACCCCACGACGACACGGGGAGATCATGCAAACTCCACACACCGTAAAAGTCCCGAGCTGTTCTAGGTAGCCTTTTGGTGTATCCAGAAATTACACATTGAGAAAATCACTTTCTTTGGGCATAGGTGACACCGTTGGGTAACTTGGGAAGATACGAAACAGTCTCTCAGCAAAAGTCATCATAACAAAATGCCCCAAAGGACAGTCCAATAATTATGTAGGTCAGGATTTATGCATGGCTTATGCAATGTGAATGGTGAAACAGGTCGGTCTGGACAAGAGAATGAGGTAAGCTTTGTAGCGGACACAAGCACAAAGGCAATAAAAAGCTTAGTGATCCATTCTCACACTTCATACGGGCATCGCACAGACTCAGAGATGCTAGCAATCAGCTCCTGCTCAGCACGCTAATTTGTTACCAATAGTGTAGTGCTTTCATAGGGAGGGGCCAATGGATCATCAGAGAAGTTGATAAATCCAGCAGGGGGAAGGCCTGCTGTAGCCGTTGGGGAGATAACAGTCTTATATCTGTCTGTGCTCCTTGCAAGCAAATGAATTCAGAGATTCACCTCAGCAGGGTCAAAGGTTAAAGGTCAGCTGTGCTTGTTATTGGCCCATGGAAAAAGCATGAAACACGTCCACATAAGGATAATTTTTTTTGCCCCGACAATTTTTATATTAAGATAAAAAAACTAACTAACACAGTTTAAATGGCATGAATGGTTGAACTCTCAGGGTTTAATTCCTTAATTAATTAATGAATTAATTAATTTAAGTCTTTGGGATGTTTTATAGAAATATTTTCAGTTAAAGAATGGGGGCAATTATACCTGATTAGGTAATTAGCAGTACCGTAGTTATGTTAATATTCTAGCTCTGTGTTGACTGGTTCTTAGTGTTTATGATCTTTTACACAAACACTATATATACGAGTTTCAAGAAATCAAGTGAGGATGCAGCAAATTACTGGTGTTACTGGGAAAATGTGAGAGAAGGGTTTCAATGGGGGGGGGGTGTCATGAGGAGTGGATCAGGTCATCACCTCCCCCCCCCGCCGCCTGTCTCATTCCAGCCATGACAAACCTTGTTTCACAAAACTGCTTTTGAGATTGACATCTCAATGAAGGGTGAGTGGTGACCTTTCAAAGGAACCATTTCACAGTTAGGATCTTTACTTGGTATCTCTGTATTTAGGAGAGAATGCAAGTGAAGGATAGGGTGGTGGGGGGGGGGGGGCTGTCACACCCCACTGCCCTTCAGTTGCAAGAAGAAGCGCTGACCACTGAATTCCCAGCCTCAAATCTCTCCTCTGCATTTGAATAGACATGCCATTGTCTAGGTTGAAATTTGTGTTAAGCATGTCCGGAAACAGGACCAGATGGATTCATCTCTGCTCCTTCACAGTTAATTAAGCACCATTCCAGCACTTAATGATTCAGACTTTTTATGATTAAGAATTGTCCAGGAAATAGCTTACAATTCTAATACCATTTTCGAAAACCAAGCCCTGTCTTACATTTGCATCTATTCGGTTCCAGCTCATGATAGTAGGAAGTCGGTTCTCATTGTTGGTACCATCAAGAGGACATGCTTGCAAGACTGCTTCTTGGAGTTCTGGTACGTTCTACAAATACTATTTGTAGCCAAATGCATTAAACACATGGAAATATATATCACTGTAAATTTCTACTTTGAGACCAATTACAAGCCTTCAAAATACTGTAATGGAAATTATTAGCATAAGGATTTATCTAAAATTTTGCTTGTTTCTCAGGAGGAATCGGTTCCTCCATGCCAGTCCATAGCAGGACAACGGCACAGCTATACGAGGTCAGTAAGCGGCCAGAGCTGATTCAGTGAAGACGACTGGTGTCAGAAGCAACAGGACAGTCTAACAGCTCTATCAGGTCTCGAAATACTTAGTCAAAAGGAATCAGGCCATTAACTACAGCTCTGTCTAGGAGTGGGCGGATTTTCTCATCCTCGACTGCTTAACGTATTTGGTGACAGCCAGTATTTTCTCAGATTATTACTAGTGTCTCCCATTTCAGCTAGTTTTCCTGACATAACAAAACCAAGCTGAAGTCAACGCACCTCAAAATGTGTGCCACTCATGATTTGTGAGGCGTCCAGCTCATCTTGGATGTACACCCAACATTTCCAAAATCAAGACGGAGGTCATCTATTTGAAGCCCAGTTTCTTTGCTGGACAATGTAGGGCCGTTGTTTAGTGGCGGCTCCCACAGGAACTTGGCTCTCTCTTGTGTGTAGATGCGTGCATCTAGCTTTTTTAGAAGCCTGCATCCTAAAGGGATGCCATCTAAGGTGTTCTGAGCACAGCAAGGTTTATTTGTGTCGTCCTCTGGACCAGGGGGGAAGGGGTGGATGGGATGGGAGAGTCTAACTGGCTTGGACTGACACGGTGGTGAGGAGAGATGCACCTTCACAGCTTCTTCCTCCTGTTACACACTCTGAGAGTACATGCAATGCCTTCTGTGGAATTGCCCACGGGGGGTCAGTTCTGGCGGTGCCCCTATAAAAACCCAGCTAATATACATAATCCAGCGAGCTCTTGTCAATAGGGCTTTAGCGCCTCTCCAAGCAGAGCTAAAACAGGGTCGGGGGGGGTCGTTTGGTATTGTGGGTCCTGTGTGCAGAGTGAGAAAATTAAGACCTCTCATCACTTTTAAATCCCAAGGAATTTCTCATTAGCACAGGTTTTGCCGCCCCCTTCCCCCCCCTAAATACAACTCCTGGAGGAAGCGATGTCCCTCTCGCCCACTTCACACCGAATATTCCCTTCATTCAGCTCTCCCCATTTCGGTCCAGGTGCGATTTACTTCCAAACTAGGCTTAGGACGGTTTGTTCCTCATACTGCTCTGTGTGAACAAACTGATGGAGGGACCTTGGTTGGATTTGAAACAACTAATGAATGAGTTTTATATTATTCTCTTACCAAATGAGGCTGTGGAATGCAGCCTAAAGGTTATCCCCAAAAACCTGCACACACACCAGCCCTTTGCGTATAAGATTGGCCACCCCTGCTCTATCACACACAGAAAATAATGTCTAAGAAGCACAGATCATTGAGAAGACCCGCCTGTCCATCACTGAAAAACCATCCACACTCTGCCAGTGAAAAATCCATGCCAACTACCTATCAGTAGTTCCAACATCACAGTCATTATTAATAAATTAAACAATCTTGATTCGAATTTTGTTTTGGCTTATACGTCAGACTTTTCATAGTAAGTGAATGACAGAGAATTAGACTGCCCCAAAGGCATGAACCTTGCTGTACTAATAAAGTTTTTGTTTGTTCGTTTATTTTTTGTCAAAGGTTTCAGATTATTTATTGTTTACTGTTCACAAAGATTCCTATAGGGAAAAATTAAATGTAGTATGCATATATTCTGGCAAACTGTGCTTTATAGCTAAGTTTTACTGATACTTACCAAATACATCTCAGAATGTAAAATATCTCAGCCTAAACCCGGGAAAGAGCAGAACTCTGTCTGTCAAGACAGATATTAATCTAACCGCTGTTGTGTGCTTGTGAGAATGAGTGGTTTTGGCTATAAAATAACCAGAGGTGGAAATTTCAGGTCCAGAAAGTAAAAATCCAGACCAAGATTTTGGTTTAACCAACCAGTCTAGCATAAAGAGTCACATTCACAGAGTACTGAACTAGTCGGTTGAAACAAAATCTTGGTCTGGATTTTTTTCTTTCCGGATCTGAAATTTCCACCTCTGAAAATAACCTACGAAGCTAGACACCGTTTCAGCTGACCGTGAGCCACGATCACAGGATCTTGGTCAGTCTTCTGGGTTATCTAGATCGTTCTTTATTTCTTTCTATCACAGGGCTGGGCAAACATACCCAGAAAGGGCCAATGGGTGTGCGGGTTTTCAATGCAGCTAATTAGAGGACTGATTGGCTGAAGAGGCCTCACACCTGGGTTTGAACGGCTGCCCTAAAGGTTATCCCCAAAAACCTGCACACACACCGGCCCTTTGCGGATAAGATTGGCCACCCCTGCTCTATCACACACAGGCTCTGCTATTACATAAACCTCCTTTGGAAAACCACACGTCATACTTTTGCCACAGCATGCGTGTCACCTCCAGCTTCTTGCCATATTCTTATCGTTTTATTGCTGGTATTAACCTGCATTCTGTTATCTTCTTTCTGTCACATTTCACCAGTTGTAGCCTATTTGTATGCTGCTCTCGGCTCACGTTAAACAAGTTCTGTTTAATCTAAAGCCGCTCATATTTTCACACAATATTGCATTCTATGTTCAAGTTTATCTATGAGATTCTCCTCAGAACCTTCAGACACCCTTTCAGGTATCATGGTTTCCAATGCTCCATATTTCTCACGTGCTCCATTTTTCCTGTTTACTGAAGTGCTGTAAACTCATAGACTTGTGAGGCTGTATCTTTCCAAAAATTTCCCCCTGAATTAAAATAGGCATGCAAGACTGCTATTTAAAATGAAACACTTAATCAATTAGGACTACTATCTGGTTGCTTTACTCTCCCCTCTTCGACATGAGAACTGCTCATCATGAACTCTTATCTTGCACAACTGCATATCCTGACATGTTGTCTAGGAAACTGAACTAGACCTGGGCAACAGCACGAAGGTGCCTGACCATTTCCCAGACAGCTGCTGAAAGTAGCTGCTCAGAACATGCATAACGAATGGGAAATAAATCTGTATTTTAAGGATATGGGATGCTGCACAAACATGGCAACGATTCAAAGAAAACCCTCCCTATTCTACTACAAACATAGAAAATATTTCAGATTAGTTCAGACTAAATGACGCGGACTACTAAACTCCTATCACAGAACGCATGTAACAGCCATCTAGATGTGAAATAGTAAACATCGTTTTGATACTATTCTGGTGTTCTGCTGCCCCCTGCCAGCTTTTCTTAGTAGTGCACGTGAAAAGTGTTTTTTTTTTCTCCATTCATTTCTTAGCATTTCAATACCAGCTGTCTTTTTTGTCTTTCCACCGTTTTCGAGACAATTTACACCTGTTTTGGGAGTGCCTTAAAGAAGCATAACATTATCCCAGACCGAGACCACAGAAACAAAGTACTAGGCAACAATTCTCACTTTATCAAAGGAGTAAAGGACACGAGAAAACAACTTTTACACATTAATCTGTCACTATGTCTCAAGAATGATAAATATTTAAGTAATTACTGGAATAAGTTATCACTGACTTCTTCTTTACAGCCAATTGCTGTGATAATATTAATTATCTGAATAATCTTACTTGGATTAGTGCATAATAAGCACATCCATCAATCCATCTTCCAGTCACGTTTTCTGGTCAGAATCATGGGGGAAATCTTATGCCAGGTAGTACAGGGCACAAGGCTGCAGTGCATCCATCCATAATCCATAATCACTTACTCAGTACAGGCCTACAGTGAGGCCAGGGTTTCTGTCAGGAAGCACCAGGCTCAAGTGAGAGGACATCCCCGATGTCAACTCATAGGGCACATACTGAAATCCACAATGACAAGGGATTCGGGGGTTCAAAAGCTTTACTGTCATTTGTGCAGGGCAGGAGCTTTTATTTAAAGTGGCAGTGATTAATAAATAACGATGGTGACTGGGATCATACTCAAGTTTTCAGTGTATATTTGACATTCTTATTACTTTTGGGAAAAAGCTATTCCTGAGTCTTGAAGTCTGGGTCCTGATGGACCTGCGGCGTTTTCGGGGGAGGGGGGAGAAAAGTGATTGTACTCTTTCATTAAACTCCACAGTGCGAGAGCTCAAGGCAATAACGGAATCCACAAACCTGCAGCCACCATGCCACATATCCAGCGTTAGCCTTAGGCAAAATGGTACATTTCCCCAGTGACCAGTAGAGGGAGTTAGCCACCTATTAACATTGACTTAGACCATAGAGCTCATATGTTTTAGCAGTCGTTGAAGCCATTTATAACTTTAAATGTCTTTTCATATTCTATGCATACAGTCTATTATTACCTCCCCGTTTCTCCAGTCCCTTCTCCCATTCTCTGTGCGTGTGCCTATGTATATATTCATTTATTTGCAAAATAACCTCCAGTAAAACACAGAAAAGCATTTAGAAAATTCTATAAAATAAGTTTAGAATAAGCTATATATTGCATGCAAACTCTATCTAGTAGTGGTAGATGTAGGCTTAAACACCCAAAGACAAAATGTATAGATATTTAAGGACTATAGTGTCTGAATTTTTCATGGACCCAGGACCATAAAATGTATAAACCAAACAAATTATAAAACTGATAAGCAAAGAGAACTTCATATATGATTCTTTTGTACAGTTATAACCTTACATAGTATTCCAAGTAAAAAGTGTTCTGTCTGAAGTTCACATTGTGTATATTGATAAAAACATCAATTACTTTTCACGGAAGGTTACATTAATATAAGCCTGGCAGAAGCTGTTGGACATGGGAAATGTACTCATATGAAAAAATATATGGTTTTATCCATTGGATTTCAGCACATGGGAGCAATATATGCTAGACTGTAAATTCATTCCAGGGGAAATACGGTCCTGGAATACAGATTAAGACGATAAATTATAAAAAAGCATTTTACAATTACCACTTACAGGTGACTTACATTATTAAATGGTTACAGCTGTGTCTATGATGTGCAAGCTGACGACAGGTATCTAAGGCCTGAGTCAGGAACTTCGGGTTAATTACTGGCAAACAGGATTTCATTACTTATGCAAGATTCTGTCGGGCAGTATGCCATATTCTGTTTTTCCATTAGTAAATGAATACTCTGTTATCTAAAGTAACATTCGTGTGCGTATGACGTAGGAACAAAACTGTGCGACGTTATATGATTATTATTACGTAATTTAGTATACTTTCTTAAAACGTACCTCGGGAAGTTAATGTACTACTAAACACGCATGATATCTGGTGTTTAGGGTGCTGAAAGGCAGCACCACGGCGCCTGTCGGCTGGTACCCCCCCTCGGAAGGAGCGGGAGACATTTTGTCTTCTTGTCTAACGTGAATAAGTCCGTGCGGGCTAAATATAGAAGCGCATTGCCCAACCAGCAGTAATATCTATACTGATCAAGAACACAGAAAATAAGATATATAAATATGAAATAATGTTTTATTGTATATAGGTTACACGATAATGAAAATTATTCGTCTGCTTCGCTAATTTAGCCTGACTCTCTGTAAGCTGGTTCGACTTTTCCCACAGCCTTTACATTTTCCATTAGTAAAATAAAATGGCACGTATAAAACACAAGCTTCACGTTCGAGGGGCAATAACAGGATGTAATTTTAGGCTTTAAGGAGGTGAAGCGCCGGGGCGCTGTTTTATAAAGTTAGTTGCGGCAGGCCCGGTCCGATCGGGCTGTGCGTGGCAGTATTGTTCACGGGCAATAGTGAAAATAAAACGTCTGGGCAACATAAAGCATGATTTGGATTCTCCTAAAATAGGCATTAAAAAAATAAACAATATCACTTAGTTAAAGATTCATGCGAGATGGTTGCAGTTCCCAGCCTGTTTAATTTTAGCAATGGTTATGAGTTATGGGTAAACCTTCACCAATCAAACGAGACCTACAGCCGCTTCCCCCATTCCGTTCTCTTTCCTTTAAAAGACGGACGATAAACACGCAACGAGAAAAAGAAAATAAAATCCAAGTATCATGGTATCTGTATAAGAAAAAAAGAGCATGACTAAACAAATAAACGATCATTCATGTGGATAGTTCTGCCCATTAAAGTGTTATATGTGACGTTGCATTTAACCCTGAGTAATAAGTATGATTTGCACAAATTACAAAATAAAAAACGACGCAAATCAATGTGCCTGCGACTTTTTTCCACACCTAACAAGACTGCGTGATTTCTGTGTAAAGTGTGTGAGATCGTTTTCATACAGGTAATAAACGATATTGTTTATTATGGGGGTATAGACACCGCGGCTTTCCATCGCCAAGCCGCCCCTGGAAAGTTGTGGCCTGTTTATTCACTTGTAACCAGTGCAGAGCCCATTTTGACAAAGGCGAGCGGCAGACGGGCCGGAACCCGCATTACCGCCGGCCGCGGGGATCATCACACTCATCCGTGCCGAGGTGCCGGTTTTTGACAAGCGCGGCTCGTTTTTCCTCTCATTTTTTGGGAAAATACTCATAAATAATCTTATCATTCTTGTAACCTAAGATGGAGGAAGTCACGCCTTTGTTGGGATAAAGGACAAATGGCGCGCTGGTTAATGGTATTATGGCAAGTCTCCTCGGCACGAGTAAATAGGGTAATTTGCCGTGCGATACATGAAGCGAATAGCAGGTTCATCCCGTTTAACTAAGTTAAAAGGTGTAATTTGTGGCTCTGATTTTCCTCTTAATGCACCATTGTAAGCGGCTCCTGATAGAGACCGGGGGGGATGGGTGCCTTTGCCGATTGGTCGCTTGCAGATACAGTCAGGACTTGCTTTAATGTAACCAGGGGCAGGTCGGCAGCAAGGAAACAATCATTTATTTCATGTAAAACTGTACATTTTAGATATGTATTTGGGGTGCAAACTTTTCCAGCAGGTCGATACTTCGAGCAAACGGGGGGATCTGCTTTTGTTTTGTAAATTGGTATATCTTTATTTTTAATTTTTTTGAAGGAAGCGCCGGTGAACTGATAAAGTGGAGAGAATGCGCTCAGGGTCCAGGCCTAGCAGTGTTGCGGCGGCTGCGATTCTACAGATCCGCTGTCACAAATCGGGGAAAAAGCAGACTAGGCGGCCACATTTGAGAGCCTTTCAGTCTGTTTCGTTGTGACCGAGACATAAATGGTAAGATTTTGACGGATTCGCACCATCTGGAATGTTACTGTGTCTCACGTCGTGATATTGAGTGAGTAACCTCCATCTGTCGCTGTGTGTACGTTCGCATGCGTGTGTCTCGGTGACCAGCTTCGATCTTCCAAGGTAGGCATGATATCGATCGACAGCTTTGTGTCTCTTAAGGTTTTTTGTTCTGTGAGCGATATAATGTAGCACTTTTAAACGAATGTCAACTTCTCCTGAGTCTAGACGGGGCACCACAGTGCGTCATTTTTCTTTTTTTTTTTTTTTTTTTTTTTTTTTTTTTTTTTGTTTGCTTCTTCTTTTTTTTTATTACTCTTGCCCGCAAACCTTATCGTTTTTTTTTTTTTTTTTTTTGAAAAAAACGAAAAAAAAAGGGGG
>JAAGVU020000002.1:7139782-7205632 GCA_011763525.2 Mormyrus iriodes
TAAAATGTAGAACTTTTAAACGATTGTACACTTTTCTTGTGTTTGTAGGGGGCACCACAGTGGTTTTTTTTTTTTTTTTTTTTTTTTTTTTTTTTTTTTTTTTTAAGGTCTGACTACCTATTACTGTAACTAACGTGACCGGCAAACCTTAGCGATCTATATAGCTTGTGTTTGGAAAATAACGATATAAAGAGCGGGTTTTCCAGAATGTATTTGCTAAAGGCAGGTCTGGTTCTTTGCCTCTTAGAATTATTGTAGTGTTGCAGATGTTTGATTTTTATTATTTGTAAATATAAGAGTATGGATCGCATGAAGCCTTTGGAAAATTTGACTATATTTGGCTCTTGCAAATAGTAGCTTTCAAATTTGACTAAATTAAATTCTTTTATAAGGCAAGGAGATGTTTTGAGTATCATGTGTTTTAGTGTCCAAATGTTTCAAATGTCATTATTTGTATGGTTATTATGCTGTATGTTTATGAATATATGCTTTTCTATTGTCAGGACGGAGCAATGACAGAATGAATCAATCATATAAACTGACAGTTAGGGATCCCTTTGAGTCCTGCTCCAACTCACAGGAGCACCAGGCTGCCAGTGGTCTCATCCCTCCCTATGGAAAGCAGTATGGCACCAGCCTTGGACTAGACTCTCCACTTTCCCTGCAACTGTCATCATCTACTTTCAGACCTGCCTCGTCTTATATGTACAGCCAGCAGGGCCTGTCCTGCTACAGTCCCCTGAGAAGGCTCCAGGATTTAACTTCGATGGTGCACAGGCCAGACCTGGCAATGCCAGAGAGGAATCTCCTGGGCCATAATGATTTGCACGAGCAGAGCCTTATGGGGGGTACTGAATATGTGACTGCCCTGAAGGACACGATTCCATCGCCTGGCAGCAATGAAACAGGAGATTATTTGGCTGGCCAGGATGTAGAAAGGGCCAGCTTTACCCCAACCAGCCCTGTCTGCCAGGAGCACACTAGCCCCATTACCAATGGCTGCCTGCACTTTGAATCAACTTTATTCGAGAACGGGGACAGTAAAGACGGGGACGATTTGCCGCTGTTGAAACACCCGTTGAAGAAAGACAGAGAGGCAAAGGTTGATGACACAAGCACTTCAGAAAATCCTGGGGTGGATTTCACTGCAAGCAAACAAGACCATGGGCTCCACAAGACCCTAGTGGCCAAGAACATAATGGGCCATTGCCCCCCACTGAAAAAGTGTCCCTCGCCTCCCTGTGATCTGACTCACGTGGAGAGTTGGGACGAGGATTCAGACAGTGATTGCGAGGAGCTTGTGTCTGAGAATTGCTCGCCTGGGTTTGGAATAGATGCCAGTGGCCCCCGTTACACTGCAGCTGAGCACTGCACTCCCTCATCTAAAGGCCTGAAAGTTAATCCTGTAAGATTTCTGACAAACAGTATATCTTTTTCCTCTATTTTGCTAAATCGATTATTATCTATATTCTGTATCTTCGTATCTGATTTCTATGACTGGCATTCACCATTTCCTCATATACTATTGGTTTTTCTGTCCTTGGTTATTCTTTAAGAAAAAATGTTTTGCCTTTAGTGTTTTTTTTCTGTATTACATCAATGGAAATATCAAAAAGGTCCCATTTTGCAAAGCATTTCTGTTTTTACCAGTGAATTATGCGTGAGGTGTCTTACTCCTAATGTATAAATCATGTCAATTCAGCTTAAGCGCCTCTTCACCAGCCGGACCCATTATCTAAATCCCTCATGAAATTAGATCAGCAAGTAGATATTCTAGTGTTTATAGGTCTTCTTCCTAATCCTATTTTAAGTGTTTATTATGTCACTATTAACATAGTTTGAGTTCTTGTAATTTTGAAGATAAGAAAAGCATACCCATTGTTTCACTTCTTATTCCAGTAAACGCATGTCGTTTATGACTGCATATTTCACAATTTAGGTTTTGGAGGTTTACAGTAGTAAAATACTTGGTGATTTTTTTTTACATTAACAACACCTTCATAATACCTTTATAATGCATTCATAGAACATTCAGTGCACCATTATACATTAATAGAACAGTTATAAGCAGCATGTAAGTATACCTTAACATCCTAACATACATTAAAAGCTGTAATATACATTAATAGCAAACATGACTTGTTATTGATGTTTATTATAGCGGTCATGTTTGTTTAGTGACCGTATTATGAATGCAATGTTTTAAGACATTAAGGTATTCTTACATGCTGCCTATGAATGTATTATGAATGCATTATGAGGGTGCACTGATTGTTCTATGAATGCATTATGAAGGTGCACTGACTTTTCCATGAATGAATAATGAAGGTTTAGTTACTGTAGTTTCTTACCTCTAGTCATTCTAAAACCAGAATTTACGAAGCTCTCTGTAATACTTGAGGCGGTATTTACATTCTACATATTTACATTGTACAATTTAGCCTGGCACTTTTGTCCAAAGTGACGTACAAGTGAGGGAAATGGCACACTGCAAAAATACATGCTGACAAGGAGCGTAACTGCAGCTAGGCTGAGCTTCCAGTAAATGCCCAGGTACAAGTGCATACCTTATCAGAGCAGGAGCTCCAACGAACACTTACTCTTAACGCTGTTAGAAATAACTTCATAACAGACAAATACAAAAGACAAGCTCCATCAACAAGTATTCAGATTTATTGGTATGTAATTGGACGAGCTATGGTCTATGATGCATTACTTTCAAATTCATTATGTTTTCCCACAATACACTATGAAATAGGTTCAGATCATATGTGATGTCATGAACCAAATAAGCAGCTCTTATTCTTAAAAGACACTTGTGACTGGCATGATGGCTCAGTGTGTGGCACTGTAGCTTCTGTGTGGAGTTCCTATGTTCGTCTTGTTTTTTATGGGATTTCTCTGGACATCTTGGTTCTTACCTGGAGTCCAAATATATGCAGTGAAGCTGTGTTTTTCTCAGTTGCCCGAAGTGTGTGTGTCCTTCAGCAGAGTGGCAGACCTTCCAGGCTGGCCTACGCTTCCTGCAGCGGCCTTCAGCCTGACCGTGACCCTGTACTTCATAAGTGGTTGAATATTTGGACCATTTCATTCAGACGCTTTTGATTTATTTCTCTAAAAATTGTAGCCAAATTGTAGAACCTACAGCCATTTCTGGTTAATTAATCAAGTTTGATCGATGAAACAAAAAATACAAAAATTCTGAAGTTTCTTTGGTTTGATTAAAATCAAATACATCTTTACCAAGAATCGTCAATACAGTCTATGTCGGTATTTTTACTTAGCTGTCATGTTAAGGTCAGGTTGACTATAGAGAATTCATTTCAGTTTTCACAGTGGATGTTTCGGCTTTTAGAAACTTCAAATATTGTAATATTGGACTGCCACAATAGAAAGAAGTGCTTATGTTGAAATGGTACCATGTATTACATGCAAGTATGCCTATTTACATCGCAGTATTGTATTTGGAAGTAAAATAGTGTTTCGGTGCATTAACCTTTATTATTGTTGTTATTTTTGTAGCCCAGTAGCCCAAAGAAGCGTCTGATTATAGAAGTGAAATACTCAGTTGGCGAGTTAGTGTGGGCAAAGTTCAACCGGAGACCATGGTGGCCCTGTCAGGTTACAAATGACCCGAAATATGGAACCCACTCCCGAATGAAAGGTGCGTTTCTAAACCAAAGAATCCTGTTTAATATAAAATTCTTATAATATGTAAAAGTGATTAAGTAGTGTGTGTATTGTGATGGCAGCAGCTGTTTAATGAGTTCTTTTGCCGTTGAGTATAGTAATGTTTGTATACTGTTTTATCTTATAAGCCCAGTGATAATGACACCATGAAATCTGAAAGCCCTGTGTAGTTCATCAGTATTCTGTAAAGCACGGCTGAATTCTCATTCCTACATGGCAATAATGTCAGCTGTCACAATCCAGTTGCTCATCACTGTTTGACTCTGAATGGAAGTATGACTAGCTATTTTGTAAGTAATTTATGTAGGACATAGCAGTTCTTTTACATTTAATGCTAATCTGCTTATTTGCCAAAATGAAATTATTGTAAAACTTGCTGATTACTATGTAACATGGAGATTGTTTGGAAAACAAACCTTTATGTAGCCATATTCCAGTGTAGTTTTCAACAAATATATAAAATTAATATTTCTCGTACAACCGTTTGGACATTAACATTGAAACTGCTGGTGGATTTACTGCAGAAAAAGTGTTTAGTTTCGTGCCACGTTAGCATGCCGATTAATATGGCAGGATGTTAACCTCAGCAATTTGGATTGATTGCGTTGCTTAAGGCTACAGTGTTGCTGTAACAAACTTTGGTCTCAACTTTGAATCGTTGAACACAGTGCTGCCCACAGGTCGGTTAAATATGTTTATTTAAAATTCCAGATGTATTGCTGTTTAACATAAGTGATTTCAGTAAGGACTGTGACAATGCTTGAAATAACTATTAAATTACCTGCCTTGGTTTCTGTCATAATTTTTCATAATAATATTTTATGATGTAATTGAAATATTTTGGGAAAAGACATTGTTAAGGGCAATTGACTTCTGATGATACAAAAAAGTGAAGTAATTAGTGGAAAATATAAACCTTTGACAAATACCTTATTTGACGGTTGCTGGCATATATGTGCATTTTATTGTTATTTGATTTATTTTGCTATTACCTTTGTTGTACCTCTGACCCAAGCATCTTACTTTCAAGCTGGGGAACCCTATGAGGTTTTTACTTTGCGGTGACTGTGGATCTGTGATGGTTCTTCGCGGCGCTGTTTTGCAGAGCCTAGCCGCAGGCCTTGTCGGCAGTATTTTCTCAGGACGTTTGGGGAAACTGTGGATCAGGCCTGGGTCCCCGGGAAGGCCACTCATCCGTTTGAAGGCGGCTACCAGTTTGAAAATCTTCCAGTGCTGCGAAGGAGAGGAAGACAAAAGGATGAAAACTACAAATACACTGTAATTACGACCGTTACCGTCGTGTTGTGGTTTTGAGTTTTTTTCCTGTGAATTATTTTGTTTGATGTAAATTTTTCATGGTTTGACATTTTCATTCTACTTTAGATATAGTACATGAACTCCACATGAACTTCATGGTTTGCCTTATTGTGAGAATGTCTATTATTATCCCTCTTCAGGTACCGCGGCGGCTATTAGAGTCATGGAGAGTCAGTGTGCTGGAGGCTGAAGCTCTACTTCCAGAGCCACTGAAGAAAGCGCTTCCTGTTTCCTCTCCCATTAAGAGTAATTTAGTGAAAGAGGATGAAATACTGGAGGCACCGTCCTGCTCGTCTCTTAATGTGTCCCCTCCGTCAGGTTTCCTCTCCGGTGGTAAACCCGAGACCCCTCAAGTCAATGAAAACAGCGGAAAGAAGCCAGCGGTCAGAAAGAAGCAAGGCCTTTCACCTAAGACACACATTCTTGAGAAAGAAGGGCTAGACTTTGAAACGCTGTCAGGCACTACAAAGGAGAACAACGTAATCCTGGTTTCACCAGACCAGTTTAAAAACAGCACCAGAGACAAACTGCGTCCTGTTAATGATTCATTACCTGGGATCTTGTCTACCAAGTTTCCTGAACCACCACCCAGAGAGGATCAGAGTAAGCCCTCCTTGTCCACGAGAAAAGATGCAAGGAAGAAGCCAGCACGGAAGTCCATGCCGCTGGTTCACGTGGGTAGGGAGAGGAAAGGTTCTGAAGGAAATGAAAACGGTATCGACACTGACTCAGAGCATCGTGTTGCTGATAACTTACCTTCGGGGATCACAGTTACCTCTATAGGAAGACCAGACGGGAGCAGTTTAACAGGAGGCCTGGATCTGTGTCACTTTTCAAAGACCCCTCTTGACAGCCTTTCTGCCAGTAATCACCTCATAACAAGAGCTTTAGCGATGGAAGAGAAACTCAAAGAGAAGCCCCTCTCTAGGCAAAACTCTGAGCCTCTTTTTCCCAATTCTGATACAGAGGAGGATGTGTTTGTCAAAACAAAAACTCCACCCGATAAACTGGAATTAGTGGATAAGCATGCAATGAATAAACACCCTCCCTTAGTTTCCAGTGATCACAGCTCCCCAACTACCGTCCTGAAATTTGCTGAGTCTGACAAAAATAATGCCTCAAATGGATCATTTATAAAATCTGAAGATGAAGGCTGCTCGGTCTCTGGATACCTTGGTTCTAGAGTAAATAAGAACAGCTCCTTATCAGATGTTTCCTCCTGTGGCTCCTCTTCACCATCACCACCTGTGGATGCTTTCCATGATGTCAACGTGATATCATTCAAATCCTTGGCGAATGAAGATGGGAACTGTAGCAAGCCTATGACTTTTCGAGCAGATGCAAATTATAAGTTCAGTACCTTGCTGATGCTGCTAAAAGACATGCATGACGGCAGAGAAAAGGACGGCACTCCTTTGGTTCTTGGGCCAGGTGTTAATGGTCCTACCTCTGCTCTGATTAAAGACGAACCATCTCTTATGTCTCCTCTGTCAGGAGAAAGATCGGCACGTGGCACAGGGATTGAATTCTTTGAGCAGAACTGGACGCCAGCAGTCAGGCAGAAGGAGACAACGCCGAATTCAAAGAGCTCTCGAGCAAAGCCCAAAAGGGTAAGACAGAGGCCCACCTCAAAAAAGAAGAGTATTAGGGACAAAGCAGAGAAGAACTTTTTATTTACAGAAGTTGAGCGTATTTCAAGCCCAAATCAGCAATCTAAAAAACAATCCTTATTGTTGACCAAGCGAGAGAATGGTAGCAACACTCGTTTGGAGGATGCTGATGGGAAGGAGCACCCTATTGGCCCAGCTGATGGGGCAACAGATTGCTCTGCTGAGTACGCTGAACTTTTGACTGACAGCTGTGGACTAAGCAACATCACTAGAGTGGCACCAAAAAAGCGCTGGCAGAGGTTTGAGGAAGGTGGCACTGAGTTGCTGAAGTCAGGGGAATATGGCAGCAGTGTGAGTGACCAACCGTTGACCATGGTGCCTTCAGAACACAGTAGGGCCTGCAGGGACAATATTGATCACACTCCAGATATGTCAAAATCTTCCCATCCAAAGAAGGGAGTCAGCAAGCAAACTGACACTCAGACGTCTAAAAGCATTTCGGAGGTGAACGAAGTCTCTTCAGGTAGGCTATCCGTTTTTTATCCTCCCGTTCAGTGATCGATGAGTATTGTGCAGAAGTATTTCATCATCCGGTATGTCATGAAATATTTCACATTTGTTCAACAGCACATTCGGAAAACAAACGCCTCAGAAAACCGAGTAAGAGGCTTCTCGAATGGACAGAGGAGTACGATCAGATTTTTTCGGTGAAGAAAAAGACAAAGAAAACCCAAGGATCTTCTGGAATGGTGTGTGTTTTTCAAAGTAAACTGTGAGCAAAGCACATATTCATAATCTGGTCATTAATAATTTAACTTACATCATCATCTAGTAGTGTCTGTCAAATCACTACCATTTTTATATGTTGGAAACAAATATGTCTGCTGCAGTTTAGTAAAGTGCTTTTGCCTCTTAGGACAGCATTGTAGGCCATGTAGTGCAGTTTATTGAAAGTAACAGTGTCACTGGAATGTGTCACTGGAATCACTGGAATTTACATCCATGTGTATTACGCATAATGATTCTTTTGATGGGATGCCTGAAGCATGAGTGGTTGCATGAACATCTTGAATTGTACAAGCAAAACCTTAATCTGCATCAAAAATTGTTTACCCTCTGGTCAAGCACGTCCTGATTTTGCAATGTCGTTGGGTCAACAAGGGAGAGGCTCGCGTTTCTCTTCTTTAACCAATCACAGTCTTCGTCGTATGACATCACCGCATTAATGAAAACGTGTATTTTCTGTTAAGCGGTAAGGTGCACAGATGTCTAAAGTCCGTGTTTTGTTGTTTATGCCCTTTGTTAAGGGACACGTCATAGATAAACAGACGAAACACAGGAATATGCTGACCTGCAAAGGCTGTATGGGGCAATGTAAGGGTGCGTCTTTATTTCAGGATGATGATAACAGTAATAATAACAAAAAGGCTTGAACGTGCAACCTTGCGATCACCGGCACAGAGGCGTAGCTTGCTGAGCCACACACTGCCCCTGTCCTGCTGGCTGGACGGCTGAAGCCTTTAGTGTGAAAAAATGAAACCAGTGGAGAAAAAATGGACCAATGTGGTGATGTCATACGATGAAGATTGTGATTGGTTAAAGAAGTGAAATGCAAGCACCGCCCTTGTTGACCCAGGACTCATCAAACTTGCCAAAATTAGAATGTCTCTTTGGTCAGATATAAGCAAAATGTGCTATAAATAATTAAAATAATTTGTACTGAGTGTTTGAAGTACGTGCGAACTGAAGAAAAAATATGAACGCAGCCTTCAATCTTGTGCCAATTTCTTTAAACTTCTGCCTTTCAGAATTATGACATGGGCAATACTAGAGAAGACCAACTGGACACTAGGAATATAATGCAGGACCTTCTGAATTCATTGCCAGAGATGCAGACCCCACCTCCTGAGGAACAGTCCAGGGGCCTTGTTGGACAAACCCCGACTATTTTAGAGCACACTCCTCCCCAAGACGACCTTACTCTTCCCATTGACACATTAACCCCACCCCCAGAAGCTCCCTCTCCTTCAGAAGAGGTGGCTGATGGGGAGTTGGCAAAAACAAAGTCTTCTGGTAAGCAACTTTTCTTGTATTTTTAAAGAGTCATGAGACACACAATGCTTACTTGTATGAGCTATTGATTTAACTTGAGTGTAATGACATCTCATGGCCTGTAGGTGGCTGATTTGATAAACTTCACAATCTTCCTTTTGCGGGTGTATTGTGGTGCATTATGTAGCAGATAAAAATTTCTGCTTAGCTATGAGTGCCTGCTTAATAATCATTTAGATGAAGATAACTGATGTCTGAGGAAAACCTTTACCGCAATGAGCCTAATTCTCTACTCCTGTCTTGCTCAGTGAATTAATTTTTTTTAATTAGCAGGCAACATCCCAAAAACTTCAGACCTACTGAGGAATAACTGCCATGTGTTCCTGTTCTTTCATATAAAAAAAAATTACAAAAAGGTTGTAAACTAATTTGATTCAGAATGAAAAACACTATCAATCTAAATCAAAGCTTGGAAACATATAAACCCAGTTTTGCTACTTGTTATGTTCTGTAGCAGCTTTGAAGACTTCCATTTATGCTTCCTAATTCCAGTGTTGAAAATGGAAATTAATGAACGTCAGGCATCTTACCATTTCTGCATGTGGGCTGACCGTAGACAGCATAGACATTTCCTTTTATGTTCCAACAGATCAGGAGAATTAATATTAATATTAAGTATTATAGTAGTGTTATCAGTATTATTATAGTATTATAGAAGTATTATAATTACTGTCAAGTTCTAGTTTTATTTATATGGGATTTCTTTTTTGGACGTATAATTTGATGTGAAGATTAAAAAACAATATTCAACATTATTGATACTTAATTTTATTGTTAAGTTTGACCAATATGTGATGTAGCTAAAAAGGGGGAGAGGCAGATAAACAGAAAATAAATGCAGTGAGGCAACATATAATAAATACTTTTGTGTTCCACGGAATAAAGTTGTTTAAAAACGATTACCCCCCTGCAGCTTTTGCTCAGAGAGGCTTTCTGCCGAAACCTTTTTCTCCAGTAGGTTATGGCATATTTATTTTGGACTTTAAGTAGAATTTCTTTAGTCATACCAGATTTCATTTGTGAACTGCTCTTGTTATTGTTGTCGCAATGCTGGAATATGAATTTGTAACATGAAGCAAGTATCTCAGTGGAGGCATAAAGTATCAGACCTTTGGCCAAAATATTAATCTTGAATTGATGTTTTTCCAGCATCAGTACCAGAAGATTCAAAATAAGTGCCATATTTTGGGAAGTGTATCTCAGATTGGGGTTAGAACATTGCAGTGTTGAGCATGTCCATAAAACTAGGAATTTTCTTTTACTTTACATATAATGGGTCCGTGACATGTGTAGGAGTGACTTCCACATTGTAGCTTTGTCTGACACGATGTTAATGTTGAATGGAATGAGGTTTCTGAGCCATTGTGTTCTGGTGATAGTCATGGAACGTGGATGTCTTGAACTTTTAGCTGTGGATTTGTGGTTGTTTCATGGCTCATTGCTCTGACGTCTTTGGCAGAGTTACCACCCATCCTGGCTTATTTTCTGCATTTCTTTGAGGTCTCTCTTCAGCATGATGCTGTAGTGGTGGAACTTAGCAACGATTTTAATATCTGTTGTGTTCAGACCCTTTCACTGTCCTTTTTTGGTCACACATTGGTGTTGATGAATATCACGGCATTTATTCATGTGCTCCTTGTGAGATTTTGAACTTAATTACAGGTCAAATACAGACTGGAATTATTTTTTACCGGAAAATAAATTGGAGAATCGATGCATTTTCGATCCATGTTCTGTCTTGCTTTTTTTTTTTCAAGGAAAACTCATAACTATGAAGGGAATAAAAACAATGAAAAATGCAGGAAACTTGAAAGGTTTGAAAAGTTGCCTGAAACATTTACTGATTAGCTTTTTTCTTCTCTAGAATGTCAGGACAAAAAGCGACTGAGGAGACCTACGAAGAAGATCCTCGAGTGTTCCATTGAAGCAGAGCCTGCTGTGGTTCCCAAAAAGAAGGTATTTCCAGCACAGGCATTCTTTAGACTCCTCTGTTTTCCATTGCACATGTTTCATACCTCATTTCATGTGCTTTTGTTGTTGTTTTGTGTCTGCTTAATGAAATGGGATCTGAACACGCTAGTAAGTCAGTAAGAAGGCTGCGGTATAGCTTGGTGTGGGGATTACATCCCACTCCATGTTTATACCAATCCGAGGTCGTCCAGCCATTGTATGTCCGGGGCATGTCGTTAAAAGAGAGAATTTTTTCCCCCTTCCTGTTTTATTTTCTCCTTCCCCTCTTCTGGAGGATCAGGAGTGTAGGGAACACGGTAGATGGGCAGAGGAGAAGTCGGGAGTCCAGGAGAAAGAGGAGTTACTTACAGAGGTGAGGGCAGCCACCAGGTGCCCAGGCAAAGGGGTCCAGCAGGCTCATCAAAACACCCAAACAGCACATCGCATTTGCTTATTTTTTTTTCTTTTGTGTAGTTTTTTTTTTAATCCGTGCCATCTCACATCACATTCTGACAAGCGAGCGCGACCATATTTGGTAAACAGGAATGTTTATTGCAGATTAAGTTTGCAAAGAAGGAAGTTTCTGGATCGACTCCATCACATGCTGGCTTTTCAGGTGAGTAATGTCCATGTCTTTACCGTGATTTACAGCGTAACATATGTGCATCGTTAGCTTGTGGTGTAATGATGCCTCTCATGGTCACTCAGTTCCTGCTAGTCTTTGAGCCATTTTTGTATTTTTTATTATCCAATTATAATAATATTTTATTATCCAGTTATAATAATATTGATTTTGCAAAGCAATTACAATTTCACTAATTTACATTTTATACTTTTTATATTGTTTGTGTATGATATATTTTGCATTTTCACCAATTTTTTTAAGCTGGAGAATTTGAGACTAATCTTGATTTGCATCTGATATTCCTCAGGAGCCTGAAAGGACAACCTTAATGTTTCAAAAGTTCTGCTTTCAGCCATCAGCTGCCCCTGTGTATGACTGACTTTCTTTTCTGATTCTCAGGCTCTGTACAGCAGTCGGATAAACATAAGAATAAGCGCCCAACGGCCGAGTCCTCCACCCCTTTTAAGGAGACCTCGGATCACAGCAGCCTACAGGTGGAGAGCGACTGGGATCTAACTGTGGTTGCAGCTGGAGAAGAAGGACCACATGAAAACACAGAGGGTGCTGTGGATCCAGAGGTCAGTTACAGCCGCAGGTTAATCTTGCTGTGTAGGAGACAATGGCTGTATCCAAATTGAGGTTCAGGTGCAGTCCAGGAATGTGTCCTTCTTTTGCTGAGAGGCGAAGAATCCACCCGTTGGATATATCCCAAGATGTATTGCGTGGACCTTCGAAGGACCCAGCCTACAAAGGCTATGTAGACCATGTCCTTCTAATGATGTAGCCCCTGAATTTGGGCATAGCCGTTGTGCATGAAGAATCGATTTTGTATCATGGGTAGGAAGTATAAAGAGAAAGTAGTGGTACTACTTGGTGCTAATTTATTTGATTTCTTAGCTGGGGCTTTTAAAAGTAATACGATATTGTTTGTGTAGCGGGATGGTTTACGTGTGTAGTTCAGCTGAGGAACCTGTTATAGTTACAAGAACAGGGTCCCTGGAGGAAACAGGATTGTGAATACGGATGGGAATCCTTGAGAATCCGAGTAACGGGTCACTGTCGGATAACAAAGACACTCCCTGTGTTGGCTTAGGGCTTTTCTTCGAGTAATGACGACAGCCAGTTATCATCCAAGGAGAGCCTGCTGGGCCAATCAGGGCTCAATGGCGGCAAGAAATCGATGGCGGAGAGAGGGGGCGCCGCCTCCATGAAGGAGAACGTGTGTCAGGTGAATGGCGTAGAAGCGTCCTTTGCCTTTTGCGCTGGGCCATTGGCTGATAATCCTGACCTTTGACCCCGCCCACTTTCTCAGGTGTGTGAGAAAACAGGGGAGCTGTTGCTCTGCGAGGGCCAGTGCTGCGGGGCTTTTCACCTGGAGTGCATCGGCCTGTCGGAGATGCCGCAGGGGCGCTTTGTATGCCAGGAGTGCACGACAGGTGGGTGTCCCATCGTCAATGCCTGCGCACAGCACTATAGCTACAGAGATACATAGAGGAGACCATTCAGATCATAAGGCCTGTGTGCATGTTTAATAACTGTGTGAATCTCAAATAAGAGCTAACGCTGCACGTGAAGTACGTTCCTTTGTACTTCAAGTCAAGTCAAGTCAAGTGAGTCTTTAATGTCATACCATTTATATACAATTGAAATCGCACAGTGGCATGAAATAACATTCCCCAGGACCGTGGTGCAGTACATATACATAAAGTGCAGAGGCTGTAAACAAGAAGAGTACAACCCACGAGGGAGATGCAAAAAGGATGATATTTATTCATTAATTTTCCACCACTTATCTGGGTTCGGCTTATGGGGGCAGTGCTCTAAGCAGGGATGGCCAGACCTCCCTCCCACCAGCCACCTCCTCCAGCTCCTCCGAGGGAATACCAAGGTGTTCCCAGCCCACCTGACAGACATAATCTCTCCAGCGTGTCCTGGGTCTGCCCCGGGGCTTCCTCCCGGTTGGACATGCCCGAAACACCTCCCCAGGGAGGCGTCCAGGAGGCATCCTAGGTAGATGCCCCAACCACCTCAACTGGCTCCTTTCGATGCGGAGGAGCAGCGGCTCTACTTTGAGCCCCTCCTGAATGTCCGAGCCCCTCACCCTATCGCTAAGGCTGAGCCTAGCCACCCTGCGGAGGAAACTCATTTCTGCCGCTGGTATCTGCGATCTCATTCTTTTGGTCACTACCCAGAGCTCATGACCATAGATGAAGGTAGGAAGGTAGATTGGCCAGTAAATCCATAGCTTCGCCTTCCGGCTCAGCTCTCTCTTTATAAAGACAAAATGATGCTGCAAAAGAAGAATAATAACTAATAAATATAAATAATAGAGGATATACATGCAGTGACACACTGGGTAGCAGTGCAGTGACAGATACCGTGGCGTCTGCAGAACTAATAAATACATCAGATGTAACAATACAACAGATTTGATACAAGTGATGCGACCTGTGCAGTGGCAGTAAACGCGTATCTCTCTGTAGCTCACTGTATTACGAGTGTAAAGCATGTTTGCTGAGAGCTATGGGCCAGTTTTCTTCATTTTATGGTTTTGGCTTTTTGATTTATAGAGGGAAACTGTGGTTAGTATGTGCTTTTGTTCGTCTGCCCGAAATGTCCTGAGGGCCCTAATAAAATCAGCCCGTTCCATCCTCTCATCCCCCATGTCCTGACAATCTTTTCACCATGTGGAAGAACACTGTTTTTCCTTATCGCACTGCTAAGATGCTTAATCCAGTGTTCCGAGTTACATCCTATTAAATTACAGACATGTCAATACACTTGTAATATATATAATTAGTGAATATGCTTTTAAGTGAATTGTTAAATGGATGGTTTGTTTAAGTTCTGTTATTGTATCTGTTATTGACTGACGTGAAACGAAAGCCGGTGGAAAAGGCTAAGGAGTGTCCGCTTTGTGCCTGTGACGTGTGATGCCCCTTTCCTATACGCTAGCTGTCTTTGGCAATGTGCTGCAGGCGTGCACACGTGCTTCGCGTGCAAGAAGCCGGGAGCGGACGTCAGGCGCTGTATGATTCCAGTGTGCGGGAAGTTCTACCATGGCGAGTGCGTCGCGAGACACGCTCCCACTCTGCCCCAGGGCCGCGGATTCCGCTGCTCCCTGCACGCCTGCCTGTCCTGCTACATCGCCAATCCCGCCAATCCCTCTAGCACCAAGGGTGAGTCAGCCTATTGTGAGGCTGCTACCGCCTTTTGGTTTGTGTTACTACCGTTAATTCTGTCGCTACATACTGTACCGTTCAAAAGTCTGGGGTCACTTAGAAATTTCCTTGTTTCCAAAAGAAAAGCATTTTTTGTCCAATTAAAATAACATCAAGTTCATCAGAAATACGGTGTAGACATTGTTAATGTTGTAAAGGACTGTTGTAGCTGGAAATGGCTGGTTATTAATGTAACATCTACATCGGCATACAGAGGCCCGTTATCAGCCACCATAAGTCCTGTGTTCCAAAGCCATGTTGTGTTTGCTAATCTAAGTTGATCATTTTGTAAGGCAAATTTGATCATTAGAAATCCCCTTTGAAATTATGTTAGCACAGCTGATTAAAGAAGCAATAAAACTGCCCTTCTTTAGATTAGTTGAGTGTCTGCAGCATCAGCAGTTGTGGGTTTGATTAAAGACTCAAAATGGTCAGAACCAAAGAACTTTCTTCTGATGCTCATCAGTCTGTTCTTGTTCTGAGAAATGAAGGTTATTCCATATGAAATGAGTAAACTTTTGAGCGGTAGTGTATGTGTCATTAAATCTGATAAACACTCTCCAGTCATCGGTGTACTGATCTCTGCTCCTCGACCACCGTGTGCAGGTCGCCTGACCCGCTGTGTGCGCTGCCCCGTCGCCTACCACGCCAATGACTACTGCATGGCAGCCGGCAGCGTCATCCTGGCCAACAACAGCTTCCTGTGCCCCAACCATTTCACTCCACGTAAAGGGTGCCGCAACCATGAGCACGTCAACGTCAGTTGGTGCTTTGTCTGCTCTGAGGGTCAGCGTGCCTTCCGTATCCCGCCCTCCTCCTCGTCCTGTCGCGGCCCCGAGCTGGTTCAGGTCTGTTGACTGATCCTGGTCATTCCTCTTTTTTTTCTGCAGGGGGCAGCCTCCTGTGCTGTGAATCATGTCCTGCCGCTTTTCATCGTGAGTGTCTGAATATCGACATGCCCGAAGGAAGCTGGTACTGCAACGACTGCCGGGCTGGAAAGAAACCCCATTACAAGGAGATCGTATGGGTCAAAGTGGGCCGATACAGGTCAGAAAATAATGTATGCCTAGTGTAACATTACTGCATACAAAAAACAAGGAGTCATTATACCGAAGTATATGGTAATTTGAAGGTATTTTCAAAACCAATGCTATTCTGCTAGATTTTATCATTGGTGGGTGATTTTATTGTAGATTTAGTTTTACGATAAAACTTAATTTTTCAGTAAAATTCCCAAAATTCCATGGTATACTGTATTACCATAATACCAGCCAAGGAAATGTCATACTGGACTTTGTCTATTTGCACACTATGGCGGTGTAGGGAGGGCTGTACATATGGCTGCCCTCCTTTGTTAACTCCTGCCGTGCTCCTTCTCTGTGCAGATGGTGGCCCGCAGAGGTCAGCCACCCGAAAAGCATACCCGATAACATCCTCCGTATGAGGCATGATGTGGGTGAGTTTCCAGTGCACTTCTTTGGCTCCAAAGATTACCTGTGGACCTACCAGGCCAGGGTTTTTCCCTACATGGAAGGTGACGCCAACAACAAGGAGCAGATGGGAAAGGGTGCCGACGCCATCTACAAGAAAGGTACGCGCGAGCTTCGGGCAGCCACGGGGCGGACGGTAAACCCCAGCTAGTGGCGTGTGACGGTAGATTAGTTTGGTTTTTGCTGGGAGAGTCTGGCCTCCAGCGTGACGCCGAATGTGTGCCTCCAGCGCTGCATGAAGCTGCAGAAAGGTTCCGGGAACTGCAAGCTGAGAAGGAGATCAGGCAGCTTCAGGAGGACAGGAAGAATGACAAGAAACCCCCGTCATACAGGCACATTAAGGTATCGGATGATGTCATTTGAAGGTCAGAAGAAAGACGGGAAAAAAATCATGGAACTAACCTGCTTCATGCAAGGTTGTTGTATTGGCTGAATGTCTGGATTATTCTCCCTGTATCCTTGCTCCTCATCTGTTACCACTGTGCTCATGCAGGTGAACCGGCCAATAGGTAAAGTGCAGATCTTCACCGCCGACCTATCAGAGATCCCGCGCTGCAACTGCAAGGCGACTGATGAAAACCCCTGTGGCATGGACTCGGAGTGCATCAACCGCATGCTGATGTACGAGTGCCACCCGCAGGTGTGCCCAGCGGGCGAGCACTGCCAGAACCAGTGCTTCACCAAGCGCCAGTACACCCCGGTGGAGATCTTCCGCACGCTGGCGCGCGGCTGGGGTCTGCGCAGCATCAGCAATATCAAAAAGGTGTGTGAAGCCAAGATACGACAGCAGGCTTACTGAAGGAGATATTCACCCAGACCTACAGCAAGGCAATGAAACAGAATCGTTTCATTTTCCACAATTAAAAAGCAAAGTTTGCTTGGGAATACAACAAATCTAATTAAATTTACAAATTAATTTTGTAATAAAACAAAGATGGAATGGCCATTAGTCGGTCGCCGAGAGTTTAATTAATTAGTTAAGCTTGCATGCGGTATATTTCATCTCAGAATTAGAGACTTAATGACCACACCGTTTCGACTTTTGTGACTGTTTGCTGCACTTTTTTAGGGGGCGTTTGTGAATGAGTATGTTGGTGAGGTGATCGATGAAGAGGAGTGCCGAGCTCGGATCAAGCACGCTCAGGAGAACGACATCTGCAACTTCTACATGCTGACTTTGGATAAGGTGGATACCTGCTTGGCCGTCTTTAATAGAAGGACATTGCCGGTATTTTCGTTTTGACAGGGACTGTTGATGGACATTGATGTTGTTATGTAACGGTGAGTTTTATCCTCACTGTTTTGTTCATTTCTCCTTAACTGCAAAGGACGTCTCAGCACCATTCAGTCAATAAGTACCCTGGCTTAATTGGTTGTCTAATCTATGAAGAACAGGGGGGGAAATAATACATTTGAAGCCGTAATTCATATGAACTTGTGTCTTATTTCCTCTTAATTATTACCTTTAGTATAGAATCTGTGTGTTTTGTGTGTGTGTCTGCAGGATCGCATCATCGACGCTGGCCCCAAGGGCAATGAGGCACGTTTCATGAACCATAGCTGTCAACCCAATTGTGAGACACAGAAGTGGACCGTGAATGGGGACACGCGAGTTGGACTCTTTGCACTCGTGGACATCCCTGCTGGTGAGCTGTCCTCTTAGTCTTTCCCATAGTCATGGTCTGTTTCTGTTGTATGAAGGGAATTACGTGCATGAGGGACGATGAGGTAGGATATTGGTGTCTTCTGGGTAGGGCTTTAGAGAAACAGGCATATCTTTGTGTCTTTTGTTAAAATTTGGTCTCTCGTTAGGTGTGGAACTCACGTTCAACTACAATCTGGAATGTCTGGGCAATGGGAAGACAGTGTGTAAATGTGGGGCACCCAACTGCAGCGGTTTCTTGGGCGAGAGACCAAAGGTAATGAATGGGCAGGTGCTGGTGATCTGCAGCATGCTCCTTGGCTTATTTGAAGAGAGCACAATTCAATCATTGTATTGCCTGAGGTATGTAAGTTTAATTTTCTGCCGTAGAACCAACCCTCATCAGACGATAAGGCCCGAAAACTAAAGAAGAAGGTTCCGGTAAAGCGAAAAAGTCAACCAGAGGTGACCAAGGAGCGTGAGGATGAGTGTTTCACATGTGGTGACGGAGGACAGATTGTATCCTGCAAGAAACCTGGCTGCCCTAAAGTCTACCATGCTGACTGCCTCAAGCTGTCAAAGAGACCTGCAGGTCTGTGTGTTTGAGCTTTGGACATATCGGGGTTTTATATCCTTATCACACAAAATGTTTTATGTGTGATCTTAAGAGGTAGATAGATACATACTTACTTACTTATTTACTTTGTTGATCCCAAAGGAAATTTACCTCATTTACCTATTTAATCATTTATTTCTTCCTTTCACACATAACCCCTTTACAGCAGTGTTTCCCAAACCCGTCCTCGGGGAGCTGCAGCCGGTCTACGTTTTTGTTCCCACCCAGCTGCCTACCAGACAGTCCACATTTTTGCTCCTTACTGGGAGCTGGGTGGGAGCAAAAACATGCACTGACTGGGGGTCCCCGAGGATAGGGTTGGGAAACACTGTTTCACAGCATTTGGTTCGACTTGCTTGAACCTTTTATATTACAAGTTGTCTAATTGTGTTGGTTACCACCCATATTTCTGCTTGTCAGTCAGGTCTGTGTGGTTTGAATATGCTGTTGTTACGTTTCTGCCTGAAATGTGTCTCGTTGGGTGTTGTAGGGCGCTGGGAGTGTCCATGGCACCAGTGTGATGTGTGTGGGAAGGAAGCAGCCTCCTTTTGTGAAATGTGCCCCAGCTCTTTCTGCAAGCAGCACCGTGAGGGAATGCTGTTCATCTCCAAGCTGGATGGTCGCCTCTCCTGTAGTGAGCACGACCCATGTGGGCCTGACCCCCTGGAGCCTGGAGAGATCCGCGAATTTGTCCTACCGCCTCTGAAAGCAGTTGGTGTAGCGCCACCACCGCTCACTGCGGCCCCTTCCGTGGCTGGCACCGCTCAGCCTGCCCTCAAACCCGCCAATGGGCGGCCTCCTCCCGTGACCAGCTCTGCCCCCCTGCCTCTATTCAGTGCTCCCAGCCACCCCTATATGTCAGGTGCCCCTAACAGCATCCTGGGTTCTTCTGCTTCTCAATTTCGGGACCACAAAGAAATTGAAGAAGACGATGAAGATGATGAAGATGACGACGACGACGACGAAGATGATGATGATGATGATGATGATGATGATGACGACGATGACGACGACGACGACGATGATGATGATGGTGAAGAAGAAGACCTTGAGGATGATGGAGAAGTTGAGGATGGAGAGGTGGTTGGGCTGGATGATGACTATGAAGAAGAGGAGGGAGAGATTGTGGAGGATGAAGGGGTGGACATGGAGGTAGAGGAGGGGCAGACAATGGATGATGAAGACCCTGAGTACTTAGAGGAAGAGGAAGAAGAAGTGATTGAAAGTCAAAAGCCAAGGGCCTAGGGGCAGCGCAGACTTTAGTGGAGCCGCTGGAATGGCCCTTCCTACATCCCTGGACTTAAAAAAAAAGGCTTTTCCAATACCCAGGTCAAAAATGGGGGAATGACACGTGGGGGGAACTGAAGGAGGCTGACCAACCAGCGGAGACCCGGTACAGAGTTAATCCTTTGCTTTCTGCATGCATGCAACACCTTCAGACGGTTCCTGCAGAATGTCAAAGAGCTGCTAGTTCCATCAGTTCTTCCCAGACCCCGACCTGCCAGCCGTCTTTAACACGTCTCCTTAGAGGAGTGGAACTGGTGCTATGGAGTTTTGTCTGTGTATCACAAGTTTTCTCATTCATACATTTTTAATATCTGGTGCTGTTTTATTGTGAGATTGGACTTTTGTATGCTCATCTTTGTTTACTTTGTTTACATTTAATCTGAAACTCTTCTGGGGGGAAACTCAAGCACGCAAAAGTTTAAGGCCAAAATCAGCACTACAGCTACTTAATGAGAGCTGGAAGGTCGCTTTTATAAGCAAATGCCAAGATAAATGCATCATGAACTAAGAAGATCCAGAAGAGTTCTACAAGTTCTAGTATTTATGAATTCCCTTGTTAAGTAATTGTACATGCTTTAGGCTTGGTCTTAGCAAATTATTTCTTACCCAATTGCAAGTTATTTTGTTTTTGAAAATAACTTTTTTTTATACAAAACATATTACTTGTCAGATTTTAACTATTAATAATAATGTCCAGATTTTAATTGATACACTCAATTTGGCTTACTAAGAACTGTGTTCATACTTAAAAGCATACAGATATATTCATTCATGTGGGGTCCTTTAGTAGACAAATGAGAGAGCTCTTTTAACAGATGTACAAAGGTGACATATCAAACGTTACATGCCGGCGTCATTTCTCACTCACCGGAAACGTGGAATTACACCACAGGAAGTTATTTCAGTTCCTTAAACTGCAAGCAGATACTGAATAAGCAAATGGTGAATAAAACAAATAAGTTACAGTGTGTTAAAATAGATCTATCCCTCTTTAATATGTCACAATTGATCAACCCAACGCAAAGCTCAATGCCAAAGACCATCTAATAATGGACACCATGTGGTAGGGCTATTACTAATGATATTCTTAAAAAAACTGTTCTCTCAGTGAATTATTTGGTTTGGGTGCAGCCCATTTATTTAATGCTCTCTTCTGGAGTCTTGTTTCTTGCAGTTTTCATTGCAGATGAAACTGAATAAGTACAGGCTGTACAGGGTCGTAGAACATGAAAATGCGCATTCCACCAGCTGCACTTTATTAATCTTGTTTGATTGTTTTAGTGGCATATCACGCAGCCCTTATTAACTATGAACACCGGCCATATTATTACCAGGTCTGGCAAGAGTGAATATGTTCTGTGTTGAATGACCTCTAGCATCTCATCTGCCAGTGAGTTAAACCACGTTCAGGTGTTCATTTGGCAAACCTAAGAGGAATGATCTTGAATGGGATCAAGAAACACCCCAATCATGCCTGAAAGTAATCCACTTCATCCCAATTACAAGCATCTCCCTCTCTTCTCTGAACTCCAGCAGTGTGTACATTCACACGTTCCACTGAATTTATTTTTTTTATCATTTATTCAGAACACCTGGGGATTTTAAGTTTATTTATTGTTTTTTAAATTGTCATGGATTTGGGTGACACACCCGAAAGGTTGTATGCTGTTCTATCACTGTATATTCTTTCAAATTTTCAAAGATCAATCAAAATGTGATCACACGGTGAAGACACCATCGAGCAGTTTCAGACGGCCTCTGCTGTGTCTGGCTATTTGCTGTTTTAGGAATGAAGTTCACTCAGTTCGTCAGAGAGTCCATGGATGCTGCTTTTAGACCTTGACCACCATGAGGCTGCGTTTGAGAGTGTGTTGCCCGGAGCTGTTGCAGACACTGCACTGTTGTCCCTAACCCCAGCCTGGCCTGTACTTTGTATTGTCCTCTGTTCTGAAGTCAGACCCATCATTACTGAGCAGCCTTCGAGAATGTTCCTAAGTCAGTCATGAAGTCAGTTAGCTTCGTAATCATGGAATTGTTTGTGCACTTTTGTGTGTAAGTGACAGTTTAATCCACAGTTTTGATCGATTAAACTAATTTGTTAAAAGTATATACTGTATGTATATGATGATATTATCTTCAGTTAAAATGCACAGTAAAATAATATGGATTTTCATCCATTGTCTAACATTGATGTTCTTTCATGTTTCCCCCTTGCAGTTCAACAAATGGACTCAGAATTAGTTAACCAGGCTGTCGGCATTCTGGGTGGGTGGAGGGGTGTTTGAATAATTGGTCGCTCAGTCTGGGTCCATATTACTCACCAACCAAATGCTAATCCTTTCACAGAGTGGAGTCCTGTAGCGGATCATAGGTACATACCAAGTCTCGTGCCATGCAGGTCTAAATCGCCATTTAACAATGAACTTAGGATATTAACTTTCAGAATTTCACTAGCACCTCTTCCCACCACACTTTTACCTTATCTCTATGTGACTTGGAAATAATAATTACACAATATGCGGAAAGACTGAATGTAACTGTTTTCAGTAGAAATCCGGGACACTTCTCCCAGCATACGTGTTACACATATACCATCTAAAGGACAGGTGTGCTGCCGTCTCTGAGTACATGGCACTGCCATGTGACAGAGCTAACACTAAGTAGTGACGTTTTTTTTTTTTATTCGAAAACAAATCATGATTTATTTGAATGTTTCATATAATTAAATTCAAATAAATGTAATTTTTAAGAAACGTTTTAGGTCCTGCTATGTGCTGGCATCTCTGCTTCCCAGTGTGAGCTCTGGATTCCCAAGACCATAATCGGATAGACAGTTAAAGCATGTGGATGGACTAAAATGTTATGATTCGAATGTTTAAATTAAAACACACGTACATAGGACACCTGCCTTTGTGGAGTGACTGAAGTTCTCATTCTGAGTGTCGTCCGTAAAGATGTAGTATATTACATATATGGTGCATTATGATGATTATCAATTATGGGGCCATTAATAAAAATATGTATATTTAGATTTTGCCATTCACACATTCGAAATGGTGAATAATTTCTAGGTAATATGGAGAAAAGGTAACTGAACTTCCTTGTGATTCGCTCCCTCATGGTATCAGCACCCATTTTGTTGGCATGACTCTTGCTTCAACAGGACACGTGAACATGGCTCAGTAACATGGATGTCGCAGTCCTGAGGAAAACGGTAATATTACAGAGTAACAATGTTTAAATACTACAATTATTTTTCTACTTGCATATATTTCCACCACTACCCATCCGATTATACCTATTAACTAGATATATGTTAAAACTAATCGTGGCAGAGCATAGCTGGGAGTTAAGTGCATGGCGATGCTGAGTATTAAAAAGACACAGCTCTCTTTGGTCACCTAACAGTCCTAGTTTATGTGTAGCATGTAAAATATTTATTGACGACTTGTATGTTCATTGGGTTACAGAGGAAGCTACATAACTCGGGTCATTTTGTGTTTGGTCATGAAACGGAGGGGCAAAACAATTTTTACCACTGACAGCAAGTAGGAAATATGCTATTGTTGTGATAATTCATGTCTCAAAGGGCCTGCTGGAACCCCAGATTTCGATGGTTCAGCAAATTAGTATTAGTATTCTGAATATTTTTACCTCACATATTACATTAAATTGCCCTCAATTACACTGATTATTATAATTAACTCATATTGTATGGGTTGCCTGAAATTACCTGTGGACATTTCCTTTAAGTTTCATGCTTAGAAGCCTGTCTATTCAGTATATGTATTTTTCTATATTTCCATATTACCAGTTCATTGGCCTCTCACCTTTCCTTGTTCTGATGTGTTTGATCTATAGCTGTTTTTGTTTGCTTTGCCTAGTTTTTTTTTTCCCCTCCACTGTAATTTTTGAAAATGTGTTCATGCCCTTTGTCCTCTGAAGCCCACCTCGTTCTTCTGCTTCCTCGGTCCGGACAGGCATACTGTAGGTGTCTGCTCAGCAGAGAAACTATTGTTATGAACAAGAAATACTGCTGCCTTGAGAGGATCGCCAAACTGTACTGTAGTCCTTCCTATATAATAAAGATTACTGTATGGAAAGAGCCACCCGTTCAATCACAAGTACCTTCCGCTCCTCTGCCTGTATTTGACAGGTGGAAGTAAGGTGGTAGTAATTCACTATCAGCTTTGTTTTATCAGTGTGCAATTATTTTAACTGCATTTCATAGTTACTGCCAACCAAACACTTTTAACTGTGGCCAACCAGATTTGCTCTTTTACATGGGTAGTCATAAGCTGAATTGCCTGAGTTACTGTTATTAATCACCATGCTACACAACAGATACACATGTGTAGTCAATAGCTCATCATATCAGACCACACTGGGAAAAAATACCCTACGTGAATTGCGGTGTTTAAAAAAAAATAATTAAAAAAAATCATTGAGTTAATCCATTTTATTCAGTATTGAATTGGGTATTCACAACACCACCCAACCTTAACCCCTTAACCATAAGTTCTTGCCATGGTGTGCTGGACAAATGGCAGAGTGAAATTAAATATTTAACACTGTCAAGTTGTAAAATATCTTAATACTGTGCACAGCAATACAGTAACAATCCTGAATGTGGAGCGCATCTCTTCGTTGAGAGTATGTGCTGTGATGCTGTAGTTTTGAGCCCCAGTCCTAGAAAACCAGCTTGCATGCTGCCTGATGTCATAAATGTCAGCTTTTCTGTACTAGCATTTTCACAGGTAACAAAAAAAACATGTAAACAGTTTGACACCAACATTCTAACATCAATATATAGTTTTATTACATGTCTATTGAATATACGTCATGTGCTATGAAAACTTAAAGAAACTATATTAAGGTGTATTGAGAACAAGGAAATCTAAGTTGCTTCTATCAAATGGCTACTGTCAAGCCTATTCAACTGCAACCTTTCTGCAGTGTATTTCAGATTACTGACGTCACAGACATGAAGACAATCTAGTGTTCTTTCTCAGGTTGGCAGTGGTTCAAAAAGATGGAAACCTGTAGATGAGCCACTGGGAGACATTTTTCTGTTTGTATTTAGATCAGGTCATAAACTTCATATTGACGTATTTATCAGTAATGCTGCAATGGAATTCCAGTCCAAGCTTTTTTAGCACGTGTGTAACCCTGAGTGTAAACACTCAGCTCATCTTAAATAAACACTCACATATGTTAAAAAGCTGTAAACGTTGCCATGAGACATTCAAGAAACTTCAAAAGTAGTTCGGCTTCAACCAGCACTGAACACATTTAACGACGCACTTTCAGTCCGAGTAGATCACTTTTAATTTACTTCCTTCAAGAACACTAAAGACGTAAACAAAAGCGTAAACAGAAGATCATAGTGGCTCCTGTGGGAGCTGATGCTTATAAGATGCCCACTCTGTCGTAGGAAAGCGAGCTTGTGAAGAAACCTCATTGGGATGTTTGTTTAGGTCATTATTCACAGCTGGAGACCAGAGGTGAGGATGGGGACATGGAACAAACCGTGAGCCTCGTCGGTGGCTTAGCTCCAACTCCCCACCACAAACCTACACCATGACCGTACTAATTTAGCCACTAAACCAACCCGCCGGTCAATTTCCCTCTTACCTTCACTATAGAACTTAAACTCTTTCACTCATGGCAGACTCACACCCATTACCCAGAAAGATGAATCCACTCTTTTCTGAGAGAGCACCATGGACTAGGACGCGTGGATTCTCATCCTCATCAAACTCAACAAGTGAATGCTGACATTTCTGCTCAGAAGAGGCCAAAAGAACAATTAGCAGGTGTATCACCTCTACCCCCTCATACAGGAACTCTTCCAGCCACAACTATGCCTCAGTATCTATCCATCCATCCAGGTTCTGTAATTGCTTATCCTATTCAGGGTTGTGGGGTACGGACACAAGGCAGGGAACAACCCAGGATGGGGCGCCAACCCATCACACCACTGTGCCACCCCACCTCCAAATCCTGTCCATGAGAATAGAATACAGGAGTGGAGACGAGATGCATGTTTATGAAAACAGCAATCAAACTACAAACCAGTTCTTGAGAAAATTCCAGAGATCTGAAAAGCATTTTTAGCCGTGAAGCATTCAGCTTCAACTTTTAGAAAAAGATGATTAAAAAACAAGAAAAAAAAAAAAAAAAGCAATAAAAATGGTATAAGATCAGCAGGTATAAGGGAAGATAAAATAAGCAGGAAGATGAACCCTTTTAACCACTCCAGGTGTCAAGAGTCTCTCCGCAGCTTCAGTGTTTGGTTGCTGTGTAGCTTCTGTTCACTTGCCCTATGAGAACAAGGCACCCAAACCTGTCTCTCTCTTTCCCAGGATCCTACGTTAGATGATCAGTTCCAATTGCATAATGTCCATTTTCAATTGTGGCAACAGGAGTAAAAATAGGAGTTACTTGTCTGTCCCAGATCCACCCCCTTTTCCTCTGAAAAGAAGCAGAGTATATAATTAGGGCATTTAATCCTTTCAAAAAGAAACCAAAAGCAAGGGCCTTTTCCTGCTATTCACAGGTAACGCTAGATATGCAGTAAGCTTCACATCAATGTACAATTAAAAAGAGCCAAATTAAAAAGCATATGAAACAGTTAAAAGCCTCCAGCAGAAGATGAAATGAAAGACCACTCACCTGTCATGAGCTGGAAGGTGCTGCTGTTATAGATACCTTCTGCTACTTTCTGAAAGAGTTCATCTGTAAGAAAGGTATCAGGGGGCTGCTTTGACACTGTCCGAGTCTTTACCAAAAACGTTACTAATTACTGGCGCCCTAAAAGTGTAGCGTGTCAGAGCAGAGACTAAAATAAAACAAGAACTTATTATTAAAACCTTTACTTAGTACAATGACAGGAATCGTGCATGGTAATATTTTACTCACCAACATTTCGACCTGTTTTACTGGATGTCTCAAACAGCTCAGCCTTAATTTCTGTAGAGAAAGAGAAATTGTTTTCAACAATGAATAGACAAGGTATGTATACTTTATATATCCCTGGAGAAAATATTTTTCTGCGCTATAACGTAAAGTACATTTAACAATGAAGCAAGTCACACAAATACAAAGAAAATACTAAATACGATACAAAAGATATACCTAACACAGCAAAAGTTTCCTAATTTACTATTAAACTAAACTGAAAGAAACACATAACCAGTTTGGTGCGCAATCATCTGGACGGAGGGAAGTGTATAAATCCTTCTTAGTGCACCATGGTGATGTCACTGGCTTACTAATGGTGCTCCACCAATGCAAAGTGTTGGGAGGATGAGCATCTTTGCCTACAGTGGTGCCACCAACTTCAGTGCATCTTCAGTGTAGACAACCCTACAAGTGATTCATCCTTTTTGGTACGCCTATTTCATTGCTCCATCCTTTTTTTATGACAATGATTTTAGGTCGTTATCCTTTTCTTACTAGAATCTCTATTATTTCTTACATTTCATTTGTTGCTTTTGAGTTATGATATGCAGTAATATTCTCAGTAATGTTCCTTAAAGGCAATAGTGAAATCGTTTACTCATACCGTCAGCATAATCCTGTACATCGTGGTAATCTATTTGTCGCATGTTGCGGTCAGTTTCAACGAGGTCACTTTTTGTTCCACACAGGTAGATCTTGCAGTGCTTAAAATCAAGAGGACAAAAAAATTGTAAATTTTTAAACATTATACAAGCATTTATCCATCGACAATATCATTGGACGAAACGGTATACTTCATGTTACTCGTAATCATCAAAACATAGATCATCTGAGACCAGTCAGATAGCACAGAAAACCATATAAAGATGTTTTACAGAAAACAACTTACTTCTTCACACTTCTGCAGCTCCTCCACCCAGAATTTCACACGTAAAAAACTGCTTCTGTCAGTCAAATCTTAAAAAAAAGCATTATAGATTACAGTGCATTCAACGATAAGCAGTGAAGTGTCTACAATGTTGCTGAGTTAAAATAGGCCTACAATGTAGTTACACTGAAGCCAGAAATCTTTGTTAGTGAAATTTGTCAGTTCTTGGAGCTATATTGCATAAATAAGTATGACACGGTTGCTGTGCTCCTTAAGTAACCAAACCCCCTGAAATAAAAGACCGTTTTCTTGGTGAACATCTTAGTTTAGAGATGGAGACCTTAAGTGCTTCAGACTGACAAATGGCCTAGATAAACTACATCCAATCATAAATTCCAGGGATTTGACATCCCAATCCTTACTAGCAGGTCAGTAACTGGAGATTTGATCAAAGAATGTTAATTATCAAAGAATTCTGGATTTAATGAGTCTTTATCAATCATTTTGACCAATGGACCCTGCAAAATTCTGGATGACTAAACATATGGCTGAAATCTGATGAGTAAAATTTTTAAAAGGGTCCAATATTTACCATAGCACACAATGGCAGCTTTGGCTCCCCGGTAGTAAATTCTACTCATAGCTTCATAACGTTCTGATCCAGCTGTGTCCTGGGGTAAGCGTAAGAAGAAGTGATCAGTATTAATCAGACGTTGGGTTTGTTTTTGCTGCTTTGGTGAAATCCAAGTCCAATTCTGATAGCTTCTCTGCATTTCCTCCAGTGAGACCGCTCCTTTTCTCGGATTTTACGCCGATGCTAACATATCTGTGGAACCTTAATTTAGGCTGATATTTTTGGCCAACATTTACATTGGTTGAGCTCTAATACAAAGAGGCACACATAAAGTGAATCAAACTAGCTTGCAAGAAAAAAACCATACAACAGATTTTACCCAGATTCCAAGAGTCAATACTTCGTCTCCCATCTGAATCTGTTTGGCAACAAATGCTGCTCCAATAGTCTGTTGGAAAATAAATACATTTTTCATACCATCTGCACAAAAAAATGTCCCTAGATATACTTATTACGCTACACATCCTGGACCACACAGAGAACGTTAAGAACAATTTAAAAAAAGCAGTGTTAAACAGTTAAAAAAAAAAAAAAAACTTCTCCTAGAATGTTACACATGCCTACTATATGGGCATGTAAAGTTCACACTACTTTAACTGAGTTTCAAACCATCTGCAGGCCAGTCTAAACAACACTCCTAATTCCCCATGAGGCTGTTCTTCTGCATCAAGCAGATGAAGGAAACAAGAAACTCTGGCCCTGCACTTCTCAAACAACCCTGTGACAACGTATGTGATGGACACAGCTGTGAACCTGGGAAACGCCTTAGGAAGGGAGGTCATAAAGCATCTGTCACTAAGTAGCTACTCCGGTTTGTACATTATCACACCGTGAATACAGAATACATATGCAGAGAAAATGGTGAGGCATATCGATACAGTCTGTGCGATATTCCAAATTACCTGCTTCTTGGACCAAGGTACTCTACTGTATGATATTATTTTTTCAGGAATAAATTAGTTTCCTGTGAGGTTACTGTGTTAAGCTTAAATATCAGTTTTTAACAGAAATAAGTGAACTTTTTATGACCAGTTCTTTTTTGACCAGTTCGATCAAATCTGTCTCAATCACTTCTAATTTAATCCAACCACTTTTATCATACTGTGTTGTTTCTTCCCCTCCAGGGATACTCTCTGCCTTTTCTGTATAAGTCACCATCTATTCTGTAATGATTTCTACATTTTTCAAAAGACACGCCATTATTTAGCACCATGAAACACTTGGCATTTAAACTAAGCACAAAAATAACAGCCATCCACCCATCTATCCATTTCTAAAGTAAATTATATTTTATATAACTACAGCATAGACAGACATGTAATACCAAGGGCAAACAAAGTGTACTCACATTTTGATATGGGCCAAAGAGGAATCGGTTGTGTGCAAACCTTTCCACTAAGCTCGTTTTCCCAACATACTCCTTACCCAGCATGACCACTTTGGCGTCCACTCGCTGGCCGCTCATTGTGAGAAGAAGCAGTGAATAGAACTAGCAAAATGAGTCTGCCAAGGAAATAGGCAGAATTCATTCAAAATCATACATCAGAAACTGCTTATACATAAGCTTAAACCTGAGTTTGGGGTAGAGCAGTGATATTTCAGTGTTACTGCTTTTCTTTAATAAATTTCACTCTATAAAGAGGTTTGGCCTGGACCCAGATATTTAAGAAAACAGTTAAAGCTCTCATGAAGCCTCCAAAAAGCTATTAGAAATATTTATATAATATTTCTTTTGTTTATGTAGCAATTTATAGTAGCAAATAATTCAGAAACAAATATACAATTAAAAAAAACGTTACAATGAATGCATTTCATATTGTTTCAACATTTGTATATTTCATGGTGCGTACAGCTAGCACGTCTCCGTTAGTTACATTCATCGTCAAGTCATTTTGGGGTATATTTAACATCTTAAAAATACGCTTGAATATGAACGTTATTGTCAACCATGTTACACACCGTCTGACACACCCAGGTAAACAACTTTATTTAAGCTACATTTCCCGAGCACTGTAGCTAGCGGGTTACTATACCGACATCATTCTATTTGATCATAAAAAAAATGAAACCCTGGTTTTACACTAAAAGCATAATAGGTGAAGACTACCAAGCAAGAAAGGGTTACTTACAGCTAATGAAAATCACACGGGGAAAAGCACCGAGTCAGACTGTCCTGTTTCCAGCGGTGTCATTGTAAGTCATGCGTAAACACTACAGCGCTGTGTCCGCACGTTATTCTCTGACCGATCCCCCTAAGCAGCCAGCTCTTTATTGGAAAGTGTACGTCGCACAGCCGCATGCTGACTCCATTAGCAACCAGCTAGCCGGCTAAGCTGCAGTCCGGATGAAGCACGGGAAAAAAAAACGCCGTTTTGCTGCTCGGGATCGACGGCGCGCTCACTGGGGCAGCACGCGGAGCCGGAGATAGGTCACGTGGTTCGGGCCCAAACTGTGGCGCCACCCAATGTCTGCGCAAAGGAGCGACACTGACAGTAACTCCATAAGATCCAAACGACCGATATAATATAACCCTATGCAGATACAAAGTAAGCATAAGCCAACCAATGACCTTCAAAACATTTTTAAACGTAAGACACTGTCATAAAACCTCCAACCATGTTCCACCCCACTTATCCCTGACATCCAATGTTTCATAGGAGGGAAGTTAAATATACGGGGTGTAATTTTCACGTTTTTAATTATTTAACGTTAAATGCAAATGGTTTGTACAGAAAGAGTGACGTGGACTCATGTGAGAACTTAAATGCTCAGCCTGACCCTGAGGCAGGATGTTTCCTGGAACAAGAATATGCATATTTACAAACATGTCAACGTGGAGTATAGTATACCTTTTTAAGGGTTAATTACCATTTTTTATGTTATACTAAATATATTTCTTGTATTTTGCATTGAAAAATCTAACTTGCTATTAAATTAATTTGATTACAGTTAATGTGGGAATTTCCAGTATAATAAGCATTGCTGAGATGTTTGTAAATAACTGTTTTGACTACTGAAAATTTTAATTCATAAGACTGCCTGCTAAATCCATTAACTACAGCAATACTACTACTACTAACATAATAATATTAATAATACTAATAATACGTTTACCATATACATGCATATCAATCTCCAGCCACAGTGTATTTGAAAACACAGTCACAGTATAGTTTAAACATCTTAACCAAATGCAAAGATTTTCAGTGACTTTCCCCACATATCTCCAAATATACAGTTGAAGCTGGAGCTATCAGAATTGTAGGTTCGCTTCCAGGTCAGAAACTGCAACAGTACTTTTCACAGCATGAAAACAGTATAAGATTTCTGAAAGTTTATGAAACATACATTGCAATAGGTCTACTAATTAGGGTGTGCCCTTTGTGAGGTCTTGGTTGTTTTTTTTTCACCTGCAGCCCTTGTTTGTAAACTACACCAGACAACTGACCACGAACCTCGCATAAGTTGTCACTTCCGGGATTGTGGGCATGCGCACTCCGTCCTCTGTTTTCCCGTCGCTCCTGCTTATTTCCACCGGAAGTAAAGTTAAAGAGCCAGTGAACGAACACTGCAACTGTAGGTAAATAGCATTTTGCTCTGCCAACTGATGTGTTATTTTAACAATATGCTTTTTTTGTTCAGTAAAGCTTGACTAGAAAGTGTGACTAGAAATTCAGGCGAAGTATTTCTTGTTAACTAACGTTACTCGCTGGCTAGCCTCGGCTGTTCGGACAGCCTGCTACCAGGCGCGCTGTCAGAGTTCTGGCGGTTGTATCCTGAGCATCACTACTAGTAGCTAATAAAATTTACTGTTAAGTATACTCTGTCCTTGTTTTGCCTTTGATTTCATATTTTAATATTTAGTTGACATTATAGCAGTCTGTCGTCAGATGCTTGTTGTCTTCCATCCAGGTTCGTTAACCGTGTGTTATCTAAGACAGTTTATCTGTTTATTGGTCCGTTGTTTGGCAGACAGTTGTCATGGCTTTGCTTAAATGCAACTGGATAGTTTAATTAGCAAAATGTGAATATGCTGTTCTGTAGCTTTAGAAATAAATAATGCCGAAGTGTTTGGATTCATTGATGTCTGGCTTTTACTTAATAAAAGGTCTTAAGATGTGGGATAACTTTGACTCAATAGAACGTGAAATGCCCGCTGCTTTGTGTTACCATTTGATGAAACATATTTAAGGATTATATATTCTTAAGTAAGCCGAACTGCTTATCTGAAAAAAATTATGAAGGTGTAAGTCAACCATCATCACTTGCTTGTAATGAACCGTTTATCCTATCTGCTTATTTACACATTGCATGTGCGAGAGTAGAATGCACGTTTTACTGTGTTATCTAAAAATAAAAATGTGCTCAAGGGTTTTTAACTGTTTAATCTAGTTTCGATTGAATTTAATCTGATTCAATGTATTTAGAAAGCTTGCTTCAAATATTCCCTCTCAGAATATATTGTGTGTGTATAAGGTGTTTGATTGGTGTTACACACTATTTTCACATTGTCACTCAGTGTGATTTGGTGAGTAATGCCTTGCTCCTTGTTGAGATAACTAGCACATTACCACCCTAACTAGTCCTTCTTTCTTGGTGTGTGCTAGCGGTGGTGTCTGTAGCCTTCCAAACAATGGAGCAGTGTGCCTGTGTAGAGCGAGAGTTGGAGAAGGTGCTCCACCGGTTTGTCATGTATGGCCACATGTCAGAGGAGCGCCTGGATGAACTGCTGCGCTATGTCTGTGAGCTGCGAGGCCAGCTGGTCGCATTCGGTAAGGCACATGCAAGTAGCATTTCTTTGGAATTTTCAGCCTTTACATGTTATGTGTACTTACTTATCTTCTCTATCATTTTTTTTTTTAAGTGTTATTGCTGTCAATGCTTAAAAGATCAATTGATGTACAATCTCATTTAAGCTAAATGTTTTCATAATAACTGTTATGTCCTCATGTAAATAATACACTTATAAGTTTATGTGCTTGTTCATTATGTTCATTACTGTTGTTTTTCTGTGTGAGACCTTGATATGTAAAACTGCCATGGGGGAAATAAGAATGAGCTATCAGAGCCTGCCATTATTTTTTTTAATTAATCTTTTTCAATGTGAGGGAAACAAAATACAATTAATGAACCAATTTGTTTTTTTGGGTTAAGGGTGGGGGTACATTATACAGTAGTGATGGACAAAATGACACTTCATGAACCATTTGTTGTATTTTCTGACCCCACTAGTCTGTGCTCTTGCTTACTTTGGGGCATGCTTTGTGCCCTTTTATGAACAGAGAGCACCATCTAGTGGGGTCAAAAAAAGTACAGTAAGTGGTTCATGAAGTGTCATTTTATCCATCACTACTATACAGTGATGGATTATAGCCATAACTTTAATTTTGTACAGCTGGTCACACTGGACAGTTGGTCTTTGGGTGGCAGCATTCATGTTCAGTGTTGCCCTACAGGGGTCCAGGATGCCGACTTGTCAGTCTTCTCCCAGTCTATGGCCCAGTGCTGCAGGAACATCAAAGACACCGTGCAGATGCTCGCCTCACGGCACAAGGATATACATGGCAGCGTGTCCAAAGTGGGAAAGGCCATTGACAGGGTAGGCACTCTCAGAATGCCTTGGTTCCTCACCACGCTCAGAGCTGCGTCCAGTCTTTGGGGCCTTTTGGGAATGTGTATATTCTATTTCCTTTCAGAATTTTGATGCAGAGGTCAGTGCGGTTGTGGCTGAGACAGTGTGGGACTCACCAGAGAGGCAGAAGTATTTAAGTGAAACCATTGTGGAACATCTGTATCGACAAGGAATGCTGAGTGTAGCTGAGGACCTCTGTCAGGTACGCTGTCTTGGATGTCTAATGAATGTGTTGCAGGCCCTTTGCTGAGAAAATTTGCTTTTTTAATAACTTCAACACTCTGACATCACCCGGGTACGTTTCTGGTCTTTGTCTTGGAACTCAGTAATGAGCTCAGAGAAATGTCAATACACTTGTGATGGACACAGCGACTCCTCATGAACCATTTGCTGTATTTTTTGACCCCACTAGATGGCGCCCTCTGTTTGAAAAAGGCCACAAAGCATGCCCCAAAGCAAACCCAGAGCACCATCTAGTGGGGTCAAAAATGCAGCAAATGGTTCATGAGGCATCATTTTGTTCATCACTAGAACACGCTATTGTAGTTGTTGTAGTATTTATTGCCATAAAAACAACCGGATGTATGTCCTGTATGTATATAAACTTCAGTTTTGTATTAAACAAAACCCAGTTATCATTCATTCGTTAATTTTTCCACCCACCCATCCATTTTCTAACTGCATTTCCCGGTCAGGATTGCCTGGGGCTAGGGGCGGATTAATGCATGGGCTAACCTAGGCTTTTGCCTCGGGCCCCAGCAAACATTGGGGCCCCATCAGGGAAAATGGAACGGTTAAACGTATTAAATCTGACCCGCAGATTGATCCATCTACTCTGGGTGTGTGAGACAACATTGCTATCCACTGCGTCACACCTACCTAATGATGAATATTTCATTAGTTAGAAATAAATATACAGTAATGCTGTTATGTTGCATGCTAAGAAGATGTCAAATTGTTAAAGAATTTTTGTGTTTAATTCCGACGTGCAGCATTATGTGAAATTTGTGATTTGTCCGACAGGAATCAGGGGTTGTCATTGACATGAGCCTGAAGCAGCCATTCCTGGAGCTGAATCGCATTTTAGAGGCTTTGAGAATGCAGGACCTCAGACCGGCTTTGGAGTACGTTCTCTTCCCTGCTCAGTCGCTGCATAGGAGTGAGCTGGCTGGCCGCTGAAGCTCGAGTTGCTCACATGTCCGTGTGGTTTGCAGATGGGCTGTGGCGAACCGTCAGCGGCTCCTGGATCTGAACAGCACGTTGGAGTTCAAACTGCACCGCCTGTACTTCATTAGTCTGCTGAATGGGGGCATGGCCAACCAGCAGGAGGTGCTGCAGTATGCGCGCCATTTCCAGCCCTTCGCCTCACAGCACCAGAGGGGTGAGCTGAGCAGTATGAGTCAACCAGGCGTTCTCAAACTTTTTGGTCAAAGGGCCGCATCAGATGTCCAAAGTCAGAGATTGGGAACAATTTTCAGTAACAAAATGACATTTCATCAACTGTAATTAATTAATAATAACCTTTGATATAGACGTCAATATATAACAAAAATGGGAACGCTGGCTTTTCATGTTAACCATATTGATTCATAAGGTGCGTTATCGACTGGGTCCGGATTAACTTGCAGTTTGGTCTGTGGTCCAAACTTTGAGAACCCCTGGAATGAACTGTATGGGTGACTCTCTATGGCAGTGCCTTACCTTGTAACAGTTACTTGTGTTGTTATAACAGTACAGATCTGTTGACATGAACAATGACCTCTGTTGATCTTTAATTTTTAATCATATGCATTACGAGTCTGTTTGATTGAACAGGTTGAAAGTATTATTAAAGGAGATGCAATAAGTTGTGATTAAGTGTAATTCATCAAAAGAAAAACAGGGGAGCCATACGGTACGACATTTGGATGTGATCTACAAGGGGGCACTGTGTGACTCAGTGTGTGAATGTGTGCCACCGATCAGAAGGTTGCCAGTTCATGCTCAGCCTCAGCATAATAGTCACAATGTCCGTGAGCCCTTGAGCGAGGCCCTTAACCCCCAGCTCCATGGGTACCACTACAGGTGGCTGCCCTTCACTGCCAAGCTTGCTCTCATCACTGTATGTATTTTTGTGTCACGGAGAGCAAGATGGGGCAGGCAAAATGAGAATTTCCCTACAAGGGATCAACAAAGTGCCATTATTGTAATTATCTTCGTGATGTGTGGCCCAGATATCCAGATCCTGATGGGCAGCCTGGTGTACCTTCGGCATGGTATTGAAAACTCACCGTACCGCAGCCTGCTGGAGACCAACCAGTGGGCTGAGATCTGCAACATCTTCACCAGGGATGCCTGTGCCCTGCTGGGCCTGTCGGTGGAGTCGCCACTCAGCGTCAGGTCAGAGCAGAGCGCCCTCAGCCGGGTGGTGAAGGACTTTTATTGGGACACTGCAAAGTTATTTTTTGTTTAGCAGCCTTTGAGCTAATGTGCAGTGATTTTTAATACATGCTTAGTATGCTTTTGTTAATATTTTGCATTGTACATGAGAACCATATTGTTAGAACACATAAGTTTCCTTATTGTGTCTGATTGTTCTGGATTTAATTTGGTTTAATCCAAGTCCATGTTATTTGCACAGATGGGAATGTGTGCGTTTCTGCTTCTTACTGTAATACATGTATTATGTTAGGCATTACAAAGGCTATCTTTGCATGTCATTAAAAACACAGTGTCTCAGGACTACATTTCCCACATTCCCATCCAGTGGCAGTATTGATGTCCTCCAGTTGTCTTGCATAAGTCATGTTCCTATTTCTGTTGCCTTAATAGCTTTGCATCTGGCTGCATGGCCTTGCCGGTCCTCATGAACATTAAGCAGGTCATCGAGCAGAGGCAGTGCAGTGGTGTTTGGACACACAAAGACGAGTTGCCGGTAATGACCTTGCTGTTTGTCTACTTGAAATAAGTATGGGTGGTGAAATTGGGTTCTTATGAAGTAATTTAACGCATAATTTAATGTTGTATGGATAGCGTGGTGGATGTCTGTTTTAAGGATGTCATGTTTTACGATAGCTTGCTAGTTTTGGTAACGCTACCTGCAGCAGTGATTGATGGAAGAATATTAGTGCCTTTTGGCTTCTCACTGTTGTTTCTCAGTGTTTTCTGTCCAGTAATGATACTGTTCTCTTTTTCCTGCTAAAGATTGAGATCGACTTGGGGAAGAAGTGTTGGTATCACTCTGTATTTGCCTGTCCCATTCTGAGGCAGCAGACCTCAGAGAGTAACCCTCCGATGAAGCTCATCTGTGGCCATGTCATCTCTCGAGATGCCCTGAATAAACTTACCAATGCTGGGAAGTAAGACTTTCGCTTTATTTTAGCCTTTTCCCCCAATTTCTCTCTCTCTACCACTGTGCCTCTGGTGGCTCCACACTGGGAAGTTTTAAATGTCTTGAAATAAACAGTTTCTCCTATGTCTTTATTGAGAAAAGGTGATCTCGTGCCCTGCTGTATAATAACACAGAATGACACTTGATTTGTAAAACTCTTTCAGCACACTGTCATGTGTCTCTCTCCGCAGGCTCAAATGTCCATACTGTCCAATGGAACAGAACCCTTCGGACGCCAAGCAGATATTTTTTTGACGTCATTGGGGAGGAAATGGCAAAGCTCAGATGGCCTGGATGAACAGCCAGGATCCACCTGCACAGGCCCGAGGAGGTCTTCTGCGGTGGTCAAAGGCTAAGCCTTTACAGTATTTCCTTCCCTCTACAGGATGTTCATTCACAGAGACCTTTGGTCATAGCAAAGTACAAGTAGACAGTCGGTAGATGTAAATATCAGAGGCTATTCAGACTCTCACTTTTATTTCCTGTTGCCATTTCCTTGGTTTTAGAATTAATAGAACAATTTTTAATGGGTGCCGTGTCTGGGAAATCGCTGCTTGTGACTTGGAAAAGCCGTTCAAACCTGGCAAATGTTCTATACCTGAATGTTCTATACATTTATCAGTAGTGAAAGTGGCTGCAGCCACAATATATTCACAAATTATTTATACTAATAGGTAAGAATTTTGAGCTGTTGATGATGTAGTAAAATAGATGTATAAATTAAAGACTGTGTGTGTGTGTGTGTGTGAGAGAGAGAGAGAGAGAGTGTGTGTGTACACAGTATGTGTACATGTGATGAATGCTTACACATGTATCATAGACTTCGATATGTTGGCCTGAGTGCTGGGAAAATGTATCAGTGTGGTTTATATATGAGGATTATCATCTTTTTGTTTCTTCTCTTTGTGGCCTCTTCTGAGCAATGCTGGCTTTCGGGGTTAGTGATATATCGTAACCATTTGAGATGTAGGATCTTTGGAGGCTGTGATACTTGTGTGTGACTTACAGTGTTTCTTATGGGAAGTGTACTGCTGTTAAACGTGCTGTGTTTTGATTTTCTGTTAGCAGAGATTTGTTAGGAAAAACTGTACTGATGCAGTCCAGTACTTTAGAGTTTCCTCTTTTTAAAAATCGGTTTTTGTCACTTGGTGTCATTTTCTCCTGCTGCTTGTGCGGGCAGAATGCACCGGCGGTCTTGTGTGTGTCACCGTTTGCGATCTGCCACCCTCTGCTACAGCATATAAGCAAGAAAGGGGGATATCAGCAAGATGCTGTGTTTAATTTGTCAGTGCTTTCACACCTTGGACTTTCTGTTGGTTTGCTTGCTTAAGGTCTTGTTCTCACCGTAGCACATTGTAAGTTAATCTATGTATGTTTTTATTTTTTAATTTTATTTTCTCAGGGTGTTATCTTACACTTCGCTAACTCTGATACATGCAGTGTGCCGATTACATGAATTAAGCTCAAAATAGTAAGGCTGTAACATTATATAAGATGTATCTCTGTAGTATGCATGTAACATAACGATATGCAAGATTTGCTGAAGGGTGAGTACGTACATTTAGTCTGCACAATGGCAGCCGTAAAAACAAAAAAAAACGGGGAAAAAAACTCATCATAAATATTTAAGATTATTGCGCATAAGAGTGGTCGTGGTATTGGAACGCGGGTGATTAGGTCTGAGAAAATGTAGCATGAAGCTTATAGAAACGTCTGAAGCATGCTCATTTTGTAATGTCTCAGAAATGTAATCCTGAGGCAGGCTAACGCTGCTTAAACAGTCCAAAATCGCAGCTGCAGAATATATCATTATTATAACCTAAATTTACTGTAGCGGTCACATAAAGCCACCTTACCTGAAACGTACAATAATGGGGCATTTTTGTATTCATTTGTATTGTTCTGTTTTCTTTTACTTCTGTGTTTGGGTGCTTGACTGGGTCTTATTTCTTCTTCGAGTACAACTTCTTGTCACCACGTTACGAGCACGTTAGGTAAACACCACGTTCGAGCACTGACCAATGGGGATTGTATGAGTGAGTCACTGCGTTTCTTGCGTTACATTTAATGTAATTTTTATTGTAAATATTTATCCTTTAATAGTAATTCATTTCATATGATGCTTACATCATAAAATAAAACTTTATACTTAAAGCTGTTTTTTTAAATTGAAATCATACAATATTGACTTCCTTTGCATGAAATTTATAATCATAATCAGCAAACATTTAACTATATACATTTTATACAGTAAACTCATACGATAAGCATTTTAGTAGGCCTTGATTCTCCCAGGTAATATATCCTGACAGTCCAAAAATGTAGTGCCACTAGAGGGCAATAACGTCATATTAAAATTGAGACTACACACTCATGCAGTAACTGGAAATGTATTTCATTTGTCCATGTGGAGATTCATAAAGGTACTGTAAGCTAGATAATGGTAATTATTTCTTTGGCTTGTGTTGACGGTTATGGAACTGTAATCATTGGAGAAAATGACATTTTTGTAAAGTGCCCTTCTCAAGGAAATTGCTCCAAGTTGCTTTAAAAATACATTTCTGAATAAATTCTGGGAAGTCCTTGATACGTTTTGATATAACTGTCTCAATGCACATTTTATGCAACTGTATTTTGAGTTGGTATGGACACTTAGGCTCAGCTAGAAGTTAGGTAAGCATAGCAATCTTGAAATATTGCAGGGACTATAAGTATTGCAAGCCATAATGTAATGTACAGGAAATGAATTTCAACACAAATGAACCATCCAATATAAACCAAGATAAATCATTCCGACTGCCAAAATACCATCATGTATAATCAGGTTCACAACCCACCTGATGTCATTCCCACCAAAAGGGATGAATGAAAATTCTAAGTATTACCCCCAGTAATGAATTACACTCAGTCCCACATTAGGATTAAGGACCCCCAAAAAATGTTTGCTGGAAAGTGCATAATGTGAGTAAAGGACACATTGCATGGTGATATGCAGCTCAAAATATGTAGTTTGTTTATCCAAATGCAGTTCAGGCTGTCATATGAAAAAAAATGTGTTTACCTGTATGTTAGAAATATCAGCTGATGTGATACATTTCAGGAAAAGTCCCGATGAGGTGTTTCAAAATGATGAATATGATATTATTTTTTTATTATTAGTGTTCCTGTGACTTTTTTTCTGTGGGACAGTGGACTCTGCAGGAAATTTTTTTCATTGGTGCCTTTTACGTCGTACTTAATAGCCCATTTAGCATGCAAGAAAGCCATTAAACAAAATGGTATAATCCTAAAACCTTTTTTTTATTTTTTACATTGTGATCCTAGTCTCTCATTCTCCGTGAATGAAGAGTATGGCTGTGCTTTTAAACATGCACCAAGGAAAAGGAACAGATACCCCTTCCTTTATATATGTACTAGTTCAGCGCTTCACTTCAAATAATGAACAGGGCACTCCCTCCCTTCTGCTCTACCTTTGACGGTTTCCATGGAAACACCTGTTCCCTAAGCAAATACAGGCCCTCCTGTTTTCAAAAGCTCAACTTAGAAGACCTCTGACCTCAATGTCTAAACAAGTCGGTGAAGTATGCAAGAAAGCAATTTGGAAAAGTGCATAGTAGGAGTCTAAGATAAGGATCCAAGAGGGAAGTCACATTTGAGGGATTTCCCCCACCCCCAAAGATGACCTAAAAGACACATTTGCAGAGAATATTTCAGCACTCAAAATCAGTGCCAATTTACCCCAATCTATAGTGTATGGTGAAAAGAAGGAACTCGTTTGTTAGACATGCAGAAAGCTGTGAAGTTTGGGGACGGGTAAGGCAATATAATCCCTGATAAAAAAAAACTGCATTTGCCACCCCTTTTTGTGAGATGGGGTTTGAAAACAGACACCTGTACCTTCAGTGCACTTATAAAGCAAAGTGATGTTCTAAGCAGAGCCCAGTGTTCTTGGAAATGTCTGGAAAGTTCTCATTTTTAACTGTTTTTATGTATCGTTAAAATGTTTGGGGTGGTGATGTCAATTTTGCTTAAGCATCTTGATAAAAACACATAAGTAGGTTAGCAGATCAAGTTCTGGACTTAAATATTGCAGACTAGTAAATAGAGGAGTATAATGTTGTACCCTTAAGAAATTGCTTGAAAGGGAATGGTAAAGCACCCTGCCATTAAAGCACAAAATGTCGAGGTAAGCAAGTCCCTTTGGAGATAAGTGCCCGGTAGGTAATTAAACAAAAATAAGTGTGCTGTAGCCCAAGTTCTGTGTGTCCCAGAGGACAGCAATGCTTGTGAATTCTCCCTGATACTTCTGAATTTTCTAGAAAGCAGTGCAGGTGTCATTACAGGGCACCAGGCTCAAACCAGGTAGGTCCAGAGTTAAAAAAAAAAAAAATTGCAAATGAAAGAAAACACACAAGTTTAAAAATGGATTTATTAACCTTAAACTTACAATATTTTTGGCACTTTTACATTTCTGTATTCTCCATATTATTTTAATTTATTGTTAGTGTTTTGTTCTTGGTTTCTTTGGGTACGAGAGGCATTCAAACGGAAACTGTGCGTAAGCAGTCTGGTTAGTTAACAGCCATACTGAGAGTCTTTTGTGGGTCTGAAGGAGTACTTCATGTAAAATATTTTAGCTTGGTTCTTTCTGTTCCTCTGTAGAACATACCCTGCTGACAAAACTGAGAGGAATCAAGGAATTCAGATCACAAAATGGATGCTTTAGTGATGCAAATGAGCACTGCAACAGCTCCAGCCCAAATAATTTACAAGTTACAGAGGTGGCAGAGCACAGCACCCATCACAAAGCATGGAAACAATAGAAAGACAGGATGACTCTGAACAGAAAAGAAACATTGATTTATTAACAGTCAACACTATTGCCTGACCTGAACATATAAAAAGAGGCAAAAAAGGGATGTTTCACGTTTTTCATTTCAGTAGTGGTCCACGGATCACAGTATACTCCATTTTCTCAAAGAGAAACTGTACGAGGTTTTTTTTCTTAAAAAAAAAAAGAAAAAAAAGAATGTTGTTTTGAATGTTCGTTGGGAACACACCCCAGATGCATCATGGATTATCCAGGCGGTAACTCAGATTTCTCATTGGACTCTCTCACCGACTGTCAAATGTCAGAGCAGGCCAGCATCATGCATTGTGGCATTCGGCACAGCTTGAAATGCACAGTGCATGCACTGTGAGAATGAATGTGGCTTTGCAGAGATGGACACAGCTGCAGAGCACACTTGCCATGTAGGGGCTGCCTGCAAAGGCCACGGCAACTGCTCTGTGCCGGTTTAAGCTACGTTCGGTGAATTGTTCAGATGCTCCTGGGGCAGCCCTCCATCTGACCTCGGAGGTTTCTGTTGCCGCAAATGGTCAGGCTTTTTAAACTCGGCCAAACTTTAGCAACTGCGATGGGATGGATATCAAGGTTGTTTCCGGGACTTATCTGAGTGCAGGTCACAGAAGGTAGAGCATGCTGTGTGCTTTCATTTGCTTAAATGTTTCTGAGCACACGTTCCTTCATTTTTTCCCTTAACTTAATCGGATTGAGATCACTGAAGCGGAACCATGCTCATTTTGGGGAAGAACATAAAGCGTGCTGAACTTCACACAGCCTGTGTCTATTTCTCGTCATTGTCTTTTCATGGCCACAGAGCGGCAGAGCATTTTTAACAGTGAACTGATGGCAGTTTGGAAGAAGAGATTACCTTATAATCACTTTAAAATAAGCTAGCAAACGGCGTGAAGGAATAAAACAGGTAGAAACACATACATGTTTTCACTTGTCTGACAGGCATGTTTTATAAATAAGTGTCCATCCTCTTACAGAAGTGATGAAACAATTGCTTATGGTTTCCAAAAATGCTGGGGGGAAAATTTATATTGTGTGACACTAAAATGGAACCAGTGCATCAAATAACAAGCATAACGAGAAATCAAAGACTATTTTTGAACATACAAAAGAAGGATTGCTTGCATTTAGGCTCTTTGGGAAACAGAAAGCTGAGGTAAATAGTTCACTCGTGTACTTCACTTCTCCTTTCCTACAGGAAAACGTTTCCTTATGCTGATGGTGACCTGCACATGCTTGGAGTGAAATTCAAATTAAAGCATTGTAATAATCAAGTAGTTAGAGCAACAATATTGCCATATAAAGGTTATTTTAACAATTCAAATTTAAAGTTAAATAATGATCAGACTCTCTTCTTGGCTTGTCTATCAATTCACACCGAGAGTTATAGTCAGATTTCAGAAGACTCAATCTTCTCTATCCAGGGCAGCCTGGGAGGCTGCTCTTCCTCATCCCCTGCCCCTCTCTCCCTTTTACCCCCTCCTCTCAGCTCTTGCAACTCCTTCACCAGAGCCTGGTTCTTGTGGTACATCTCCAGGTAGCTGGCCTGCAGCTCCTTCTGGTAGCGAATCACTTTGTCCTTCTCCGTCTGCCAGATGCGTCGCTCGGCCTCGAAGGCTGCGGCCTGTGCCTCACTCTGCCGCCTCTCCAGCAGCACCTCTGCCCGCAGCTGCTCCTCCACGCTGCTAGGAGGCGCTCCACGGGCTTCTGGCCTCCTGTCGTCTAGGACCTCGGTGGTGGTGGACTGCCGATCCCGGCGAGCCCCCTGCAGGGTCAGCTGCAGTGCGTCGATGTGGCTATCCTTGGCGTGCATCTCGGCACGCGCCTCGCGCAGCTGTGTCTTCAGGTGGAAGATCTCGCTCAGCTTCTGCGTAACTTCTGCTTGCGAGTCCCGCAGCTGCTGCTTCAGCAAGGAGATCTCCCCTGATTTCTGGCACACCTGTGTTGACAGACAGAGTATTACAACATCTTCAGGTATCAGGGACATATATACTACGACATTTCGGGGAAGAGGAACCGGTGACCTCATCCTACACTACTATAGTGCAACTAATCTCCAGCAGTATTGCTCAGGGAGATTCTCCCACCTAGTTTTGATCCTCTGTCCTCCCCTGAGCTACTCCCCTTGGCCAAGCTCACCTCCCACTGCGTCTCTTCCAGCTGAGGGTTGTGTTCCTGGGCATGGGAGGCAGCACACCCCCCTTTGAGGGCCTGGCACTCGGTCTGCAGGGCTTCCAGATCCTCCTGCAGCCGCCGTCGTTCCTGCTGGGCCTTCTGCAGCTGCAGCTGCAGGGTGCGCTGAGAGCGTTGAGCATTCTGGGAGGTCTGGCGCAGCCGCACCGCATACAACCGCTTCAGCTCTTCCACCTCCTTCTCCCACAAACGCTGCTTGCCTTCAAACACCTAGGTGGAAGCATTTGGGCACAATTCAGCCAGACCGTGAGCAGGGACACCATGTTTGTATTCAGATCTTTGTGGGGACTCTCTATTCATTTCTTTGGGAAAAACCCTAATCTCAACAATGACAGCCTTAACCCCCACCCAGCCCTAACCTTAACCATAAGTAACCAAACAGAAAACAAGCTTTATGGCATTTTTTTGTTTTTTTTTATTGCAGTTACATATTGCAGTTTTTATAAAATTGAGTTTCCCCACTGTGGAGACCCACAAGGTCAGAATAACGGGTTTTCATGACATTGTGGGGACATTTGGTCCCCACAATTTAACATATGCATGGTACACATACACACACACACACACACACACAGTTTATAACTTTCTGTCTGACCGTCCTCTCTCCTCCTTTCAACAAATGTATGATGCACAATGATGTTTACTGCACATATGTCTACATTCTGAAGATAATTAAATGGCCAAATAAAGAGACAGATGGGATATTTTGGTTAAAGCACTCTGGGCAATTTATCTCCATTTTCCTACAGTTATCATTGGCTCTTTGGTGATAAAGGACTTTAATATTATCATCTGAAAGAAAGACATCTGCTCTTTCCGGAACGAGAAGAAGTCCCTGATCCGTTACATAAATACAGTCATACAATGTCACATGATTCAGCTACTTTCCTATTTTCGTCTACTTGTTTACTAATTTATCCAATTATTTACCAAAATTCAGCTAGCAGATTCTGCTGTATTTTTCCCACACATGCACGTGCCTGATTTGTTTGTAGTGTGGAACAACCCAGATTTCAGTGAACCCTTCCAGTTCCATTCAGCAGTTAGCAACAGACGTTAAAGCTGTTCCGGTAACTGAGCATTTGTTCATGAGCCCCACCTTATTTGGTGACAACACCTGAGGTGCAATGGAAGGGAGTTAGTGTCACTAATGTCCTAACCCAGCTGGTCACCCAGTAATCATTTTTACTTGCATTGAAAAAGTTAGTGGTCGATCTCAGTAGGGTGTCTAATATTCGCAATCTTTTATTTTAGTATTTTTTATTGTAACTGAAAGGGATACCATTACATTAGGCATGTAATGCTAGTATCTTGTGGAGCTTTTCCACTGGCACACAGGCACCGAGCTGGAATCGAGCAGTATCGCCAAGAGAAACTAGTTACAGCACGGTTCCAGATCACTTCTCTCTTCGGATCACTTTTTCACTGCAGACAGGTCGGCTCAGTAAAAGTGTTGCCAGGTTTGGAGAGTGACAGTGACACTTATTTACTGTTCACATGCTGTACATCATGATTTACTGTGTGCTAATTTCCACTAGCAAGCCTGTGAGAATCGCCATGTTATGTTAGCATCAAACGCTAGTATACCTTAAAATGGAAAAACGGAAGTTCACGGTATGGCGGTACGGCTTGGTTCTTGGTGGCAGTGCAAAAGCGGCATTGGTTAATTCGCCCAGCATGGGGGCACGGTGCGACTGACGGCAGCTGTACCTGCACTATGGCTCCCTCGCTCTCATCCAGGTTCCTCTTCATCTGCTTCAGCTCATGCTCCTTCTCCTGCAGCTGGTCCTCCAAGTCCCGCACAACATCCTCCAGTGAGTGAGAGAACTCGTAAGGGGGCGGAGCCTCGCCCCCACTGGAGCCCTGCAGCCGACTCAGCGTCGCCATGCTGCGACACGACAACGCGCCAGCTGTGGAGGCTCCGCCCCGGGCTGGTGCCGCAGACCGGTCCAGGGAGCCAATGCAGTTGATGTGGCCTGTTGAGGCGCTGATCTGGCCCAGGTGGGGCCGGAAGGGAGGCCGGTACGGAGGCAGGCTGCTCAGGGAGTGGTGGCCGGAGTCGGACATGTTTTCTTCTTCCTGGCTGCGTCCACAGCCTGCCACTAAGTGCTTTCTTGTGCCGGGGTTGTGGCGGGAGGGCGACGAGGAGGCAGAGGAGGTGGAGGCGGCTATGGGGGCCGCCTTCGCGTAGGACACGTGCAGCCCGTTGGACAAGCCATTCTCTAGCTCCTCCGTCTTGGTAGGGTAAAGGTTCTGGATGGAGCTGAAGTTTTTGGGCGTGACCAGCTTAAAAGCTGACGGCCTTAAACGAGACTGAACCAGAACGAAAGAAAGAGAACTGGATCAAAAAAGTGGAAGTACGTGTTACAAGATTACCAAATAAACGTAAATGTTGGCATTACACCAAAAGAAGCTTTCTACTCTGCATTAACTTATTGTGCAAAGTCAAGTGAGTGCAAGCCATAGCTAAATGACAGTAATCGCTATAAAACAAGTAGTTCAGCTTAAACCATTACCAATGGACCTGTGTGAAATAATTTGCCCATAAATGATCTTAGATACAGTTGAAAGAAAATGCAATTAATTTAATTTGGCATCTTGCTTCACCTGTCACAGAACACATCAACTTGCTTATGAAAGGATGGTGATTTTTTTTTTTACTGACAAATGATTTACTGACTACTTCTTTGTAAAGAACACAATCCTCATTTCTGGAATCAGATATTGAAATTCAAGAGCCCTCGGTCCAGGAACTTTCTCAGGGACATAACTATCGAAATGAAACAGCTTTAGTTCTATGCAAAATTACATCAAACTCACATTTATATCACAACAACAGCATTTCAGAATAACAGGAGTCTGTATTGCGTGGTTAACAGCTTTTAAACTGTGCGATTTTCTATTTCTATAAGCTATTGATAAAACAGCAATGCCATCCTAAATAAAGCAAACTCATTTAAAACAAACTCTGAGTACGGGTTGGATTTAAGGCATATTTAACATGTTCTGAACATGATTCCAAGTTATGCGTGTAACTCCCCCCATTACCTTCATTACAAAGTACAGGATGACTTTATAGTATCAAATAACCAAGTATGAAAGAGGTTTCTGTTATAGGATAAGTACATGGCTCTGAGCATTAATGTGACTGACGAACACTGTTGATGCATAGAAATATGAACAGACCAGAGAAGAGCTCCCATGAAACACTGAACATGGCCAACGACCAGAGAGACACTGTGCTTCTGCTATTAATGAGCCACAGGGGGCCATTTTTACAATAAATTAATGCATCCCATCCTTTAGCACTGATATCTAATGTCACAATTTTTATTATCTAAAAAATGACATTTTTTACAATCGTAGACTGTAGATAGATTAAACTTATATAAGCGTATGCAACTAAACAGGTAGCGTGTGCTGAAAATACCTGGATCCTAAGAAACACACAGTCCTGTAATTACTATGTACACCGGCAATTATGTGGCTGTTTATGTGGGATGGGCTTTTAAAACAGCGATGATTTACGGCACACGATGTAAGGATATCTAATGAAATATCAAAGTGTTTACAGCTCATCTTTGCTCTTTAGTTATGACATTCACAAACGTAGCCTGCAATGTTAACGTTAGCCCCTTTGTTGATCTTGGGTTAATGCCACAGTTTAAATCTGTCCATCGTCTTGGTAATTACTTACAATTCTGGATGAAAAGTGTAATGATTAAAAATTAAAAACACTTGTAACTTAGTGTTACATTATATGCAAAGGGAATTCTTATATATGTGAAGATACTGATGAAATAGTGTGGCGATAGATCACTGTCACATGTTCTGCGAGTCCATTTCCGCTAACTTTGCATCTACATCCAATGTTCAGTCTAGCTTGTCAAACAAGCTTTTCAAATTTTTTCATTCACACCCACTACAGAGAACATCCTGTTACACTGAAACATGGAGATAATACTAGTATATTTACATTTAATAACCTCTCCATGAACCAAAAATCAATTAAGAAATAGGGCTCTCTCCTTAAAATATCTTCTTACCAGCTCATCACAAGCTTGAACCTAGGTCATCTAAGTGCTTTTCAGCTTCAATTAGATATTGAATTTAAAGAAATCCTGGTGAACCCATTCAGGAATGAAAATAAATTACTGAAAAACAATATAGCCCACTGACTTCACTTTTTTTTTTTAAATAGCATAAAAAATGTTAGTGTTTGTTCCCAAACAGTACCATAATGTCCAGGCAAAAAAGATGATACTTACACTGCTCACAGAATGTCTTGGGATGCTTGCTTAATTCAGTAAAATATTGCAAATGTAATGGTTACATAACAAAACTCATTACTCCATTGATTTATTTACAATATATATATATACACATTAATTTCAAGAAGTAATAAAATAAAACTTAAATTATAGTTTGAAAAGAGCTGTTCTGAGTTAGTAAGGTCATTGACAAACAAGAGCGTTTTATTTAGTAACATCTTTGATTTTCACATAAAACATTTATGTTTGGTATCCATTTGGCAGCCAGTCACTACAACTGCAATTAATACCAATTTTACTGAATGAGTCAGTCAAAAAAATTATGACACTTAATAAAAAGAAAATGCCTGTGCAGAAGATAAACACTGCTTGTCAATGGACTTTTGTTATGAAACCAATAAATCTGCAGCATTGTTACAGAATTAAGCAGGAATCCCAAGACCTTCTGTTAACACTGTACATTTATCAAAAGTCCATATGAATAAAGTGAATGATGTTCTAGGAGATGGCAGACTATCAATAAATAGGCCTCTGTGCACCTTGGCTTTTACACTGGCCATGGGCTACACTACTCCCATTGTTTCGATCCGGATGTGACCCACTGCTTTAAATATTAAATGTACATTAATCATCATGTAAAACAATTACATCCAAAAGTGGTCAAGCAAGGTATTCACTAGTAGGGTAAGCTCATTTGTTATAGCCTCTCATCCCTACCTTCTCATGCCTGCCCCCTACGGGTAGTGAATTTTTTCCCACATCCACCTCCTTGCCGTCCTTGTGGTAGACCTTGGTGTAGATGTTCTCTTCCTCGCTCCCGTGCTCCCTCTTAATGGAGGTGATGCCGGAGATAATGTGCTTGCCAGCCTTGGGTTCCTTCTTAGTGATGTTCAGGTAGTTGAGAAGCTCACGCTGTGCGAGCCCCTTCTTGAGAAGGCCGTCATGCGGCCGGGTCCCACCCCGGGACCCTGAACGCACTCCCCTCGACCTCTCAGGGGACGATGCATCGGACTTCTCGACCAGGCTGCCCACGCTTCCCATTGTATAGCCACAGGGCTCCGAGGAAAGGGTGGAATAGGTGTCTCTGAATGACTTAGTGGAGGCGCAGGTCAGAGGCAGGGTCTGGGCTGTGGCCATGGATCACTCACTTGGGTGGTTCTGTGCAGAACTCTGTGGGGTAGGAGGGGGGAACACACCACATTACGCCTCAGCCATCTTGTGAGTGACGTTAGACTGATGTTCATTCATCTGTCTCCACCATGCCCTCCTATTCATCGAGCAAAGACAGTGAATTCCAGTGGTCAGATATGCCTCATAGCAGTCTACACGATATTATTAGGCATTTTCTGAGAATAAGAGTAACTAACAAATCATCTGGGTGTTAAAGGTCTCTGCAGTTGGCCTACATTTCCTACTTTTCACCATTTCGGTAAATATTTCAGCCTGGGCATTAGACTCAAATTTGTTTCGATTTCAGCAGCACACCTGCTAGGTTTTTGTTAGCAGTCTTGTTTTTCACTGAAGTGACCTCATTAACAACATGGTGCTTGGAAGGGAGGGCATCTCACAAACAAAAGGTATCAGTCTGGAGGCTGTCCTACAGCGGCACCACGCTGCAATGTCCAGGTACACTAATAACCAGAGGTTAAACCCATGCAAAAGCTGTCGTATCGTGTGTGATGCTGCAGGGTCTTTCTGAAGATTCACACGGTCTCACTACTGGGAACGGGCCACACAAAATTATCAGGGTGACACCAACAGCTCATTTATCTAACTGGTGTTTATCAGATGCTATCAGAAATCGTGCATCCCTGCACATAAGATGCAAAGGGCATCAGATACTTGTCTCCTTTCCACCACCATATATTTTTCCACTTGCATTGCAATTCATTTGGATAACGCCAAACTTCTGCATAAACTGCACGTTTTTATTTTGATGTGTGTTGGAAGGTGAACCCTGTGTGACATCCGTTATTCACACCCACTTAGTAGCAAAGTGACATTTGTGTTACTGGGCTGCAGCAGTTTGGCTGCTCTGTGTTACTGCCACGCAGTGGGGCCCAGACAGAGGTGTTGGCAGCATGCTGATGCCAGCCCTTGATGTTGGTGGTCCACCCATCTGCTGCCCCTGAAAACCTGGCTACTGGCCAGTCGGGGCCCAGGCATCCACCCTTCTGCCCGTTATTGGAATTCATTAGGCAAAACACTCCACCTAGCTCTTGGGTGAGCTCATCTCAGATCTGTGTGGAGGCCATCTGCCAAGAATGACTGCGATCATGAGGCCAGCCTCCACTAATCCCCCACACCTCCGAGGCTTCACCGTTAGTGTGTAAACCCATTACCGCCCAGCCAATTTTCCAAACACTTATCCAGTATGGAAAGTGGGGGGGACATAGGTCACAAGGCAAGAGAGACCCTTGGGGAACTGGCAGCCCCTCACTGGATACACAGACACTCATGGACTACCGGTAATTTATAAAGACATTAGTTCAGTTAACAGCATGTCCTTGGACTGATGGAGGAAAGCAGAGAACCCAGAGGAAACCTGCACAGCACAGGAAGCAAAGTCCACACACACACACACACACACACACACACACACACACACACAGAGCGGAGGGTGAAAATCAACCCCCAGCCTGTGGAGAAACAGCATCACTACACAATGACGCAACGTTCCACCTATAATGTTTTATTACCATCTTTAGATTTTGTCTGTCTAAACAGAACGAAGGCATCTTTCTGCAAATTTTATACTAGATTTAATATGTATATGAAATTTCAAAATGACAGCAGTGTCAATCAGAGGTTATTTGCAATTTAACAGAGACCATAAGCGACAGCATTGACTTGCCACCAAACCTGAAAAAGCACGCATTACTTTTCTAGAAATATATACACACACACACACACACACACACACACACACACACAGATAATATATTTTTAGCCATCTTCCAGTGGTGAATTACTGCTTTGAAAATGTTTTGAATTGAATTCAATGTTTTTTTTTGCTTCACAGTATGAAACATTGTAAAACAGATTCAATTAAATAGGTTTTTCATTTAAAATTTAGATGTAGTGTATGTGGACAAGTGAAATCAGCTGAAGATTGATAAAACTACTGCTCTCGTAACAGTTTTTATAAAATAATATCTTCAGCTTCTGCCCATCACCATGACTGGCAGTTCAGCCGGAGAGATCTTGTCTGGTAGACTGGAAGCTCTCCCTACACCCCCCTTCTCTCATCTGAAGTAATCAGCTTTCATCTGACTGACAAGTCAGATTGCGGCTTCTACAAGCGAAGCAGCTAAACAAATAGTCAGATGAGGATGAGGAATCAACTGTGTAAATGTTCCACTCCTGAAGATCAAATGCCCTTCATGATTTTATTCATGAACTTCACATACAATTTCCCTACTGTACCTCAAACACTGGCAGTGACATGAAACAAGAAGAGACTAATCATGAAGGTGGTGGTGGGGGTCATCTTGGGGTGATCTTGCCTAGATAACCCTGGACCACCCTCTATCCATCAGCAAAGCAATGCACGTGATTCCAGGGATACACTAATACAATGCTTCTGCTTTGGAGTGTAAGTACTGAACATGGGAAAAGCAGAGCATCTCCTCTGTAGTGACTAGGACTCAACTGATATATCAGTTGGCTGATAAAACTGGTTGATATTAAAGGTCCAAAGGTTTATCTGTGTTGGTGGAAAAATTAGATTATAAAGGTTTACAGTTCAGACTAGAGTTGAGCTAGAATGTGTGTGTAGTTACATAAATCAAAGAAAATTCCTTTTACAGCAAGATTTATTTATATAAAACACATGCAACATGACAGATGGACAACCAGTGTCAGACAAACAAGCCAAAGCAACAAATACACACAAACTTGAATGTACAAACCCTCTACTTTTCCTATAACAGACGCAAAAATAGGGGGGAAACACAATCCACTATACCCAATTCCTGATCTATCCCAAAAACAGGCAACCAAAGAATGAAAAACAGTGCTCACATACGTGCATCCACATCCTACTGTCTGAGGGGAGGATTACAGAACTAACAAACAGTGAAAACCAAATATAAAACGCCGAATTAACTGAAATCCATAAAGGGCCATGCAAACCTCATGCATAATATACATTCATACATAATATAAAAGAGCTGTTTTTGATCAACTACGGGTGGAAATATTGTATTACATCACGTTCTTCGGAATTTTTAGCTCCTTAAAATTTGTATTATCAGAGACTAAATTTCATATTGTTCAGGCCTTAGCAGTAACTGGAGATGGCTCCTGTTCTGCATTAGCAGAGCTCTCCTGTGAGGCCCAAGAAAACATGTTCAAATACACGCGCAGTAATGAGTCGAGTGCTGGCATATAACAGTAGACCCAGAGGAGCACAGGACAAGGCATTCCTCTATTATTCTACCCCGTGCTCAAAAGCTTTAACAAAAGCAATATATTCAGCTCTTAAACATACGTCTGAGACACGCTTCGATGATCACAGCTCTAAACCACTTAGTTTTATTCAAGTTGAGCTTATTTCACAGGGGCAGAGGAACCAGGGTGGAGGCAGCGCTTTGCAGTAGCAAACCAAACGAAGCTGTAGGACACGGTCTGCACCTCTGCCCTAAGCAGTCACCTGACACCACTGTGCTCCGAGGGCCACCCCCTCTCCAGCAGGACCAATGACATATCCTGCCGCACCCACAGGAGGGAGCCTTCTGTCCTTCTAACAGGGAAGGAAGCAGACTTCCTCGGACAATGACATTGCCCTCCAAATAAAAACGTGGCTTAAACTATATTTCCTACCATTAAACTGATCCTAGCTCAGAAGTTAAGATCTTGTAATCTGCTTGGTCTAACTGCCAGTTGCAGTCCAAGAAGGAACAATGCTGTTGTACCCTTGAGAAATAAGCTGAATTACTCCAGAAAAACATGCATCTGTAAATGGGAAACATTGTATGTTGTTCTGGAAGCGATACAGTAATGACTGACTCTTAGTTTCTTCCCCAAATGTTGCCTGTTAAATGAACAGAATTTGCTTTGTTTCCTTGAGCATTCACCTTTTTTCATAAAATGACTTTGCAAATGCATTCAAATGATAATATATTAAGAAACAATTTCTGTGCTTCCCAGTAATCTGTTCAAAAAGCCAATTACAATAATTTAACAGTAATTTCTCATTTCGCTATTTTTTTTGAATGTCGAGCCTGGATTTCAGAAATTCCCTAAGTTGCTAGTGATAGTGAAACAAAACCAATTCAAACAATAAGCCTACTTTCAGTTTCTTCAGGATAAATTCCTTTCTAACAGGTTTGTGCTATGAATGACTGAGTACAATATTCACGGAAAAACCCACAAGGTCTTGTGAAAAATATATTCTATCCATCCTCTCACTGCTCCATGGGATGGAGACTGTCCCAAGCAGCACAGGGAGTATACCCCGGACGGCATGCCAACTCATTAGGACACTCGACACACACACACACACACACACACACACACACACACACACACACACACACAATCATACCTTATGGGCAATATCAGCACCCCAATTAGCCTAACTGCATGTGTTTGGCCTGGGGGAGGAAATCTGAGTACCCTGAGGAAACCTGAACAACAGGGGGAGAACATACTTTTAAGACTCTGTACCTCAGCTTTAAATGGCTGGGAATGGCATTTTTTTTCAGAGGCCACCCTCCAACCACCCAACATCGCAAAAAAATGCTGCAGAGTCTCTACCGCTCGTTTGCTGCTTACCTTAACTGACGTCACCCCCTCAAGCCTCAGGTCCAGAAGGTAATCTTGGAACAACCCGGTGATTTACAGCTGTTTTTTTCCCCTTATGAAGGAGCTCATCCCCGCCAGAGGCTAACAGACAGAGGTCAGACCATATAATCGACTTTAAATGGCTTTGAAATGAAATGGTTTTGTTTAAGGCCTGGGTTGGAAGGTTTGGTCATTAGTGCTATTTGTGTCTGGGATTTACTCACAAATCCCACAAACACACAGAAAAGCGCATTTTTAAACTAAAGACAATAATATCTTGCTTGGTCAAATGAAATTTTATAAAAATGTGCTGCTTACCACACAAAGCAGTCTTTGCGCTGAGGTTTTTTAAAGAGCGAACAGGTCATAGCACCCCATCTGGAAAGAGAAAGGCTACCTTGGAACTGCACCGGTGCTCCCCAAAGTACCCCTGGCATTTTTAATTGCCTTGTCCTGTCGGAAGTGGGGCCCTTTGAGTCTGTCACTCAGGAAAGGGTGTCTTGAATGAGTTAGCGCTGAGTGCTTTGGCAGCCCTCTTCCTGGGCCTCATAAATATTTCAATGGGTTCTATTGTGCAGAATTTTTTCTTTTTCTTTTTTTTTTTTGCAGACTGTGACCCCTGGGCTGAGCTCACTCAGGTCCCTGCGACGGTCGATTTGAGCACCCGCCGTTCTGCACTCGCTCTCGGCTGCGGTGCGGTCCACCAAAAACATGCACATTCAGCGTACAAGCAACTGCTCTGAATTCCATGAGTGCTTTCAAAATGCACGTTCAGACGTGTCAAAGACCGGCATGCGGGGTACAATTACACTGTAGTAGATGCAGTCCCTCACTGCAGATTAACTGCTGGCTTTTTAGCGACAGTAACCTAAAAGTGTTTCGAAATGCAGTCTCTGCATCGCCACAGCTCACGTTTGTCCCAGGTTCCTTCAATATGACGGCAAACTTTACCAAAACAACACCACCAACATATTCCGATAAAGTCGGGAAAGCAGAACTTGCTGTTTGAACTGAGCTCTTATTTACTGCTTTTACTCGCATACAATATGATTACAATATCTTTTTTTTTAATTTTTAAAATTCCCCAATTGCTGATGTATATATAGTATAAGTGCCATTCACCACCAGTGGCTGCTGGAACACTCTGCCTTCAAATGTTTCATGTAAGTACGCGTCCCCAAGCTCACAGTAGGGCTCTTCCTGAAGCCTCCTTCACAAGTTAGGATTAATCAAGAATTATAAGAACATTAAATCATCAGACCTGTTACAGCAAAAGGTAACCATTTAGGCTCTCTGCTTGTTTGGATGCTTGATAATAATTGCTTTCGTGTAATCAGGTCTGTAGCTCATTGCCTTTGAGTCATTATAAAATAAATGACAGACGTGGGAAAGTGCCTCATATAGTGCATTGGCCAGTTAAAGGGGATAACCTCATATCCTCATTCACATGAAGCTAATTTCTGACAAGCATTAGTCAAGAAAAGAACCACTATAAATTATATTTAAACAGTATATTTAACGACGTATACGTTTTGCTGAATAGAACATACAGATGAAAACTAACATCTATAAAACCAATGGTTTCACCATTGACTGGCTCTCATTTTTCTGAGCAGAACCTAATACATGAACCAGCACTTAGGTTAATGTCTCCCTGTGAAGCGGCGCGGCTGCTGGACTGCCGGGTACCCCGCTCTCCTGCAGGATCATTTCAGTGGGAAGTCCACCCCTGAAAGTGTGTATAGGGAATCCTAAATTAATGGGAGTGAAACAATATAACGTTGTTTTGCGTTATATTCAGAGTATCACTTTGAGACATTAGGAATGACTGGAAAGAGCTGGTTCTCTTATCTGCTGATATAATTTAATAATTACTTCATAGTGTATATGGACACACATTCCCACCATTTTCATCTGATGACTCATTTATTCTAAAATAAAATCAAAATCAAAATCAAAGAAATGTTAAGTTCCCGACTGTGTACTCAATGAGAAATTTCACTATAAAGCTAATTCCAGTCAAAAAGACTGGCAGAATGAAGGGCACCTTTAAAGCCTTTTCTCCACACTGAAGCCCAGTGACCCAGGGCGACCAGGGGTTTCACAAGCGTCACCTCAATACAAATCCCTCTGCTGTAAAGAGAGCCAGGGAACATAAAAGGATTCCCAAACACGAAGGCTGGCCAATTTATTTGCAATCCTCTGAAGGAACTCAGAAGTAAATTATAAACAGCTGAAGTCCTTTCAAGAACAGAGAGACGGGGGCCCTTAGCTCAAACACCATGATCATGCCCCTTCAAAGCCAAATCTTATGTCATTCATTTAGGAATCACACACCCAAGAGAAACCTAGAGTTTGTAAATGACCCGCATTCTTTTCAATTCAACATAAGACCTAGTTTAATGGTCCCCAGTAACACAGCAGCCTTCTAAGGCACTTTTGTACCCAGCAGAGAGTAATAACATAGGAACTAAAATTTTAATTTCTGAGTAAAATTAGATAAATTGCCTTTGACAGCATTTTAAAGCACTATAGAGGCCTTTGCTACTTCCGTTGTATTTCAATCATTGAGCGGACTGGAAATACTTTTAACCATCAGTCGGTGTGCCACAAGTTGGTTCTCATTACACAATAAAATGCTACACCTTAGAATAAAAAGCCCACTGGGTCCATGGTTCAGTTTGAAAAGCATGAGAATGTGTGACCCACATAACAGGCCGAGTGAGGTGTGAGTCACCAAAAAAAGCAGAACTGGCATAAAAGCAAGGACTGATGCATAGCTCAGATTCAGAGTGTTATGGCGCTGGGTGATGAATATGCGTAATTCACATGGAAGGTACTCCTGAATGTTAGGGGTAGTTATTATGAGTGTAAGACATCTTTCTCTTTAAAAAAATACTGCATGTGTCAAAAGAACCTGCCTTACTCCTAAAGGTTGTAAACAATGCCTGCTTTACCAAGCTACTGCTACATAATTCTGCTAAACATCTGTTACTCTCTGAAACATAAATTACCAGGGACTCCAGAGAGTACCGGATATAAAACCTTGGAGTGACGTAAACCTGAAGTGTTTTCTTTCAGAGCTATACTCTCCTACAAAAGCCCGATTCATATTATGAAACTTGTAAACTACATCACTGGTAGCAATCTGATCGATGTCATAGAGATACAATGTTTTGCGTTTAGTAAAACATGTACACACACTATCCTACAGGAGGAAACTGGGATGAGAGAAAATCCCAGAGGTGAGTCACACAGAAGGGATCACAGAACCTTTTGAGAGGTCCACAGTCATGGTGCTTCAGTATAGGAAGCTACAGACCACAGATGTCACAATATACAAACAGTATCTAATATTCATACCTCTAACTGACCGGCTGAACCAATAAATAACACGTCAGCGCTGGAAAAACACCACAGTTTATTTCTGTTAATGAATACTTCTGATTTATGGTGCTAGGGGTCCACATGTTGTTACTTTGTAAAGAGCCAAGCGTGGAAAGCATTCACAATGGAATACACAGAACCTGGAATATAAAATGCATATGATGTAATTTGGCTATTTTTATTTCTGGAAATTCTCTCTCAGAATTGTTCACCTGACCAGGAGTATCTGATGATCACATGCTCACCACTTTACCCACCAAAGGAATTTACCACTCTTTTCTGCCTGTCATCTGTATTCCCCCTCAGGGGAATGCCAGTCCTGCACCGAGTAAACAGAACAGCATCTTTTACAAATATTAAATGGAAAATCTCAAGGGACAGTTTCCCATTGCTGGGGACAAAGTACATCTACCGCCACACTAGGCACAAATACCCTGTACCATCGTTACACTACCAGTAAGCAGTAATCACTCTTTACCATGTCTGCACCTCAGCCCGTTGGAACACCTCCCAGAACTTCTACTTCCTGTTTACAGGCAGAAGCTGAAGTGCAGTGCTCATAATGAGAGTACAGTAATGCTGGACCAGGGCATCAGAACAATGGAAGAAAGGCTGTGTGACTGTTTTGGTTCTGTGGACTGGGCCATGTTCAAGGATTCATCTGATCTTGATGAAAACGAGACATGAAATTCAACAAAAGCTGCACAAATGATTGTGCTCCAAAAAAAACTATTTGCTCATTCCCAAAACGCAAAGTGTGGATCCCCTACAGAATGAAGAGTCACAGCATTGCAAATCAGTTTGGAGACACGGCTGTGTACAAGAAAAGCAAATAAAACCCCCAGAAGGCAATTAAAATTCAATATCAAAAAGTGATACAGCAGCACCAGGGACGCCTGTCTGTTATGGAAGGGTAATCAGACTCGAACAGATTACAAATCGTTTATTTGACAATGTGGTCTGAAGGAAGCACACAAAGAATTTCATTGTTCTATGTACACATGACAATAAAATCTTTTGGACCTTGAAAGTCACTGAAAAACAAAGCTGAAGTATCTGGGGGCAATATAGCCAAGTTTGACCCCATTTTAAAATTGTCTGCTCTGGACTGAATTGCCAGCACTAATGAACTTAAAATCAATCAAACAAATAGTGATAATTAATAACAGAGATGTTAACAGCTCTGCAATTGGACCAACTGGCTGTCTGTTTACTGCATAGCACCCTTACTTCCAAGCTGTCTACCCATCCCAGCAATCTCATCCTCCCCAGCCTCCCATTGAGATCACAGGAACAGCTTTGGACTACATACACACACATACTGGTGAAAATGAAAGTCTTCAGATTGCTGCTAAGCTAAATGGTTGACACGTGCATGAAAACACACTGATTGACTGTGCTGATATGCAACAGATTTAAATAAATGTGTATATATATTTCGACCAACTGCCAAGAATGACAAGGCTTTAGTCTTAATGAAGCCAAAATGAAATGCAGTTAATAAAGTGAGATTCGAAAAGCTCGGCCCATTTACGTCTTGGCAGAAGCTCAGTGTTTTTTTTTAAGTGCACTAAGAGCTCCTGTTGGACAAACAGGAATATTTTAAGTGCTTCAAGTAACACGTCTCACAAATTAATCATGTAAAGTGTTTCAGTGGACCTAAACATTACCTGTCCGTTTCAGCCTGAGACAAAATATAAAAGGATATCTGTACAGTGAACTTTAATTACAAATTCTTGGTCCTTCTCTTTGAATGAACAGGACTAACTACAGCAAGTGTCACATGCTAGTTTCCTCTCACACGCAGCATTGAAGGGTACCAAACTCCAGGGCTTCACTGACTTACTTCTCCTTGTCTCCAGTTTACCTCTCATGCCAGTCCCAAACTGCTACCATATCTGCCAGGTTGAACTTAATGAGTAGCCACCGAGTTCACAGAGGAGCTTTCCTTTTTATTATTATTTGTAAGGACAGGCAAACAAACCCATTCCAGAAATTTTGCCTTGGGAAATGATTAATGTGACCTTTATTGTGGTGAGAATCAGAATGACAGAGACACTGAGAAATAGGTCCTGTAAACATCAAGGTGCAGATACGCTTTTTGTAATGAGCACAGAAGAAAGCAGGTGGCCCAGTGGGCAGCTCTGTTCCCTCACATATCAAAAGTTGGGAATCTGCATCCCACCTCTGTTGTGTATTGTTTGCATTACCTCCCTAAGTTGCACAGGATTCCTCCTGCAGTCCTAAGACACATAGCTATGCTAACTGCCATTAGTGATTATGTGTGTGTGTGTGTGTGTGTCATGTATATATAACACTGTGGGGATGAAATGTATTCACAATGTGATAAAAATCTGTTATTTTGTCATTGTGGGGTCCATTATTCTGGTCCCCGCAAGGCGAAACTCATTTTTTATAAAAATCTGTGACTGCAATAAAAAAAACTAAAAATGCCCAAAGTCTTGTACTTATGGTTAAGGTTAGGGCCGGGTAGGGGTTAAGGTTGTCATTGCTGGGATTAGGGTTTTTCCCATAGAAATGAATGGATGGTCCCCACAGAGATATGAGTACAAATGTGTATGTGTGTGCGCGTGTGATGGACTGGCATGCCATCTGAGGTACAGTTCAATAAATTTTATAATCGAAACTAACACCACAGATAAAGCCACATTCAAACCACCATCGCCAACAGGCTTCATCAAAGCAAGTTTCAGATCCTGTTTCATCTCATCCCCCTCTGTCAACCCAATGTTTCCTTACAGAAAGTGCATGCAAACCAGACGTACTACTGCATTTTAGAAGCATACCTTAGTGATAGTGCTCACATACCACAACAGAACCGACTTCCCGAGAATCCGTGGTGCACGCAAACAAAAGCAAGCCAAAAAAACTACTGAGTGAAGAAATAAACAATGACAAGGGCATGACAGTGATCGGTTTCTCTGGGCTAACTTACGCTACAGGCCATCAGTATGGCCATGCTGCAGCTCAGCACACAGCTCAGCATATATCTCTCAGAATTTCACCAAGTAATGAAACTAGAGATGCACGGTATATTGCCTTACACATTGGTAACAGCGAATATTTATTCAAAATTATGATATCGGCATCATTCCGATATGTCAGTCTTGGCTGATATTGCCAGTTGATATTTAAAATGTATCATCATTCAAAGTTAGCAGCACCAGAGTTAGACATAACTACTCAAATAATGAGGATGGCCGCATTGGATGATCAGCCATTCCACACCATTGCCCCACTAACTGAAATGTGCTGGACACACGGCATATGGCTGCAGGATGAGACAGGGGGAAATGTAACTGCAAAAGTCTAAACTGCAATAAATGTGAATCCTCTTCCTGCTCGATGCAGACGTGCCAGCTCCTCAACCTCTCATATCTGCCCTGTCTCGTCAGCTGCTACGCATCCAAGCAGAACATCTGTCCTTTCTCACGATACAACATGAGAGAAGAATCCCGCACATTGTACTGCCGGGTCCTCTCAGCATTATCAGGAGCCATCAACAGAGGAGAGTTCTGATTACACTGAAATACCTCTCTGCCAACACCAAACAATAGTGCCCTGTTCACATAAGAGCACGGAAGTAGAAAGCCTAGACAGCGGATTACAGTAAACAAACAAAATTGTCAGTGCGACCAATACAGCGCACGTAATCAAACACGTAATCAAACACGTAATCAAAGGCTTTGCATGACCAACAGCAATGGGGCTACCTTCACATGCACTTTGTTTGTACTTTGGATGCAGCACAAAATTATGCTCAGCCAAGGGCTTTCAAGACTTGCTGCATATCTTTATTGAACATCAGCCCTGGATCAAAAATTAACCTGTAGCTGGTATAACAAATCTGAACAGTAAACAGCACATCTGAGATAGAAGTAATGTGCACATTTGACATTAAGTTAGCTCCTACAAACAAATGAAAAATAAGCCAGTCTGGTATGTAGCTCATCTTAGCAGTATTTGTGATGAACATGGTTCCTTGACAGCTGTATGCTTGTTTTTGTTGGTCATGGTGAACCTACAGCAGTACAGAGTCATTCCGAATTGAACATAGTTCAGTCCTGACTTAGCACATCCAGCTGTATCGTAGTTGTTGCTTCCATAATTTGCAGGAAATCTGACCCTCGTTGTCCAATCAAAAGCTTTATAAGGTGTGAACTGACACATGTTCTGGATTTTCAGTTGTGTTTTAATATAAAGTGTCCATACTATCCAGTAATTGAATTTAAAAAATACTGCTTTTTATAGCTTTAAATATCAAAATATGTTCTCCAAAAGAACAGGAAAACTCTACCAGTATGTATTACGCAATAAGTAATGCTGGTTTACTTTTCTTTGAAATTTTACACCCCTGTGACTCCAACCAGGATACGTGGTTGGAAGATGGATGAAAGGAGGGATAGAATTTTCATGGTACTGCAGTCACTACAATTTAAACCAGAACCTGTCCCAGAACCTGTGCCAAATTTTCAGTCATAACCATATTTATAATTAGGGCTGTGAATCGATTAAAAAACTAAATCACAGAGTTTTCTGTGATTAATTGTACTTAATTCCACCTAAACTTACAATCATAAATGTTGTTTAAACTGTCAATTTTGCCTCTAGGGCTGTTAGTCAGTTTTGTTATATTACCATTTGTTTCTGCAATAAACGAAAGGATTTCATCCAATCCAGGGAAAGAGTTGCAGAGATTAAAAAAACTAACCAAAAATTAGTAAAAAAAAAAAAAATACATATTTTATAATACAAATTGATTATTTATTGTGGGTGACATGCAACAAATCAAAATACCTCATGCCTTAATGTGAAAAAAGAAATAACGTGTCATGACATTAAAATGAATGCCATGCATTAACATGATAAATTTCCCAGCCCTAATATATACGAAAAGTTAAAACCGTCTGTGCTGACCAATCAGCTCTGCTCCCTAACCACAGGATGGCTGACCCATTACTAGTGGGAGGACGGGATTCTAGATTAAGTGCTTCATTATGAGATAGCAGGTACATTACTGTGTGCTGTATAAGCAGATCATAACTAAAACAGTCCACTACCCAACAAGCAGCTGGGAAAGCCACAGGACTCTCTTTTATGCAGGTTCTTAAATAAAAGTCTTTTGAGGCCATCTTGGTAGACCGGTTTGCCAGGTTTTATGAGGGATGCAGAGTACTGTTCATAAGCCATATCATTTGAAGCTGGACTGACGCTCACATTGATATTTTCACTTCACATTTCATGGATGACAATGATAAGGCATTATTGGCAGAGCTCAAAAATGACAGAGAAAAAAGGTGTTTAATGTAAGTATGCCTAAGGACCAACAGGTTGGTATTATAAATTAATCAGGGTGATTCCCTTCATAATTCTGTTACATAAATATGCTTACCATTACTTTGACCATTGTCATTAGAACTGAATATTGATCAATCAGCCGGCAATATCGGCCATAATTGACACAATGGGCCGATGCCAATATCTTGATTTTTAACAAATATCGGCTGATACCAATATGTTAACTAATATACCATGCATCTCTAAATATTTGTAAAAAAAAAAGGGATTTTCTCAGATTTCTTTAACTGCTACATGTATAAGAGGGAAGAAAATTATCCATACTGTATCCAAACTGAATATTGTAATAACTGTCCAGCCTGAACTGTGTATATGAATATTTCAGTTCTTTCTGCATTTTTTAACTGAAACATGTACTGTACAATCACATAGTACTGTCTAGACATTACCTCTCTGTGATAGCCACTTTAATCATATGCTTACGAATAAAGCTAATCTCGAGACATGCAATTGCACAAGATGCCAACTGGCAATACTATGAATCAACATCAAACACTATTTTCACGGAGAGCTCCTATAAAGAAGCATTAATAGAGACAAGGACTACTCCGAAGAACAACTGACAAGAACGAAACTGATGAAAGGTTCTGCTGGAATTTGATTATATTTTGATCAATGACATATTTACAATAACGTGCTTTTAAAAAATCGTTTCAGCGAGGTATGTGTTTCGGCGGACGGCTGCTTCTCAGGCCCGACATGCAACTTTTGTCACGTTAATAAAAAATATATTCTGATGAATTCATATGCAGTTACACATTTTCCCACAAAAATGCAAGACTGGGTAGAACGGTGTTTGTATACCTGTGTGTCACATTACATTTTCTGTCATGGTCCTCCCGCGCTGAAAACATATTGAGTCACAGTTTGGAAGCGAAACCGTCATTAGCAGATTGGGTTAAGGCGGCAAGAAAACCACATACAAGCACCGTTAGCGGATACAATTAATAACTAAACCAAGACTATTATTATACAATCACCCTAACATCCCCTGAAGGTTTTTGTTGGGAGCTGACAAATTCCTTGAATTCCATCTCTGCCCTGAGTGCAGTTTCTGTATGACGTGGAGCTGGAGGAGGAAGGAGCTAGTAGGAGTGACAAGCCTGAACCTGCTTTTGGCTTAGTGAGTAAGCTGGCAGATCAAACTGAAGGCACACGCAAACAATCGCATCATCCTATTGCAGAACCTTCCTGAGAAGTGCAAATGAACTGCATGATCAAAATAAACATGTTAAAAAAGTAACTTAAAGCAACGACAGTGCAGTTTGCAATTGTATACAAATTGTAAATATTTACAGAGATTCATTTGTGCAGCCCAAATGCCAACATCGCAATATTGATTCTGCCCTTCTGACCTTAGCCCTAGTTGTTTGCCCTGACAAATCGAATCCCAAACTCTTACCATAATTCTGCGAACCCTGGCAAATACAGTCTCTATATCGAGATCACTGGATCACTGAGCTGGCATTTATACGCAGCTACCAGTCGCTAACTATCTTGCCTTCATGCCCATGCCTCTAATGCAGAGTTACAAGACTGACATTTAAGCCAGAGCAAATGGTAAAATACATATTATAGAGAAAGTGACACTTGTCTCAGTTTTCAGTTTCAAATAGCGTAACCTTATAAAATTCTGCTGAAATAGGAGTCTTAACTTGGGGTGCCAAGCCTTGAAATTTTAATCGTCGAACAAACAAACCAGTTAGGTGTTTTCGGTTATTAAAGTATGTTTACCAAACGGCAATTTTCCGACAATTACCAAGCACATTCAATAAGGTATTGCGATTTAATTATGCGAACACCGTTTGTCTACATCTTCTGAACTGTTAGTCATTATAATACACAGTAAGGTGGAGTTTAGGCGGGATGATGGGGAGTCAGAGGAGGTGACAACTGTTAGTCATTATAATACACAGTAAGGTGGAGTTTAGGCGGGATGATGGGGAGTCAGAGGAGGTGACAAGTCAATTTTTCTGCTTTGCGGTTTCTTTGTGCTCCCGCTTGCCACACCCTGCCCCATCCCACTCTGCTCAAAGTAATCTGGGACCTCAGTAAAGACTCCATACAGAGTCCTGACTCCTGACCACCTATTCTGAAAGCCGACTCGATTCAATATTCCATTCCCTGTGCAAACGATTTCTATTCTTGTCTTTAACAGTTTTATTTTCCTCATTTTGGCCAATTAGTTCACATCCCCTGTTCTCAATTTGCCCAAAAAGGGGAAAAGGCAAAAACTGAGTCTCTAGTTCACCACCATCAGCTCTTCCATGTGTTGTGCATTTTGCTGATATAAAAAAAATACAAAGTGCAATAGAAATAGAATAGAATCTGGCCCTGAGAACAAACACATCCCTTGTACTGGCTCCTCCCTCAAGCAGGACAGGTCACATCCAAGGAGCAGCTGGCGTGACTCCTCTCTGCTTCCTGCCCGATTCCCAGGTTCACAATTTTGCTCCCAGCATTATTTTGAGATCCTGGCCAGCGCCCACTTGGCTAAATAAAGAAGCAAAAATATGGCACAGGCAGGAGTTTGACTCGTGCTGCCTGACGCCACGGCGCCACAGTGCTTGGGAGCGTAGGTCACTTCAGCACTCTGTCAGTCTCCGTAGGGCGGCTCGATTCTCAAACACCAGGAATGTCAGCCTGCCACTCACAGGGAGAAGAACTTCCCGAATGCTAAACAAACGTAAGATGCCAGGACGTGGGTACAGTTGTGCAGAAAACGTTACTGCACAAAAACACAACTTGCTTAAGTATGGGAAGGTATGCTGTACAACATAATACCGGGCGAACTTACGGGGGGCAATGTATTATTTTTTTGTGTAGCTGTTACAGCCACATTTTATCCTGTAGGCATGACCCCAACAATGACTTTAGCCCAGGGGCCCATAACCACCTCCCCCTTAGGGGCCCCCACCCATCCCCCCAGAAAACACCACCCATCCCCC
>JAAGVU020000002.1:7209162-7219935 GCA_011763525.2 Mormyrus iriodes
GGGCTAGAAGACGGGGGGGGGGGGGGTTAGCCACTACTCCCATTGACTCAGAGCCAATGTGGGCACAGCAATTTATCACCCCAACGACTTGCCTCTAACAAAGGGACTCAACTCCTGGTTGTGGTCTGACTGCTGGAGAGGCCACGATTGTCCAGGGAGCACAGGGCCCAGAGACTACGTCAGGCTCCATATTTATTAAGCAGTTAAATTCTCATGTTGATTTTCAATAAAAGTAGGATCAGTATAGTTGGGGATTTTTAAAAAAGAAACCAAACTAGTTCATTTTCTTAAAAACTGACCTCCCACACTTTCATCTATCAAAACTCACTCAATGTTTGACATATCTAGTGTCAGTCCTTTAAAAGGGTTTTTCTTATACTTTTTTGACATTGTGTAATTCTCAGTTGTTATCTGACTCATGTGTCCAAATGTAGAGTACAGTCATTCCGTTAATTTAATGTATAGTGGTTAAAGGCTTTAGATCAAACATTAGCCAACAGTGCATGCCCATGGTTTACTGGTAGCAGTAGGTAACGTCGTGATTAAGGATGGAATCTCACGACCGATTCTTCAATAACGTTAACCTGAATATTTCCAGTAGGCAGTCCAGCTGTTTAAATTTATAAAGGTAAAGAAATGTCACCTATAATGATGACTACTGCTACATATAGACAGGGGTGTAGGTGGCCAGGCAGGGACCGCTGTTGCCTCATACCTCCCAGGCTGGGGGTTTGAAGCCCTCCTCAGCTCTGTGTGGGTAGAGCCTGCATCTTCTCCCCTTGTTGTGTGGGTTTTCTTTGGTTTTTACAGCTATTCCCAGAAAACAAGTACAAAAGAAACAAACTTGTGAAAGACTTTTGCTGTTTATAAAATCCCAATAAGCACCTCAAGGCTAAGTGATAAAAGGAAACCGGTCATAGCATAGAGAAGGCCTAATCATTTCACAAGAGGCTGACATTTCTGAAAGACTCTAACAATGAGACACCAGCTGTATGAAAAAGCAATTATAACAGCAGTTGCCTAATCTGTAGCAACTGTACAGGGTGTGTGCCAGTCATTCATTTGTGTGCCACTAACTGCACGCAAAGGACATATCCCAGCTATCGCTCTCAACACACATTTTTATATAATCTTAGTCAATGTGCTACAAATAAGAGAAAGGGATCACTTGCAAGCAACTGAAAAATCCGCCAAACAACAGTATTCACACGCCGTGCGTCATTAGAGCAGCTTGTTGTGCCATTGTGTATGTAGGTTTTCTTGGTCTACTCGAGCTCTTTATTAGGCTTTATAGAAATATTAACTGAATGTTTTGCAGTACTCGAATTACAGAATAAATTAAACCAGATTAAACAAAACAGATGTGGGAACTGAATGTTCCCATTATTTGATAATTTTTAAATCTAATAAAACTAGATACATTACATAATAAGTTAGATTAATCAGTCCTTTAGTTAACTGTTCATGATCTCAAAGAATATTGATCTTTTAAAGTGATACACTGTATTATTAATCTTGTAACTATAAAAAAAATGGTTAATACAACTGGAGAATTAAACAGTGTTCATTTCAGATTGTCAAGGATTAATACAGTTTAACAACCTACAGAAAAAACTGAAAATTGAGTGGGTCACCCTGGGAAAAAAAGTGATCAATAGTGAACAAGCAAGTCTTCTGCTGTTGGTGTCTTTATGGAAACTGCAGGTCATGAGATGTCTGCTGTGGTTAAGGACTGGATGACCATGAATCCTGCTCTGGTAAACCTCCAGTTACCTGGAACTTCAGCAGTTTCCTCTGTTATCCTCAAATATGCATGACTGGCCCACATTCAGGTCAGGGAGACGTTTTTTCTTTGCCGCTGTCTGCACGCTTTGTGGTGCTTCTCCGCACACACACACACAAGTTCCTTGCGTGTCGGTTTCACATCTCTGTTACAGGCAGAGGCCTGAGGGAATAAATCTCAGCATAGTAGGTGAAGCTGGACCATGAGGCCCAGTTTGTTACATGCCCCATATCTATTCTACTCACAAGGAATAGGGCACGTTTGTCACTGAGAGAGTGTATCCAAGGGGGCGGGGGATGAAGCACTCCTCAGTGTCGTCACCTTCAAAAAATTCACAGCCACTGCAAGGTATCAGGGTGTGGCCCCAAGTTTCCTTCTATAAAAAAATCTCGCTTAAGGAGATGAAACCTGTGATACAGAGCCCCTAACTCTCAAGTTCAGGTGTTCTACTGTGCCACTGTACGCGGTGGGCTCTCCAAGGCGTAGTTTAGTCATTCAAATAGTCAAAGGTCTCAACTACTCCTGTAAGTAGGGTGCCAGTCTTAAGCTAAACGGGCCCTAAGACTCAGGAGGCATGAGCTTTCAAACATCACACCACTATCTCAAACTGGAACAGCACCCTCAGTGGTCAGTCCCACAATTGACTGCAGTCTGGCAAGTCAGCAGTATATAGAAACTCCAGGGACACTGCTGGGCAGAGGGGGAGAATGTACCCCCCCCCCCCACTCATACCTCAACCTTCTTTTAATGCCTCTTCCTTTATTCCCATTTTCTGATCACCAAAAGAAAGAGATGCCTTGGGCAGAAGTGGCAAGAAAGACAGCAGGTCACATAGATTGTGCTGTGCAACAGTCAGTGTTTGGTGTCCCATTTACTGGACCACCAAGGCTGGCGGAGAAGAGGCACAAACAACAGAAACTCACTTACCGGCCACACATCCCATCACTGCCTGACTGACATAATGACCACTGAAGAGGTTCAGACACAACTGGCGGTTACACAACCTAAAAGAGGCCTCGCCTACAAAACAGACACACATTACCTACATTCACATTAAGTCTACTTTCAGACCTTCCCAACAGCACTGTCTAAAATATTACAGACATACATATTACAGACTAACTTTAAATACTCAAGCCAGAAATAAGGGGTCTATATGGGACTTCTCTGGGCAGCCTATCATGCCTGTAATTACACCCACCGCCTGAGGCCAAGAACACCAAAGTATAGTCTGCGTGTGAAAACCACCTGCAGAATGTTTTATGCAGGTTATGTGATTCTGAGTGGCTGAGAGATGGTGTATCTTCATATTGTTACTTGGTCTCCAAAGGGTGAAGTGCTATGTAGAGTACTTTTCATAAATAGAACAAAGCAACATTCGCATATGAATGCCTACTCTGGCTAGGGACGACTTTGGTTTTTCCCCCGGTAACCTGCAGAACTGCAGGTAGTCAAAACATGCGACTGTGACTCAGCACTACTGCAGACTACCCTATCCGCTGTTTCTGTGCTAATTCAACCAAAACATTCACAGACTATAGAAGGTTACATTAAGGAAACTTTTTAAAAACTTTTAAATAAATCAATCACATGAAACAAGCTCAATTTAAAGTTTAGAAAATTAACTTTATCTGAAAGAGATCATGCATTTCAACAAAACAAATTCTCTGTTATTGCATTTTATTACAACTGACTAAGTGTCTATAGTTATTGTTCAATAGGGATGGTAAGATTCCCCGATTCACATTAATGCACCAGCACAAAAGTTCACCAAGCGATTGCCCTTATTCAAAAGTGTGCATTGGATACAATTTAGGATGAACTCGGGATGCATCATTTCTGATATCTTGGCATTGGTAAAATCCGATTTAATAATACATAACAATTTGTAGAGGTCCAATGCCTTTACCATTTAGAAATATGACCACTAATTTCATACAGATTGATTCTCCCTCCCTAAACTCTCTTTATCTGTATTTTGCATCGCATAGTATCACGCTGAATCACATTGTGTTGAATCAAATCATGTCAGGTCGCACTGCATCACAATAGAGGTGAATGGCATAGTATTGCATTAGCAGTTGCTTCATATGCATCCTTAATGTATCGGATCGTTGACGATACATACTGTATAGATGAGTATAGCATTAGCCTCTGCGATGGAGATGCACGTGCTTATTGTTCAAGCAGGGGCATTATTCAGCAAGGGCAACCGACAAATAGAACTCTTTATACAGAGTATAACGAGAGCCTTATCACTACATTACTTAGGTTAAATTATCTTTACCTGTTGTGCAGACCCATCAGTACAAGGACACTGCTCTGAGTTCTGATGACTTGGTTCTCGTCCTACACATTCTCTCCCCATTTTTACATTGAAATAGATGCTGTATTTATTAATACGGTACCTTTTTGGTGCCTTTGCTTTTCTCTGCTTCGCTTTGGAGATTATTGTTTTCTATCTGATTTATATAACAAAGCCCCAGATATCCTTGACACGTACAACACTGGGACGTTTTGTGCCTGGAGAAATAGAAGATTACCACCACTTTTTATACGATTCAGCACTTTCACCTATAAAATGCAGATGAGTCAACATCTAACTGCCCATGACACACTGCCCCAAATTTATTTTGTATATGTGCATGCAGGCCTACTTCTGCAAACTGTTCCTCCCTGGATGACCAATACGGCAGAATGGGTCAGACAGTCATTAAGCACTCCCTCCCTAGGAAGCAATATTAATAGATTCAGCACACATTTTTTGTGCAGTATCTGGTTTCATTGTAACAGATTCTAATTTGTTTTGTCTCAGGTATCACTACCAGTTGCAGCAATCAGACACTAAACTAAATGAGTTCCATATCAAGAAGACCTACTAGCCACGGATCGTGATCATGATAATATGCTTTATTTAAAGGATGCTAAAAAAACAACATACACCAGTGAAAGACTAAATAAATCACATGTGAGATAATATTATTAAGACTGGACCCAGTTCTGTACTGTATATGCATGTCTTAAGCAGGGTTTTGACTCTCACAGTGTTAAAGTATTTCCACCAACTTCAGATCTTTCCCAACTCCATTTGTCTCAAGTAGGTAGCAATGGCACCTGAAGAAACAGGGAAATTCATGCCACATGGATCAGTGGCCATCTCAACTGGAGATTCATCAGGCATCCTGCCTCGACACGCTAAACCACCCACCCACTCACACACACACACACACACACACACACACAAGCGACCTTATCTTAGCTCCCTCAAATGACATTAAATACAAACAGCCCAGTGCTTCAGTCCTACAGTTACACACCACTGTGACAGCCCATTCCTATGGGTAGATATCACTGTGACAGCTTCTGTGCTATGGATATATACCACTGTGACAACCTCTACTTTGTGGATATAGGGCACTCTTATAGCTTTCTGTGTGGAAGACATACATTATTGTGAAAGCCTCTACATTTGGAATAAGTACAATTTTGACAGATTTATTTTGATAGATATATTCCAGTATGACAGCCTCCCTATGATGGATATATATACACACACATACACACCACTCCACTATTGATCACATAACCCAAATAAAATGCTTAGTCATAACTGGCCCCATCTGGAAAGCTGTCAGAGATTGCATGAACTATCCACTGAACTTGTTTCTGTAGGGGATCTTGACCCCAATGCCATTCAACTTGAATAGCAGCTTTAGATTAATGAGGAGAAATTGTATTCGCAATGTAATGACCATTAACGGTAGTTGGGCAGATGACAAAAAAAACAAAACAAAATGTTTTATATGATTGTTAGGTGCTGCTGATAATTTCTACATTATGAGATCTAAGTCCATACCAAACAAATTTTCCCAGACTGCTCTCACAACTTGAGTTCAGCTCAATTAAGAGAACAATATAAGTAATCCCAATCTTCACTGACTGAATTATTTTACTAAATACTTTTAGACAGTAAGCAGGATAAGGCTAATCTACGCCCCCATAAACAGAAGCCTTATTGTATGACTAGAATAACAATTATTTCACAATTTTGTTGGTATAAAGCAGAGTTTAGATGAATGAAGGAAGCTCAGACAGTGCCCTGCAATACCATATGAAGCAACACTTTCTTCAGCACCTCCTTCATTTGGCTTCGGTGGCCTTCCATTCATACCACAGCAATGCATGGATGAATCTTACATTTCCATAAAGAAGAATTTGCCTCGGTTGTGACTTCTAGTATTTATTACTAACACACTTTACATGGGTGAGACATTATGCTTTTCTTAATATCAGTAGTAAAATACATTAATGGATCCATGCAGTGTTTATGAATTTTAATTAGGGGTGCTTAGAGTGAGACTTCTAATTTCGCTTAAAAGTTCTAACTGTCCGTTCAATCATAACGTATGACTAGGATTGCCAAATCCCACAAATTAACTAGGAAATATCAACACTAACATGGTAATCACTTTGTTGCTATTAAAATATACTAATCAGCTTAAACCCACTTAAAAAATGAATGCCACTTTCGTGTGAATTTTCTTGTCTCCTTCATTGGCAATGCAAGTACCAGTCATAGAGAGAAATGCCTAAGCCATTTCAAAACAATGCACCATAACCATGGGAAGCCCTTTAATATAAACGTCTTTTTGTTATCAATTGTCTATAGGCTCCCAGGGGTGTTTTTGTGCCTTTGCATCTCCATGCAAGTTATAAGAGAAAAAAAACATCTATGCCCCCCCCAACACATCGGAAAGAGGATAGGAGGGGTAGAAGAGAGACTCGCAGGCAAAACCTTGGGGATTTGCAAATGCAAGTTAAACAAAGGGCAGAAAACAATGAAGGACACTGTCCCCAATACAGCGCGGACAATACAGACCCGTTAGTATAATCGCTTCCTATAGTTTCCTCGTTTTCCTTTTCACTAGTAAATAATCGTCTAGTCTAGATTCTTCGGCAGACAGACAACGGCAATAAGACTGACACTGGAGACAAACAGTACGAAAAACTGCAAATGCCGCAGCCTCTCAGAGGGGACTGCGTGTTACCGTGGTAAGGATCTTCTCAGCGACCAAAATAAGCTCCAGTGTTTCATGCAGTGAATACTGCGGACATGCACCAAGCAGTGTCTTACAGGGGCGGAATGTGTGCTGACAATACACTGTAAACAAGTGTCAGGAAACCGTACGCATTCCTGCACACACCTTATTTAGATGCTGCAGAGACAGCATCCCAGCCAGTTTATTTCTAACAGTGCGCCACAGTAGCGATGACTTCGCCGAATATCAGATGAAATGCATCCATCTAAACGCATGAAGTTGACTTTGTTGCCACATACTGCTGCAAACTCATGATTGTAACAGTTATGAACTTAGCAGGAAGCAGGCATTTCAGCCACATCGTACATTAATAAACACACAGGGCTCTGCAAAGATAAACTATCTAGTTATTTTTCCAAGTCCGTGAAAACATCTGGTACCACAAGCAAAAGTATATTGCTACCTTTCTCCATCTGTAAGACAAACTAGTGTTTACGTGCGAATAGAAAAAAAATTATATCAGTTCTGCGTGATGGAGATAGCGAGCGCAAGTTAGTTTTACTACCCGTTAACCTGCACGCCTAGTTTATTTTTTACTCGTAGGCGGTCAGTTATCTTTCATTTAAGCGGGTACTTCACAGAATATATAAACTGACATTCAAATCCTTAGGTAATCGAATACACTGATCGAATAAAGACCGATAACTCGACTAATAGGAGTTTTTGAGAACATATTACAGTGTGTTTTTTAATCAGGGGACCGAAGGTACCACAGTTATAGTCAGGCAGGTAACAATAGGGCTTGTATTCCGGCTGTCTGACGGCTTACCATGGTCAGTGATAGCTCGCAGTCCTTTCCCCTTCGGAAGTCACGCTTTTTAATGAGCCGCTCCGCGCCGACACTCCTCTCCAGCGGCCACAGCAGCGGTTCGGCCGCCCTCGGACCGACCCAGCGCGCTCTCCCCGCCTTTTCCCTCCCTGCCATTTAAACTGCGTGGCCGCGAGCTGGCGGCGGCAAAGCGCCGGCCCCGCCCCTAACCCCGCCCACCCGCAGTCCCGCGCGAGACGGGGCAACAGCGCCGCCAGGCGAACGGAAAGGGGACGGCAAGCCGCGTGCACTTTTATAATCAATATGGCTTGCAGTGACACGCTGGTTCGGTGTACAAGGCTTAAGGCTTTGGCTTTAAATCCCGCCTCCACTCCCTGACCTGAACTCAGGATGAGCTATTGGTTAATGGACGAATAAGAGTCATATACTGTTTATAAATCGGTGCATTAATTAGTGTTTTGTTTGCTTAGAATTATTTTGATTCTCTGAAAGGCAGTAATATTCTAGCAACAAGTCTATTGCTACTGAAAAACTACAGCTTTTGCAGGTCGGCAAGTTATTTTTTAGTTCATATTTTTTCATTTTTCAGAAAAACAGATATGCCATGCCACCTTTTTTTAATTACTTCGTCCCCACCCCCCGCAGCAGTCCATCCAACAGGACAGTACCAAACACCCATCTCTTCAAGCTGTGTTTTTGGGTAGCAGTAGTTTTTATAAGATCTTTTGATTCATTTCAGAATATCTGCACCTTTTCTCTATAAAAGATAAAAAGAAAACAAGCTAATGCCATTCTGAACGAAGATGCGTTTCATAACATAATGTAATTTAGATTCTGCTAAGTATTCACAGGAATAATTGGGGGAAGGTGCAACAAAATCAATAATTAATCACGTGGTAACGTAGCCCAATTTTCCGGTCAGAGAGAGAAGCAGACAAACAAGCGCGTGCCAGCTCACAGATCGAAGGCTTCTGTACTGCCATTGCTGTCCTTGCAGGAAATGTCGATATTGCTTTTCAGACGGCTTGCTTGGCATTCCCAAAACTAAAATGACGGCATATAACTTCGAGTATTTAAATGTCACTGCTAAAAGCCACGAATTAGCCTCCTGACCAGCGTTTGTGCTAGAGTGGATTAGTGCTTGAATTCATTTATTTATATACAGGTATTTATTTATATATATACACACTCACATACAATTAATTTGAGGTGGTAATGTTTTCTTTTCAATGAATGAATGAATGTTATGTAAACATAGCGCTTTTCAAGACACCCAAAGGACTTTACAGAACCAATAGGGAGCCACTTCAACTGGCACCACCGTGTAGCCCCCACCTGGATGATGCAACAGCAGCCATTCTGCGCCAGTACACTCACCACACAGTAGCTAAGGGGCAGGAGAGAATCCACCAATTTTGATATAGGGGATGATTAGGAGGCCAGATTTTTTTTGGAAGGGCCACAGTGGGCAATGTTAGCCTGGACATCAGGGTACCACCCCTACTCTTTTGAAAGATGCCCAGGGATCTTTTATGACTTTAGAGAGTCAAGACCTCGGTTTTACGTCTCATCTGAAGGACGGCACCATTTTTACAGCAGTGTCCCCATCACTGCACTGGGGCATTGGGATCCACATAGACCACAGGATGGACTAACCTATTGGCCTCACCAACACCTTTTCCAACAGCAACCCATCTTTCCTAGATGATCTCCCATCCATATACTGGCCAGTACCTAACCTGCTTAGCTTCAGATGGATTACCTAGTCTGGACTGTAGGTGGTATGACTGCTGATTCAGAAACTAGATAAACAGAGGTTGTAGAGATTTTAAGTCAACATCTAAGTGTGTGATACTTGAATGAATTCATTTAACTCTTTATCCAATTTCTCACTGATCAATGATGAATGATTGCAAGTAACTTGTACATAGATCCATGGTGATGTCCAGAGCCAGGCTTTTCACCCAAATTTGACATAAATTAACATTAACTAATAAAAAATGACAGGAAAACACTTACATGCAGGTCGCACAAAATTAGTAATATTTTATTATCAAGTGACTATCCTGTAACAACCCTCCAAATCAAACAGATACCATTCTAACATTCCTGAAGCAGTATTACCACAATGTCCTATCTGCTTTCTTTACAAATGTACGGATCCTGTACAAATAGCAGTTGTGCAAATCCAAGGAAATATCTGAAATATCTCACCCATATGCACAGAGTTATAGTCTCTGATGTGGTATGACGGTAAACTGCATCCGGCCCTGCGAGCGGTCTTCCAACTTACAGGGAAAAATTTTTTGGGGGTTGGTGGCAGGATTAACACTCCAGCCACTGTAAAACACCAATACTGGTGGTGTGGCGAAGGAGATCAATCACATCCTCGTGGGCAGATGCTGGAGGCTCCTGCAGAACTGCAGGGTCTACAGAGGTGCCCAGTTTGTGAATTCTGAACATAGACTTGTTGTTGCTACTCTGAAGATTCAGCTTATCCAGTAGGCTACCACCTACTACGAGAAAGAGGCTAGACTTGGCCATACTCCAAGATCAAACTGTTTCTGATGAGTTTACACGGAGTTTGGGTGAGGAACTTACAGACTTGGGTGCGACTGCCGACTCCAATGTAATGTGGGATACCTTCCGTGATAAGGCCCTGAAGGTTGCTGAGGGTTGTGTTGGTGTTGCTGTTGTTCCCGGAAGGAGGTGCTTCATCTCACAGGGCACCCTGGATATTATCGAGAGGGGTCGCAGCGCATGACTTGGTGGCAACTCCAGTCTGCACCGGGAACTGAGGAGGACGGCTGTGAGAGCTCTGAAGGCAGATAAGGAGGCGTTTGTTAGACGAATCTGTGAGCAGGTGACACACCATTTGTGGTCCAGCAATCCACGTCCTGCTTACAGAGGAATTAAAGCATTACGTACATCTGAGTCTGTTCCTCGGAGACTTGCAGTCAGGGCAGGTGATGGAACAGTCCTTACGGATGACACTGCGGTTGTGACCCGCTGGGCCGGCTACTTTGAGCAGTTGTTTAAAGCTGATTCTCCGGCTAGGATGCTGGACATCTCTGGGTCCACGGTTCTTGAGGCTGATCCCCCAATCAGCTGTGAACCACCCA
>JAAGVU020000002.1:7220035-7248004 GCA_011763525.2 Mormyrus iriodes
GGAGGCTCTGATTGGGGCTCTTGAGAGACTGAGTTAGGAGTCTGAGTGTCTGGGATTGCGAGTGTCCTGGATAAAAACCAAGATCCGGGCTTTTAATTACTTCTCAGGTACAGCCATCAGTAGTGTGTCTGTCTGCAGGGGGAGTGTCGACATCGTCGAGAGGTTCACTTACCTTGGCAGCGACATTCATGTCTCTGGTGACTCTTCCCATGAAGTCAGCAGACGGATTGGGAGAGCATGGTGGGTCATGAGGTCCCTGGAAAGGGGTGTGTGGTGCTCCCGATGTCTTTGCAAGAGGACAAAGGTCCAAGTCTTTAGAGTCCTTCTGCTCCCTGTCTTGCTATATGGCTGTGAGACATGGACGCTATCCAGTGAGCTGAGACAAAGATTTGACTCCTTCGGTACTGTGTCTCTTCGGAGAATCCTCGGGTACTGCTGGTTTGACTTTGTGTCGAATGAGCAGTTGCTAGGGGAGTCCCGAATGAGGCACATTACCTGCATTGTGAGGGAGCGTCAGTTACGGCACTACGGCCATGTGGCGCGTTTCCCTGAGGGTGATCCGGTTCGCAGGATCCTCATTGCTGAGGATCCGAGCGGCTGGACCAGGCCAAGGGGACGCCCACGTAACACCTGGCTGCGGCAGATGGATGGCTGTCTCCGGACGGTGGGACAGGACCGTGTGTCTGCCTGGGGGGTTGCCAGCTGTGATCCCGAGGCATTTCGTCATGTGGTGGGTGCGGCAATGCGCTGCATCAGTGCATGCTCCCGGACCTGACCTGACCTGACCTGCTGTGATTGTCACTTCTTTTCCTTACTGATCACCAGCAGGTGGCAGGACGATCGCCCATCCTGATGTACAAGTGAATTGAAGGTCTGGTGCAGGCCCATTAACACAACGAATTACATCACGAATAACATTAATGTAAAAAACAGCATACGGATACATACACTTATACTACAGATACAGGTATCATTGATTTAAAAATGCTCTTACTTCAGCTCCCTAATACCTATAACTGGAATAGAATTTACATGAGCTACAACCTTTCGGACGATCCGTCTAGGATCCAGTGTGTGCAGCAGCTAATCGTCATATTGAGAAGTTTCTTTTGAGAAGATGCAACATTTATAACGAGATAGTGAGTAATTGAGGATTTACGCAATACAGTTCCCAGTGTGCAAGGACATTAGTTACATGCAGTGTGTTTATTTGCTTTTGCCCGAAGTACAAAACTACAGTTCAGACCATGATTTGCGGTTGTGATCCTTGACATTGGCTTCAAGTCAATCTTTAAACAACAGCAGGGTGAACGAACACCATCACTCCACTACCTAAACAGATCCTTACTGTTTAAACATCGCATCATATGTTGTATACAGTATCAGACACATATGGATGTTTGACAAGTTGCAATTTGTAGATGAAGGCAGAGCTTTAATAGTCAGATGTAAAAATTATTCATGCCATATTGACCTTAAAATAAAATAAAAGTAAGGCGTTAATATATTCTACGAATATAACAGTGTGTAATGAAAATGATTGATAACTGGTATTGTTCTTTGTATGACCTTGTATAAGACTGCTTATAGTACTGCTGTTTGATGGAATTTGGCTAGCACCTTCTTGGAACGGCCATTCATTCAGTGGACGATTCTGGCCACAGGAGGGCATTAGGTGTCACTGAAATTATGTGTTTCCATCTCCACACCCAAGATTCAAACCTTCAAACTTAAGTTAGAAGTCATGATGGTTTAATAAGAGTCGAGGTAAGGAGCATTCCTATTGGACAATTATGACTTCTAGCTTAAGTTAACCCAGCTAACTGAGAAATCCTGCTTCCTTGAACATCCCCCGGAGGTATATGGCTATAGTACCACGGGACCACTGTGCCATACATGACATTCAGGTAAAAGCTTAATATTACAAAAGCTATAACAGGGTACATGAGGAAGAAACAGAAGATTTTTGTTTTTGGCTTTAATATATTTTCTATTTTTAGGATGTCTCTTTTTTTCATTGAGTATTCATCTTCAAAACATACATAAATCATTCAAAATACATATATGCTATATTTTTAGACTCCATAGACGGAAAACCTTTTTTCAACTTAGTTTTAAAATTATATTTTGGCTGGGTAGCAAAAGAATGGAATGTAAAAACACTTCAGGGCTGACTTAAATAAATGTCTCCACCAAAGCTTTTAATCAAAGTAGTAGTTTTGCAAAACTGCTAAATTAATTCAGAAGCTCTTTTCATACCCGGTGAAGGACAATTTCATTTAAGGCTTTTATTGTATAAACGGAGACACATTTAAACCAAAGGATATATACATTTGGTGTTGTAAATGATTTAGATTCAGATGCATTGTCTCATCATAATTTACATTTTATAAAAAAGGGAATGATGAATGGAATTCTTATGTTCAGAGCCACATTGTCCTATCAGAGTACACAGTACTCGATAATACAACTGCAACATTGTAAACAAATATAAATATACATAGGGACATTTGACTACATAAGTAAGTGTAAGAAAAAATGGATAGTGTAGAATGAAGGTATTCTAGGCATGACAGCTGTTCAGCAGTCTTATGGTTTGTTGAAAGAAAGTCACACAGTCTGCTTGTTCAGGGTCTAATGCTCTGATATTGCCTACCAGATGTAACAAGTTCAAACATCCTGGGACATGGATGGCCAGGGATCAAAATAAACTCCTGGGCCCTTTTCGTGCTTCTCTGGGTGTATATGTCCTGGACGGAGGGAAGTCAGTAACGCCTGGGTCCTCCACACTATAGGGCTTTGCGATCGACCAGTTCCTCAGTCCTACTGACATTGTTATCCTGGCAAAATCGTGTCAGATCAGAGTCATTATCGTCACGTTGAGGGAATATTTGATGATTATTCTGGTGTTTGCAGTCATGGGCATGCAGGACCAGGCTCAACGCGCATCTCTGAGGGCTCCTGTGTCAAGGGGTAAGGCAGCGGAAGTGAGGAAAGCCATTCTCCCCACCTGGTGTTGGTCCGCAGCAAGTCAGAGACCCAGCTGCTGCACAAGGAGAAGGCTGGGGCTAAAGCCGTCCCCCCAGCCCATCAAACTAGCTCGCTGCTACATCGCACTGTGCACATTATCCACCCCGGGTTGTTCCCTGCCTTGCACCAATAGGCTACAGACCCTCCATGACCCTGAATAGGATAAACAGTTACAGAAAATGGATGGAATATTCCTTGATTGTTCTGCATAACACACCAAAATTCCTTGTATGTAAAAGTACTTGATGATAAACAAACGCTTCTGATTCTTAAGAGCACTGTGGCGTTGACAGCTGTGCTGTAATCCACAATATAACCTGCATCACAGATACTCTTTATATTAAATATTTAATTTTAGTTCTTACCTGTTTTTACACGTATACACCTGTTTCAGTTTGCTTTTTAGCGCTGCACTGTATTTGCATTTCCCTAATGCATTGATAACATTTCCCTCAGATAATTAATCTGAAAATGTTGTGATTATTTTTGTCTATGTACTTTTAGGTTTTCTATGAAGGTAACGTAAAATGATACGTATTTTTTATATATCTTTATTGATCCCAGGGCAAATTTGTTTGCATAAAGTACTAAGGTACATAAAATTCACAGATGCAAACACATCGTGCAAAAACTCAAGACAAAAACTGAACAAAAGCTGTTTACATTTTACTGTTTGTACAGCTGCCTGTTCTGGCAGGGCCACAAAAGCCCCAGAAAGGTCTCTCCAAGCGTCTGCCCCGAGCCCAGTAGCAGAGTGCTAGCCCGTGCTCGAAGGAATACAAAGAGAAAGACATAAAATTAAGTTTTCAACTTACTATAGTCCTCCAAGTGGTCTACACAGGGCATTTAAGACTAGGGGCAGCAATTTCCAGGAAGGAAGGAATAAACTGGAACCAGAAGAACTTTGAAAAAACAAATAGACACCTGGATTTCAACAAAACCACACTAACAGCCATCACCTAAAGCCTGAGACCAAAATGTATTCATCTGAGAGTAACCTGAATATGCAACCTAATTAGATACAGGTTCGGATACTCACTAGTGTACAGAAAAACAACCTATACACAAGCTAACTGGACCCAGCACATCTTTAGCTGTCCTCTTACTCCCTCTTATGGTCAGGTCAAAACATGACAGATTTGATAGAACACCCTGGGCCTGTATCATGAAGCAGGACGTCTTACTGAGCTGGATACCGTGTCGGATTTAAAGTCCAGTTAAACTGGGGGACCCTTAAATCTAACAAGTTATCCTGCTAAGCAAGAAATCCTGCTTTGCCATAAAGACCCAGGGCTACAATTACTGTATGCGATCAGTTACTTTACCTTGTGGGCTGCCTGCAACTGAACATTCATAATGTGAAGAGGCAAGATGTCACTGACCTGTAAAATTACTAAAACGAATGTCAGTAGTCTATTGTATAGTCTTGAAGTTCACATTACTGTATTGGTAAGGTCATGCATCTATTGATCTCATTAGACAAGGTTGTTATTCTTGCCTCAAAATACGCATTTAAACATCCCAATATTCATTAAATCTGTTAATCTTAGAAAGGTGGGCCCAACTGATTGTATTAATTCATTTTTTATTTCTTTTACTCATAAATGTACATTTTCCAATAAAACTATATACCATCAACGTAAAAGGTTCATTGTGAATTTCAATTTTCAAGGAGACCAAAATCTTAGTATGATGAATCAAAGCTTCACCCCCAACAACAGTAACAACAACAACAACAATACTAATAATATCATTTTTTAAAAGTTAAACTACATCAATACTTTCCATTAAAGAAGATGTAAACAGGCAGGTCCAAACTCCCTGTCCAGGCCAAGCACCAAGCGTGTAGAAAGATGGTACAAGTAAAGTTCATTTCAGGCAGCTGGGGCTCACAGCTTCACAGCTTCTTTAGCTTTGCAGAGCCACGGGCTGGAAGCACCTTGACCATGGTGGAGACAGTGCGGGAGCCCTCCAAGTTCTGAGCAGTGCAGCTGTACTTCCCCTGGTCTACGTCCCGAACCTCGTCCACCAAGAGTATGGACTCAGACTGCTGGCGCTGTTGTCCCTCAGACCGCATGGGATGGACACTGCCCTCTGTATACAGGGGCCTGCCAATCTGGGCCCAGTCAACACAAAACAATCACAGGGAGAACAAAGAGTAGAAATACTGCATGAAGTTCACTTTCTAAGGGCCAAAAGGTCTATAGCTAATCCAAGTATATTTTGTAGATTAAGCACCTGCTGTCCAGGAAATTCCCAAGTAAAATCAATCACCACATTTGCTTCTCCCTCCACGGTACAGGAGACCTGTAGGTTCTCTCCGATACGGACAGAGGTGGATGAAGCCTTGATTACTGGAGATGGAGGGGAAACAGGATCTAGCAAGGAAAACAAGCCAAGGTTGTGAGTTTAACTCCAACCTGCAAGAAAAGTTAGCAGTAAAGAATTCAACCACGTCATCTTGGTGCCTTCTTAATTTACAGCTAAACTTTTATTAAATCATTTTTTCAGTTTTTATTGATCAGACCAGAAACGTGAGGGTGGGGGACTCACAGTTGACATAGAGGAGCATATATTTGGTGGAGCTTTGCCTCAAACCGCCCATGCTGGCGATGCAGAAGAGCGAACCTGCATGGTAAGGCCGAGGCCGGTGGATGGTGAAGCCCTTCCTCACATCGTAGGAGATTTCTGTACCGTCAACCTTCACCTCCTCTGGGGGAAACTCCCGGTGTAATGTCACCTGGGCCAGCGGTGACGTCACCTGACATGGGAGTGTAGTGGCACGATTGGTGCGGAGCTGGATGACCTCGTAATAGTGAGCCGAGGGAACAAACAGATCGTGGGGGTCTAGAGTTCAGAAATGGAATGTCAGAGATCAATATGCACACAACGTAGAAATACAAGAAAAAGAATATTAAATATTTACAGCTATATATATATATATATATATATATATAAAAACAGGTACCCCTCATAACACAGGATGAGGTAAATCGAATGTTTGCAGATCCTTTATATAACCAACCCCGTATTTGTAACGTAGGAGCAGTTGTTAGTCTGAGAAAAACAACATTTTTTACTGAATGCAGGGTAACACATTAATTGACACTTGGCAGAAATACCCATAACTCCTGAAGTACAAATCATGAACATATCATGAACAAATCATGAACAAATATAGTTGCTACTTGAGATAAAAGATGTGTCATGAGTCATTAATGATGAACAAACATGAGGTCAGTATCTCACTTGTGTTACTCATGACTTGTTCCTTCAGTAGCTCACAAAGGTTTACAGGATTAACGGTCATATCTGTAGTAACAAATACAGTAACTGCTTGAGATAAAAGATAAGTCACGATTCATTAATGATGAATTAACATAAGATCAGTATGTAACTAAGACGTGGTTTGTGGTTTATTAATACACCAGTAATAGTGTAAAACTATATTATTTGTGCCCTGTCAAGTAAAGTGTAACCGAATGGAGTTATAGCTACACAGTAACTCAATGTAGTATTACATGAATTTTACTGCGAAGCAACGCAATGTTACTATACGGGAAGTATCACAGGTGTTAGTGTGGTAGTCTCAGTCTCACAGGTTGAGTATTTCACATTGATTAAAGGATAATGACCATCAGTACTAATGTAAAGGTCATCAATACTACATAATTATATAATCCTTTAAGCAAGTTCTTTTGCACTATTAATGGTGTTAGACTCCCTCTTTCTCCTTACCAGAAAAGAAGATGAAGACCTGGACCGCTCTGTCATATTCCTTTTTGCAGTCCTTGTCCTCGCAGTACAGGGGGTAACATGTGTACCCCCCTGTGTCGGCCCCTGTGCTGTTGGCTAAAATCAGGGACCCGTGCCGCTCGTGTTGGGTGATCCTGCCGAAGAGAGCAAATATTTGGAAGAGCTTATTCTCCCCTAATTCTTGGAGCATTGACAGACAACTGGATTTTGGACTTTATCCATCCATCTTCTAAAACTGCATGTCTTACTCGGTGTCGTGGGTGGTCCAGAGCCTATGGGCAGGGAACAACTCAGAATGGGGCACCAACCTATCGCAGGACACACATGCACTATTGACTCAAACCTACCGGCAATTTGGTAACTCCAATTAACCTCAGTTTGTTTTTGGACTGTTGGGGGAAGCCTGAGTGCCCAGAGGAAATCCCATAAAGACACAGGGAAAGCATGCAAACTTCAGAAACATGGAAGCATGGTGGAGACTGGAATGCTGGTTCCAGAGATGTGAGGCAGCAGTGCTGTTACACCACCATGGCAAATATGGGCTTTATTCATTGCTAATTACTTCAACACTATGTAAGGATAATAATGAGAAGAAGCCAGCAACCTGTGACTGAAACACTCTTGTGTTCATTGCTGGATCTTACCTGAGTCTGCCATCATTCTCGTCCTCCACGTATTGAGGGACAGCCCACTGCACAGGCTTTCCCTTGCATCTCAGTTTCAGGGTGTGGCCAGCTGAAACCATTAGCATGTCCCCTACTCTCTGGAACTTCCCTTTCTCCAGGACCTGCGTGATGAAGGTCTCCACCTGACCTGGCTTTGACTTTGCTTCAGTCATGGATGAGGAGGCCTTGGATTTCCCCCCACCCCTGACTCGGCCTTTTGCCTTCCCCTTGGACTTCTGGTCTGCTAGCTTCTTGGGGCTACTGTCTTCCTTTCCCTGGCATTGTCCTGTACATGGAAGACACCAGCAGAGCCAGGTCGTGCTATACATTCGCTGGTTCTAGCATTTCTTTGGAGTGTAGTGGATACTTTATTCTCTAATGTTGCACCAAACAAGGTTAAATATATTTAAAGAACCTATCTGGGAAATAAACTGTGTGTTAAGATAGACATTCGATTGCTAAATGATGATAACAAAGAGAGATAGAAAAAGTAAGAGTTCACAGTACATCAATGAGATCTCAGTGGGGTCCTGTAGGGCTCTCAATGGGTCCTGTGGTTATGAGGGGAAATCCAGTGACGAAAAGTCCAATAAGGGAACTTACCAAGTTTGAGAAGAAGAACAGCAATGATAAGAGCACTCAGGACCAGCCTCAGCTTCATAGTTGACAGATTAAATCCAGCAGCATAAGACGTGGCCCCTGGTTCTCCAAAACCTTCCAGTGTCCCAATTTCTCACAGCATTGGGGGAAGAGGGAATGCAAAGCAAATGGTCAGCTGTTTACTGCTTTCACACAAATTCCTTGGGCACAAGAGAATGACACTAACACCCGAAATTCCATGTAGTACACTCAATGGTCCCATTCAAGGGTGACTCTGCCAATCACAGGATAAGGAGGCTGGCACCGCCCCCTGAAATAGCACAGAATGTTTATATAGCAGGGATGGTTTGCAGGAGTACACTCAGTACAGCCACACATCACTGAATTCCTTTTATTGGGTTGCGGTTATAATTTCAAACCTTTATTTTTACATTCAAGGCAATATTAAAAACAACCAAATACTTATCTGAGGAGGTATATCTATAAAAAAACAGACTAGATTTCTAAAATCTCAAGATATATTTCTAGTATTTTATTTGTTTTCTGCAGCTGTATCTTGTACACGTATGCTAAAAACTTTGTAGATGTCAGAAGTACACATGCCGTATATAGACACACATGCATTCTTTACATGGATGGATGAGTGAGCAGTATGAACGAAGGCATTTTGCAGCCATAATGAATGTGTGTATGAAATCAGGTTTGTGAAACCTGTTAACTGCCAGAACTGTGTGTTCTTGAGTTTGAACAGAGATTTTAAGTATATAATGTTATATGCAAAATTTCCCCATTTAGTTAGTAAATGAGTTATCAGTACTGTTACAGAGTGTACTTGTCACACTGGCGGGGTTGACAGTGAAGCGTGATGCAGGTGAAAAGGAAGCAGCCAAGGACAGGAACAGAGGTGCTATGAAAACCCCATGTGGGGACTTTATTCTCCAAAAGGAGCAAGGCACACAAGTGACCAACTGACTACAACAAACAACCACAATGACCGACAAGATAACTCAGGACACGGGAGCTCTTATACAGAGGAACACCAGGGAAGAAACGAGGGGCACCTGTGACTGATTAACATAGGGCAAGAACACGAGGTAACCATGACGAGCAACAGGCGCGGCTAGTTATCAGCGCCGCCTGCGGGAAACATCGGGGAAAAAGGCCAATAGGGCGGGGCTGGACGTGACAGTATGAGGTGTATAGGCCCAATCAGGGGTGTTTTAATGCAGGGGGTTACCCAGGCTGAAACCCATGGGCCTCTACTAAAGAGGGACCTCAACTAATATTATATAATAAAATCCCCCCCCTCAACAACTCAAATAACCCAAGGACCTGTGACCATGTTACTGCACCTCGGCGCCTAACACAGAAGGCCTTCCCTTATGCTTACAAAAGCTTATTCCAAATGTAAATGTGCTTTAGTGTACTTAAGTATACTTGACCTAAAGTATACTTGTTTGCAAGTACAGTTTGGTGTATTTTTGTGTACTTTTAAAAAGTATACTATAAATGTAAATGTGCTTTAATGTACTCAAGCAAACGAACTTAAGTATACTTGTTTGCAAGTACAGATTGATGTATTTTTTTTGTACATTTTTCAAACATACACTTTACACAACAAGCTTTATTTTAAATTTACTAAAGAATATTTAGGAAGAATTATACTTGATTTTCATTTTTGATTATACATTTAAAGGCATGTTTTAGTATAATGTTTAAAGATTACATTTAACCAATTTAATTTAAAGTACATTTAAAATCTCATCACAGTGTATACTTGTATATTTAAATGATGCCACTAGCGTACTTTCTACCTATAAATTAATTGTACTGTGCTATTTAAAATTGCACTACACCAAAACATTCCCATATAAATCACAAGACATTTTTAAATCTGTTTTCAAGCGCTTTTTATTACCTTAGTATACCAGTAAATATTTTATTTGCTGACAACATAGCTCTTTTTTCCTCTGATAAAATGTGTGCCTTTGTGTCTGTATCTTAACTTTGTTACACTATCTAACCTCTCTGAATATTTCACTTCATCACCTCAGGCTACGTCCAAACTGCTACGTTTTCATGAAAAAAATCTAGCCTTTTCGTATATTTTACAAAAGTATTTCTGAACCGGTGCTGGGGGATATGCCGGCCGATCGATCCATCTGTGCCCAGGCAGCTTCCCCCCCCCCCCCCCCACTTTGTTTTTCCGTGTCAGGTTCGGCGTGAAACGGCGTAAAGACGGTTACAGCCGCAGCCGGACTTACCATATATGGAACTAAATTTTACACAAAAATAAATTTGTATAAAACAATCCTGCTAGTAACGAACAGTAGTAACATTGTAGAGATCTGAAATTCACATTTTGGATATGGAAAGTATCAAAAACTAATTGCGTTTTTACTAGCTAAGAACGTTATTTTTACTAGCAAGAATTAAGCCATGACGAGTAATTCTTATACTAATAAAAGACAATCTGGCCTTCCATACACTGATGTATTAGTACCTAAGTACAATACAAGGCAGAGGGACATTTTTTGGCAGGTGAAAGTCTTTAGGATCAGATATCCATCCATCCATCCATCCATTTTCTGTAACCGCTTATCCCATCTGGGTTGCGGCGAGGGTCCTGAGCCTATCCCGGAGGCTTCGGGCGCAAGGCAGGGAATAATTTCAATCCAAAGACCAAACAGATTTAAGAAAATTATTTTCCCATCCTATTAAATAAAGTGTTTTTGTTTAATGCATTTTTTCAATCACATCTTGTCATACACTCAAACTCGACAACTGAATGCATTTACGGTGCATTTTATTTGAAGAAAAACAGGTTAAAAAAAAGGTGGTCTTTAGATAACAGCAAACTTAATTATATTTTTCCCAATTTTAACAACGAAAGACCATAAATTTGAGTAGTGATTAAGTGTACCATGGTTATACATTAACATGCCATTTCTGTCTTCTACTGAACTGAAATATGTCAAGCCTAGCTTAGAAAAACACTTTAAAAGTACGCCTGGAAAACATTTCTTAGAAAGTCACTTAGTAAGATCAGTAACATATATTTCTGTCCTACTTAAGTGATACTTAAGTGCATTTTTAGAAGTCTTTCAGTGACCTTTTAATGTAATATAGGCACAAGTTAAAGTGTACATACAGTATATACCTTTAAGACATTTTAAAACAGTATTTCGAAAGTGTAGTACAACTACACTTATTTATATTCCTGAAGTACATACTTGATTGTATTTTAGTGCAACTAAAGTGTCCCAATATAAAGTAGTATTAGCATTTAATGAATTTAATGTATATTAAATTTGAAATATAACTTAAATATACTTGAGTCCAAATATGTTGTTCCAAAATAGTGTATTTAGTACACATTAAAGTGCAATTAAAATTTGGACATTAATAATACACTCTCTTTTTTATAAGAAAGTTCATTTCAGTTCATTCAGTACATTTTGTTTTTCCCACCAGGGACGTCACATTGTCCATGGATATCAGCAATAGCTGAATTCATTGCAAATAATAAACTGTACTGCATAATATTTTTTTCTCTGTACTACGTGTTCCAAAAGTCAAAAAAAGTTCTGTTGCATATTGCAATAAGGCATAACGACAAATATGTAAGTAAAAATAACAAGCTTTTGTTTCACACCTACATCTCCATAAAGCATATTGGTATAATTCTTTTTAAAGTATGCTTGAAATGACGTCCTGTTAAACCACTGAAATTTTTGAGTTGTGTAAATGCATTAACCTCTTTTGATATGTACACCTGACATGTTTTACATTCAAAAGCATTTGACAATAAATTATATTCATTAATATATGCTAAATACAAAAAAATGCCAGAAGAATGCATGCAGATTATTATATAACTTGCTACCCTGAAGTAGACAGTGGGACGCTGTACTTTCCCCATTTCTCCCCTCTTGCCCCGCATCCCTTGCCTATAGTTTTGTCTGAGCATGGATCGGATCAGCGGTCTGGTACTGTGCTTTCAGCAGTCGTTGCTTTTGTACACTGTGACGGACCCCGTAAGCAAAGTAGATGAGGAGGCCTGTAGAGATGAAACACACACAAGCACACATCAGTTGTCACCATCCCAGTTATCTAATCCAGCCTGTGAAACACGCGTTCGGGTTTCGGCGTCGTACCCACTGCCATCCAGACGGCATAGCGAATCCAGGTATCACTGCCCAGCTGCACCATAAGGTAAATATTAACGAAGACGCTCAGCACAGGAAGGACCGGTAAGAAAGGGACCTACGAACAAAGACATTTTGTAGCTCAAAAGTCCATATCAAGCACCTTTATTTGTATCACAAAACTGCAACGCAAATGATTGGGAAGTAATCTACTAGCTGTTCCTTACCATAAATGGGGCCTTGGTTGGACTTTGGGGTTGTCTCCAGATAAGGATAACAGCAAGCAGCAGGATTAGTGCGATTAATGCAACAAGCACTATACTCCAAATCGCTTTGTTCAACAAGGAGTCGATTGCTTTGGTTAATATAACACTGATAGAAATTACAAGGGCAACTGGAAGAGCAAATGTATATCTCATTAATATCCACAGATATAACAAGGCATAATATCCCATTTGTATTAATTTGGCACTGGAAAAAATGATTTTAACCGTAACGACTGATTGCACAACATTATATAAACAAATTATGGCTGTTGCAACACAATTAAATTATACTCAGTTTTCAATCTCTTTCCTGATATCAATAGTACAGAGATATTTTTATCAAGGTTTTCCTACTTACCGATTAAGACCATACAGCTTGATACAGTTACAGAGGTTTTGGAGGTTGGGTTTGATGGTGGGTTTAAAAGTGTTAACTTGGAGCTTGATTCCCTTTTATCTGTATCCTTAGAGTCTTTAGAGGGATCCGGCTGATACCTAAAAGAACAGAGCAAATGCGCAGCCTGTAGCTGAATAGCAGCCCGTCCAGACACAGATACGTTCTTGTGAAACTAAGGCCTTGTCCACAAGTACACAGGCATTTTTTTAAAACGTAGCTTTTCCTGCATTTTGGCCTTTCGTCCAACACGCAAATGGCATTTTAGGTCACTGCAAATGGAGCTCCGTCCAGCTGAATTCAGCTAAAACTCCGTCCAGGGTGAAGATTTTCAGAAACTCAGTTTTCAGTGTCGACGTGTAGTGAGAGAAAATCGGGTTTTTGGCTTGTAACGTCAAACAATTTTGTAACGTTATCTACTCTGTTTGACGTCCGAATATGCAGCGTTCGCTTTTTACATTAGGCGAGTTTGCTCTTGATGGCGCGTGGTTAGCATTTTCATGTGGATGGGTTTTTTTTAAATACTATTTGTGTGGATGGGGTTTGTTTTTTAATAACAGAGGAAAAACACAGTTTTTAAAAACACCCATGTATGTGTGGACAAGGCCTAACACAGAGAACTGTTAGCAGGAACGGACATTCCTGTCTAGTACTCACCGAAGAATGAGAATGCAAATTGCCACGAGCGTGTACGCAAACAGAGTCCCAATTGACATCATGTCAACCAATGCTTTTAGGTCAAACAATAAGGCCATGATCGCTGGAAAATATGACAGAGTACTTGCTTTAATTTTCATGGTACATTGGTGTAATAATTAATGTGACAATATTATATTGCTATCTTGAGACTTTTTCATTAGGTCTCAGTATTAATTTTGTTATAGGTCTTTCGAGGTTAATCAAAAAGTTGATTGCAGTTAATCTTTTAACTCTTTATAATGGTTTCAGATGCATTTTCATTGTCCTTAGTTCCTCATGATAAGCAAGTAGAAAATATTCCAAGTTTAAATCTGCCAACTTACCTGCCACAAAGCCAGATGCAAGTGTGGCCACAACAGGACTCTGACGGGAGCTGACGTTGCTGAGCGATTTAAACAGGAGTCCGTCTCTTGCCATAGCAAACAGGACCCGAGGCATGGGGAACATGGAGCCGAGGAGGCTGGCGACCCAAAATGCTACGTTACTCTCCCTTATAAAGCGGCCACATGACTTTGTGACTGGTAAAATCTGACTTTTCGACGGTACCTGGTGGAGAGGGCACACAGAGACCCCACGGCTACTGCATACTTTGCGGGTCCCCAGCCGATGTACGTAAAGGCGACGGGCAGGGGACTGTGGAGGCTGAGCTCGTAGTAAGGCTGCATCAGGGTCAGGGCAGCTGACACTCCAAAGTAAGCCAGAAAGCAGATGAGCAGCGAGGCCACTATCCCCACTGGGATGGACTTCTGGGGGTTCTTCACCTCCTCGCCTGAGGAGAGTTGGGAATAGCCTTGAGCATGTTTCCTAACGCCGCATGTTTCTGTTTTAACCACTACATGGACCATTAATTAAAATTTGGTAGGCAAATAACATTTTAAAAATAATTCAAATAATATAATGCAAAAGAGCCACACACAGTTATGGACCAGTAAACTTTAAATGTTTTCAATCGATATTTCTGTCACGCCTAAACATTATTAATGCAATCCACTCTCAAATATGAAAAGATGTCTGATCTACTGGAAATGTAGCCAGCAGAAGTCAAGTCCTACTGCAATCAGCATACAGGATGAAACAGGACGTCCTTTTTGACAGCCAAATGCAACACTCCTGGATCCTTGTTCCCACTATTTGCCAAATTGCCAAGAAAGTATTAAAATTGAACTCAAGATTGTTCTTTTATGGAACCCTGTCAAAATTAGATTTTCTATTTTGGTATGACTGGGTTTAACTTTCTACTTGAAAGCTAAAAATACATTATCACAGTATAAAAGATAAATTATAATTGTTGACTATGTGCTGTTCTTGTTTCACTATTCATTTTACTGAAATCTGTAGAATCAAGGTCATTCACATCTAGGGTTACATACCCTTGATATATGTACTGCTTTGTACAAATGTCTGGAATAAACTGAAATGACTTAACTTCTCCCTTTTTAATGCTAATACATGCATTGCATTCCAGTCATCGAAATATGATTATATGTTGATTAAATCAGATTTTTTTTGTTGTTAATGCTATTAAAAAGGTTTAAAGGGATAAAGATGAAATTCTGTCTCTTGGTGTACTGTAGTGTGTGAAAATGTGTATGTCCTGTGATAGACCTATATCCTTTCCAATGTACCCTGTGCATCATGGGTTAGGGTCCAGACTCACTGCTACTCTGTACTAAGCAAGTGGTTGTGGGACAAGGTTGGATGGGTGGATGGATGAATGGAAGGAGAAAGCTTGATAATGTCTAAAACTTCATGATATTGGCCCTGTTTATTATTACATTGGAAATTTTATGGAAATAATAGAGAGGATGGCAGCGTTACCTGTGGTAGCAATACAATCAAATCCAACAAAGGCATAAAAACAAGTGGCAGCTCCTGCCAGGGTCCCCTCAAAGCCGTAGGGGAAGAATCCCCCAACGCCATATTCACCCGTCAAATTCACCGTAGAGGACAGGTTTCTAAATGGAACAGAGTGAAACAGGAAACACAGAATCAAGGCCAACTGAAAAGTCTACCTGAGGAACTCTTGAGAACACAAAAAGAGCACATTATCATTTCTACTTAACGTACTTCGCTTCCATGGTGGCATTTAGGATGGTTTCCTCACTGATACTCCAGTTGGCTAAGTTGCCTTTGATGAAGCCAGAGATGATAACAAAGACCAGCACTGCTATGTTAACAGCTGTGAAGATCTTATTGACAGTTGTAGATTCCTTAACACCAAATGCTAGCAGGCCTGCAGTAAAACAAAATCGATTAGGACATTTCTATTTGAGTCTACAGGCACTGGAAAAAAACACTGAATTATGGGATGATTTGTATGCCATAATTTTAAAAGTAATAATGGGCAAACAGACAAATAAATTACATAAAAATAAAAAGTTCCCGTACTTGCAAGAAGAACAATGAGACCCGCAGAGAAGAAGTCTGGATAGGGAGCGAGCCCAGGCAGATCCATGGCGGCATGTTTGCCGAGATAATTTGCAATAACATTTCCAAGAAGGTCATCAAACGTGCTGCTCCATGCCCGGGCGACGCTAGACGTACCTGTATGAAGAAAAGATCATGTGTATTAATCATCAGTCAATCAGACATTACAGCATTAGACATTTTCAGCAGTTCTGAGGCTTGGTACAATGGAGCCTCGCTTTTTTGTTTTTTGGAATTGTATTGTTCAGAGTTTAGTGGTATCAGACGGAATGCAGGTCTTGCCTATGACATAGGAGAGGAGCAGATTCCACCCTGTGACAAAGGCCCACACCTCCCCTACAGTCACGTAGCTGTACAGGTAGGCAGAGCCCGTCTTGGGCACCCGGGAGCCGAATTCAGCGTAGCACAGCCCGGCAAAGACAGATGCGACGGCAGCAATGAAGAAGGAGACGATAATGCTGGGCCCGGCGACCGTGCGAGCCACTTCCCCTGACAGCACATACACCCCTGCTCCAAGGGTGCTGCCCACCCCCAGGGCCACCAGGTCAAGCGTGACAAGGCAGCGCCGAAAGTCGGACTTTTCCCCCTCCGGCTCGAGGGGCTTCCTGCGGCTGAGTTGCCCGAAAAAAGACAGGACCTTGGCACATACCATCCTGTGGACGGGAATCAGGACCCACATTCAGTACCTGTCAAGTCTAGTTAATACACCGGTTTCACCTGAAGAGATTCACTAACTTAAACAAAATGTCATTAAAAATATATAATTTCAATAAATAATTAATATTCTTTTTATAAGACACGGAACAGCAAAATATAGTACAGCAGAGGGAGTAAGGACATTGAAAAATTTTAATTTTAACGAAAAAAAAAAATTGAAACAGCCTGTAGCTGTGATTCTGCTCAAAACAGACGAATCTTCTTTGGACCACTGAAATATTAATGAATTAAGTAACTTCAGCCTTTTCTCAACACTGATATTTGGCAGTTTCAATTAAAATATATAATATAAAAATCTCTAATTTAAGATTAGTTATATGCTTACGCATAACTGATAGCAGTAATTTCTACCAGAAAGACATGCTATTTATGTTGAAATATGTTTCACATACCTTTAAATGTTCAACGTACCATGTAGAGCACTCTGCCTTCCGGATGCGTTGAAGAATATATAAATGAAAGGTAAATTAGTTTTTCTCCTTTAAACCCTTGGCAGAAGAAAATGTGTTTATCATTGTCCTGATATACTTTTGCTGATGGCTTTCTTTCCCACTCACATGTGCTTGCACCATGACTTTAGAAGTTTTATCATTACGCCGTGTTAATATTTCATCCAAAAGGTGTCATAAGGAATATGCCGACCAACCAGAGAAACAGATAAATACTGTACGTAAAAATTGGTGCTAAAGTTCACGGTGTAAATATACCCTAACCCCTGAACAAAAAGAAAAAAAAGTTACGGCACCATTAATGTACACCTGCTATCTCTGATATTTGCACTTACCTGTACAGTTGCAGCCCGTCTAACAGTGACTCCCTCACCAGGAGGACTGCCAGAGCTCTTTTATTCTGAATTATTAGTGATTGAATGATTGACATTAAATTCCTATGGCCACTGTAGTTAGGAACAATGTTTAACCAAATAAACTTTCCATTTAACTGACCGTTCCACCAGACGGTAATGTAAAATAAACACATTCGTCACATTCAATACTTTCACGTGAAATTTCAGGTGCTGTACTCAAACAGTAACCTGCACAACTAGAGATTCAATAACATAAATGTGTAAACGGGGATGGACAGTATTTCTGATCCATGTATTTAAAATACCTATTTTAAATATACATTTTAATTACAAAATTGTATTTTGGAACTTTCTAAAATATGAACACTGCAGTCATGCGCCATTTGCATTCTGGTAATTCATTACATTCTCAGCTGATTTTGGTCGGTGAAATCAACTGGGCAAACCAACTAAGGAAGCATGTACCAGAAATAAACAGACCCATTGTCCGCAGAAATCCGCGAACCAGCGAAAAATCCGCAATATATATTTAGATATGCTTGCATATAAAATGTCAAAGCGTGATATAGCCAGGGATCACTGTACAGTCAGTAGTCGCGAAGTATTGTTGCCATGTTCTGGAGCCCTACTGAGCATTTTCTTGTCTCTCGTCTTCCGTGTTTATCTTGCCTGCTCTGCCCGCCTGCCCTCTCCTGCCTGCCCCGCCTGTCTCACCTGTCCTCCCTGACCTGCCTCCGTGGTCCCCACTTCCCATCCGTCGTCCCGTCCTGTGTGTCTCCATAGGACTGACTTCCCCGGCTACCGACCTCTGGCGATCTTCCCAACCACGACTCCTACGCAGTGTTTTGGCTTTTGTTAAACTCGGGCCCGTAATAAATCCATGGGTCTCCCGAAGCCAGGGATCCGTCTCCTCCTCCTCGTCTGTGCGTTACAGAATACTTTGCCTACACAGTATGGATCCCGCGGAGACCCAACACCTGCAGCAGCAGGTAACCCAGCTGACCACCCTCGTGTCTCAGCTACTAGAGGGACAAGCTGAGTGCACCCCGCTGCCGGCTTCCCCACGCAGGGCTTCCGCTCCTGTTCTGGTCGCTATGCCCAAGAAGTATAATGGTGATCCTAACCAGTGTCGGGCATTCTTGATGCAGTGTGGGCTGTTTATCGATGAACATTCGGATCGCTTTGTGGAGGACACCGCTCGCGTGCGGTTTGTAATCTCGCTCTTGACCGGAAGAGCCCGCGAGTGGGCGATCGCTCTATGGATGGATGACAGCCCCTTGCTGGACTTGGTGCGTGAGTTCCAGCAGGCCTTCACTGAGGTTTTTGTTCACCCCGCAGTGGGAAGAAGTTTGGGAGACCGGCTGTTAGACCTGAACGACAGTCCTGGTCGCACCTTGCCATGGATTTCATCACGGATCTTCCCCCGTCCAACAGGCATACGGTAATCCTCACTATTGTGGACAGGTTTTCGAAGATGTGCCGCCTGTTGGCTCTCCCCAAACTACCCACAGCATCCAGACTGGCGGATCTCTTGGTCACCTGGATCTTCCACCACTACGGCCTCCCCGAGGACATCGTGTCGGACCACGGGCCGCAGTTCACGTCCCAAGTGTTCCGAGCCTTCTGCAAGAAGCTCAATGTCACCCTCAGCCTGACCTCGGCCTATCATCCTCAGTCCAATGGGATGGCCGAACGCATGGATCAAGAGGTGTCCAAGGCCCTGCGGCTGCTGTACAAGGACAAGCCGACCGAATAGGCTACACACCTGGTATGGGCTGAGTATGCTATAAACACCTGAGTTAATCCAGGCACCAACCTCTCACCCTATCAGTGTGTTCTAGGTCATCAACTGCCCCTCTTCCCATGGGACACGCCACGCAGCAACATGCCATGAGAGGAGGCCTGGTGAACTGGTCTGGCGCCGGACACAGCAGGCTCTCTCCCGTCAAGTCCAAAGACAGAAGGTTCATGCAGACCGACGCAGGCGCTCCGCCCCCATCTACCGAGTGAGCCAGCGGGTCTGGCTCTCCACCCGCAACCTCAAGCTACCTATGTGTTGGAATTTGTCGGCTCACTTCATCGGGCCGTTCCAGATTGTCCGGCAAGTCAGACCTAACACGTATCGTCTCCAGCTCCCCCGTGTGTACCGCATTTGCCCCACGTTTCATGTCTCCCTCCTGAAACCCGTGCGTTACAGCCTGGTGCACCCGCCAGACGGAGTGGCGGTCCCGCCTCCTCAGGCCTTGCCGGATGACTCAGGGGTGTACCAGATGCGTGCCCTCCTGGATTCCTGGCGCCGTGCCGGGGTGCTGCAGTACCTCATGGACTGGGAAGGATTCGCGCCAGAGGAACGCTCCTGGGTGCCAGCAAGGGACGTCCTGGACCTGGACCTGGTGACCTCGTTCCACCGCTCTCACCCTTCCCGACCGGCTCCCCGGCCTCGAGGCCATCCACGGCGGCTTCCGCAGCCCCCAGGAGGTGGCCGTCAGGGAGGGGGCTCTGTCACGCCCGCAGGGGCGGGACATCACAGCAGGGGCCGATCACCGCTAATTAGATCGGCATCTTAAGCAGAGCGACTACAGCTAGTAGTCGTGAAGTATTGTTGCCATGTTCTGGAGCCTTACTGAGCATTTGCTTGTCTCTCGTCTTCCCTGTTTAACTTGCCTGCTCTGCCCGACCCGCTTGTGTTGCCCACCTGCCCTCTCCTGCCTCAACCGTCCTCCTTGATCTGCCTCCGTGGTTCCCGCTTCCCGTCCGTCGTCCCGTCCAGTGTGTCTCCGTAGGACTGACTTCTCCGGCTACCGACCTCTGGCGATCCTCCTGACCACGACTCCTGCGCAGTGTTTTGGCTTTTGTTGATCTCGGCTCCGTAATAAACCCACGGGTCTCCCGCAACCAGGGGTCAGTCTCCTCATCCTTGTCTGCGCGTTACAGTATGCGTGATGACGTCATGTACGCAAATAATTGACAAGGAGGTTAGTTTTAGTTTAGTTTTTACAGATATTTTAATGAATGGTCATTGTAGCCAATAGTTGATTACTTGTGCTGACCCAAGCGACACAGAAACATTAAATTCATGTTTAAAGTTTTTAAGATGTTGCTGAGTGAAGTGCTTTTATTGTGTTTGTCATTTTTCATTTTAAATTCCGTCATTTTGACTTATTTGCATCTGTGACCCGGTTTATATTTGGTTTTAATTTGCGTGTTGGGTGATTGGACAGTGCTAAATACAAGTGTCAACGACTCCCAAGATGCTCTGTGAACCCATCATTCAAACCGCTTGCCCGGGTAGTGTGGGACTCATTTAGCCACATCTGTTTGTAGTGTAAACACGAGTATATCCGAGATGATTCCCTGACAAATATGTCACAATAACTGTGCGGGGCAGCGACAAAATCTGAACAGAAGTGGTCAGCTGGACACCTCGGAGCTGGACACCTCAGACAGGCATGAGGTATGAACAGAAATGTGCTTCGGCTGTCTGCTTGTGATCTGATCGCGCAAGACGCATTTTTAAACCAAGTGTAAACAGGGCCTGTGGTCCAAAAAAGGAAACAGTTTTGTCACAGAAATTAAAAAGAAAATCAAATCTTTCTGATTATGTTATTATTCCTTTTTCATTCGACTTATTTCGTTCATCTGAGTGTTCATGTGAGTAGCTATATTTCAGACACTTATATTTGATCATTTGTTTGGTTTCGCATTTGTATTGTGTCTCATTAAGCAGTGAAAAAATGCTGTTATGCTTGGCCATTTGAGCCAGTGTGTCTGTGAAGGAACAGGCTGATATACAAGTATGTGAACGTATTTCTGTTTTTTTTTTTAATACAAAATACTGTAGATTAGTTCGATATATTGCTTGGTGGCTATATTTTGTAGTTTATTTTGATACATTTACACATCACCCCCTGTAGTCCTGCCCCCTCGTTCTTTCCCTAATGTGGCTCCAACCAGCCACACCTTTTAATCATTTGTCTTACCTCTCACTCCAGCCGCTTCACTAGGCCATCTCCCAGAGGAAGATATGGGCACACCATCCGTGGCCACCGCCCCGGCCCCTTGGGGCCTTCCAGCCTGACAGACCCCTCGGGCTCCTCCAGTCCTGTTCCTGCCTGTTTCTATTCTTCATTTGCCCATTCTATCATGGACCCCTGCCCTGTGGTCCCGGCAGTGCTCCCCTCTCCTGGTCCTGCAGCTCCCTCAACACCCTTCCATCCTGGCCCCAGCCCGACAGTCCTCTGGGCTCCACCTGGCCTTGCTGGCCCCTCGGGCCCCCGCCTGTCCCTGTTCCTGCGCCCTTTGCTGTTCTCACCCTACCTACCCTCTGCATGGGTAGCTGGAGTCACTCAGACTATCATACTTACAGGCTAGAAATCAGCTGGATAACCAGTAGGGACAGATTGCTTCTACCATCATTCAAGGATTATGCTTATTGTGGATCCACCATCCAGCAGCGCTGTACAGGGGCAGCCTTCAATAATAACCTGTCCTATGGATGACTGGCCCTTCTAGCAAACAGTGGTGCCCACTTACTGACATGGCACTCTTCTTCACAGTACTGTTTTTTTTCCTCTGGGTCTTGTGAACTGAATTCTCTATGCCCCCTTTTGGTCTTCTCAAAGAGAGTTTGAGTTTGCTGATAATCTTTGAGGAGTCTTCTGGTGCACCACACTGAGTAGCTATGTGCCCATCTTCTCCACATCGGTAACAGAAAAACGTCTTACTTTCTCTCTGCTCCTGGGGATTCCCCCTGTGACTGGACTGGTTCCATCCATGTCCTTCTCCTACAGGGTCTCTCTTTCTCCCATTCCATTCTCAGAGAGGCGGAGAATCCTTAGAGTTCACCATCCTATTCTGCAGTTGATGTTGCAACTCATCTACTTGGTTCTGCAGACACTCTACCTCACTTACTTTGCCTTCTGGGTCCACCGTCACACGCTGACCTTGAACACTACTGTTGGAAGCCATGTGCTGATGTAGTCTGTTTAACTATTGCATTCCAGCACAGCAGAGCAAATTTAGTTGCTACAACTATAGCCCCAGTGGTAGCATTCACCTGTCACACTGAAGTCGTTAGGGTCTTATTGGGCAGTCATCACATAGTCGTTTCCCTCTCCCTGATCTGCAGGAAAGAGGGTGGTCAGTTGACATGTTCCTTTACTTGTAACAGGATGTCAGATTCAACAGCGCCCCGCAACATCTGCTCAACTCATGCACCATCCCTGCCACTGGCTTCCAACCCAACCCTCTGGACTACTTTACTGAGCTTACTCTCCATCCTTCTGAGGAAATTGGATAGCTTCTCACCTGGCCTCTGCCACAGTGATATAAAGGCAAAATACAAATGTTCCCCAGACTCGGAGGTCCCAAAGAGCCTGTCCAGTACTTTAAGATGAAGAGGTGGCCATTAGATCATTCAATCTTACAGCCTGCACTATTTCTAAAGCAGGGCCCTTTACACTTTCTGTAATTCTCTTCCACTCCTCTTGGTCAGAGTAGTCTCACTCCTCAATCATCAAATGGGCTCGTTCCAGCCCGTTATCCAAGCTCTCTTCTCCTGCTGGAGTGGGGCTCAGTCCGGAAAAAACTCTAAGACATCTAAACGTGTTGCTTCTCATTGGAGTTCTCACCATTTTATCCAGGAAATCACGTAGCGCTCTGAAGAGTACCTCTGCTGAAGCAGAAGAAAAGGATTCACCATGTACCCCCTCAGCTCTCTCTCTTTCTTCAGAGCCATTGAGTATTTTCTCTGACGAACAGGTAGCAGTGGTTTCCCTTCCCATCCCCATGAGGGTCCATGATAAATAGGAATAGGGTTAATAGGCCTCAGAAGGAAGAACTACTTAAAACGTAATAATTAGAAAATTGTCTGGCTTCACTGTAGTGTAGTAATTCTCAAACGGTAACCGCACCCTATAAATCGCACACAAAATGCCACCCTTACACCAAACCCTGCACCAACCGGCGCTATCTGTTGGTTGTTGCTCCAGCGTTGCTGACCTGGAGGAGGCACTCACGCTACTCAGATGTGAATGGTGCTGTCCAGACAGTGTAGCAAATCACTGGCACAAAATAACACTCCCTGATTTCAGTAGGGATTCTAAACCCTGGCCAAAAGGCCTTCTAAGAAAGCAGAGAAAGCTACTCTCCGTAGTTAAATAAGTAACAAGGTTAACTTGAAAACAAAAGAAGAAAAGTGTGGTAGTCTTGTCTCTGTGTAGTAGCACTATGCCACTGTAGCCCAACAGACACGGCACTGCAGGTTGATGAAAACTGCACCATATTTTATGTTCTAGAAATTTTGCATCAAATTATGCGTCAAAGATATGGAGCGCAGCCCTCACTGAGTGGATAGCCTCGATGCCTAAAAGAAACATAAGAGAATTCCCCGCTGAAAAAACAACATAGATCAACATGATTTTCATGCGGGTTTCTGCTGCTCAGTGCTAGTTTGGTGCTGGTGTAGCTGGTGGAGCAGCATTGCTGTGCTAGTCTTTCTGCACACGAAGCTGGTCCACCAGCAATGTTTCATTAATGATGATGGGCCGCCGGCACCGACACACAACATGTGCTGGTATAGCATTATGATATTTTTTAGCAGGGAACTCTCATATTAACTTAAATAGGATAAATACTCATAAAGAGATAAGAATACGGTGCCTATGATTCATTCAAGAGGCAATAAATCGTCCATCCAAAAAGCACAGTTAGGTTCAGGCGGTTAACACTCTCTGAGGAGATTTCAGAGGAACATATTAAACATCTCATCCACAATCAGAGTGGTAGATAATACACATAAATTGCAGTAAGATTGGTATGGGAAAACCTTTTATCTGATACCACCAACTCTATCTGTCTAGGAAGTGAGCTGATACGGGAAGAAGGAATGGCCGTGATGAATTTTACTGACTCTTTCTTAATGGTAGGACACAAAGTACATAAAATGCGTTCATCACTGTTCCGGGTTCCAAAGGACAGGCTTTGTAGTCATAATGATTTCTTGTGCGTATTGTCGAACAGTTGGATTTAGTAAATACCCAAGAAAATCTAGGGCTACAAACTTAACACAAACAAGAAAACATCATATAGTTAAATTCTGCTGCCTTGTTTTAATAATTCTTTTCAATCTCTAATCAGCATAAGGTGATTTAGTAGGTGTCCGTGAACAGAATAAAGAAATGCTGATTTAAGAACACGGTATATAAATTTATCATAATAGTTTCCCAGGGAAATATTTTTAATCAGTTGTTTAATTTATTTGAGAACCCATGCCAGTTTTTTTATTTCTAAAGGCAATATGAATAAAGGGTGTTTCATAACTACAAATATGTTATGCCCTGTTAAAATGCCACATCTGTGCTGACGAAGGCTATCTGTAAATGGCAGTACATATGAAAAAAGCATATGCAATCAATTTCAGTAATTGTATATTTTATATTTGACAATGTAGACTAATAATGTGACAAATACAACCTGCTTATATATATTTTATTGTTTCCAAGGATGTAGGAGCTGACTCATCTCTGTAAATTGGCAGGTTTTCGAGTTTTATGTTTTTGTGCTTTTAAGCTCCAGGCCAGTGAGAAGAGGCTTTATGCTGATGCTTAATCAGACCCTGTTCCGAGCAGAAAGCAAAGGATTAGGGTTAAACTGAGCCTTTGGTTATTTTAATGCGGTTGATATAAGAAGCACGAAAAAACACAACCCCAGAGTGGATTTTAAGGCTTCCTATCATGGGGTGCAATGATGCATGTTTAATTTTCCATCCACTCATCTTCCACCCAATTGTCCTGGTTGCAAGGGAGTGGGAAGGGGAGGGGCTTTCCCTGGAAACAAAGGGCATAAGGTCAGGTTACAGCCCAGAGGGAATGGCTGTCCATCATTGGGTACATACACTGTGGGTAATATGCATATGTCAGTTACCTAACAGCAAACCTTCTAATAGCAGGAGAATACCACAGCACCCAGAGAAATCCCACGCAACAAAGGTTGAATGTGCCAACTGACCACACCAAGCAACAGCAGGATTCAGACCCACAACCCTGGAAGCATGGAAGTAAGGCTACAATGTTGCCAATTGAGCCACTATGTCACCCAAAGCTGAGCCTCTATACCATAAATATTTAATTAAGAATCATTCCCTAAGATTGCTGTGTCTTCTAAAGGGCCAGATGTGTGTTCTATCTTCAATCCCATGTCTTTTAAGCAAGCCTAAATGTTTGCACATTCTCCAAGTCTCCACAAGAATTTGTTCTGGCTGCTGCAATCTCTTTCCACAGCTCAAAGACATGTGGTTCAGGTGATTAGTCGGTTCAGGTTCACTAGGCCAAAGACATCTTCATGCTCCCAGGGCCTTGATGTACAAAGTCCATCCTTACTTGAAGATGTTTCCACTGCTCTTTGCTGCAAACTGGGCTGTGTTACTGAGCCTTGACTGTGGCCATGTGCGCTATCACCTACACCACACGTTAGCTGATTTTGTACTTTTGTGCTGCTTGGCCAACTGGGGCCTGGGGGGGGGAACCTAATTCGTAACCCTGCAAATTATTTAAAAGCCAGGAGAATAACATGGTTTTCATAGACTGGGGAGTATCTAAGAAAGACCTGTACTGCAAGTCAATACCATCTTACATTGTAAAGAAGAACCTTCTGTGATGCTTTAATGGTTTCCTTTTCACAAGTGAGCATCTGCTGTTTGTTATGGCAACTTGGTAACTATTCACAAGATTAAATATCCCCAGATGGCTACAGCTGTTTTGGTCATTTTAAACCCACCAATACTGGATTTGCAGCACGTCACACCTGAAGAATTTGAAGATGACAGCTCAGATGTTTATTAATGAATTTTACACACAATTCGCATTTTTGTGTGCTATCATCGCCATGTGTTTTTCTCATCCATTCAAGCCTGGCCTCAAACTTTCGTGGTAAACCAATTACAGCAAACACCAGCCTGTCTTGTTACATGAACATACGAAATGGAGGAGTCAGTTGAAATTGAAATTGAAAGTTTTAGATTTCAAGCAACTTCACATTTTTAACTTTGCATCCATTTTCCAATCGTATCCCGTTTACTTCACTTTTACTTCCGAACCTGCATAGGACAAATGAGTATAAAGAATACATGGGTAGATGTATATTGTAGCGCACAGCAGACCCAGGCAATGCAGCAGCACAAAAGAGACGAGGTGGCTTAATTCAACAAGGGGCGTCCATTTATTTCTAACCCTTTAAAAGTAGCAAGCCCACGGGTGAGCCCTTTTACTGGTGCACATGCCCCATTATTTAAGTGCTGAGCTTCAGTAAAATCTCACATTAAAATCATATGGGTAATCGGGGGTGGGCGGTGGGGCTGTGCCCCAGTTGAGCTTCATGTCTAGCAACCCCCCTGACCAAACATGACCATCAAGCGTCAACGCACACACCCGACACCCTCCGCCGTCCTGATTACTCACATCACACACGGTGGGCGCACACACACCACTATTTACGACACATAACATCAAATGCTATATATGCCACCAAGGTACAATACAGTAACAATACAATAGACACTAATTACACACAACTATTTACATTATTTAAATGGCTGGCACCGGCCCAGCATGCCACACTGCCCGATGGAACCCCACTGCCAGACTACTGTTCATTTGAAACATTTTATATTATAAAGCATTAGAAAAAACAAATATTTTATCATATTGCTCCACATTTTTGACATTTATTCAGCAGTAGCATTACTGGGGCTGCTGGGGTTCAGGGCCTTGTACAAGGACCCAGTGGTTGTGTGATTACTGTCAGTTTTGTTCCATTATGTCATGTCATATTAATTACTTAATTAAGCTTTCTGTTGCTAATTCAGCATAAAATGAATCATCTGAAATGTAGTTTGACTCTCTTGAAGTCTGAGTAGTTTTGGGAAGGTGACTGAAACTTATTTATCCTGATTTTTGGAGGGCTATTTTTTAAAAGTAAGTGGACTTTTATTTAAGCATGGTTTTGGACCGCTCTGCCCACCTGTAGTCCTGATGCCGGACTGGAAACAAGTGATTTGGAATACAGTCATTTAAAAATGAAAATAATTATATACCGTATGTGAAACTGTTTGTGAGACGACTTAGATGAATTTATTTTCTTGCTTCGATGACTGTATTTTATGTGCATCCAGTGTGAATCATACATCTGCCTGCATGATACTCTGGAAAGAAATACATTTTAATAACTAACCTCACTGCCTAAAACTTTGTAATATTTTCAATTTTAATGTACACTTTTACTGATAGGTAATAGTTAATAAGACATTGCATAAACTAAAGCGGAGACAAGCCATATTAGCGAAATTTTTGCAACACACAGCGTGGGCTTCATTGCAGGGGGTCCGCTAAAGGGGAATTCGCAGAGTTATTAGCAACTGGCTTCTTCCAGAAGCACTATGGCAGGGGAAGTGAGACACGTCCTTTTT
>JAAGVU020000002.1:7262668-7313152 GCA_011763525.2 Mormyrus iriodes
CCCTTAGAATGGTCTAAATGGGCCTTATGAGTACCCTTCCAATGAAAAAGGGTGTCGTTATGAAGTGCCCTTCTAGTGGAGAAAATGTGATGCAGTGCCCTATGAAGTGCCCTTAGAATGGTCTAAATGGGCCTTATGAGTACCCTTCCAATGAAAAAGGGTGTCGTTATGAAGTGCCCTTCTAGTAGAGAAAATGTGATGTAGTGCCCTAGAAGGTGCCCTTACAATGACCTAAGCAGCCCCTATGGGCTCCGTTCGAATGAAAAAGGGTGTTGTTATGAAGTGCCCTTTATGTCACCCCTACATGATTAAGTGTCCCTTTCCAACAGAGGAAATGGGATGGAGTGCTATAAAGGGTGCTCCTACATGGCAGGAAAACATGATGAAGTGCCCAAATAGGTGCCCCTCCAGTGGATAAAATATAATGCAGTACTGCATGAGGTGTCCGTCCGTGTGGGGTGGGGTGTCCTATTGGCTGCCCTCCAGTGGATAAAATATGCCATATAACCTGCCCTTTCAGGTGAGCAAACATGATGAAGTGCTCTTGTGATAGATAGAAAATATCAACCAATGAGGTATTGCTAATGTATGTACTCCGCTTTTATATACTGACTAGGGTAATGATGGAAAGCTGTAACACATATTTTAGTCTAGATGCCTAAACAGGTACATTGCTTAGCTGATTTTATGATAACGAGTGCACTCAATTTAGAAATCATGTAGAGAGCACTTAAGTAAGGAAACAATTTTAGGATAAATTGTACCATTCTTCTGCTGGGGGGGGGGGGTACACATCATGTAATAAGTGCCCCTTTTATTTTTCTGCCCCCTGCCCTTCAAACCGCTTGGGCCCGCCAATGCCCAGCCCCGTGCCCTCTGCTGCCTGGGAGAGTCTTCAGATGTCTCTGACATCCCCAATAAGTGGTTTGAAGATGGATTATGTCACAAAATTGTATCTGTTCTAGGTTACTGTAGTAATTCTTCAGCTTCCCATTAGAGGGAGACATTTCTCCTTCTTACATTCTTTGACTGGCACACTGTGCAAAAAGTCCATGTATTGTGTCTTGCCCTACTGAGTTCTCCAAACCATTTCTCTTGTGACTTGCAGCATACAAGAAAAGTATGGAAGATGCCATCGCTTCAGAGACCTCTGGACACTTCTGTCGGATCCTTGTCTCTCTGGTGCAGGTATTTTTCTTGACAAGCAAAGTGGGGCACGACCCATGGTACAAAAAGACGCTAACTTCATCATGGTTATCGGATGTCATAGCACCAGTAGGGGTCAGAACATTTTTAGTATTATTCTCAAACCTAAAGTCACCGCATGTTTGCTCTGTTCTCTAGGGAGCTAGAGAGGAAGGGCCAGCAGACATCGGAAGGGCAATGGAAGATGCTCAGGTGAGTGAACTTGTCCATTCGCTATCAAGAATCGTCAGACAGTTTATTTACATTCATGTTGGCGAATTTAATGAATTCCCGCCATAAATCTGATGCTTTTCTCAGTGGACCACCCTGAACCAAGGGTTCAGGTTGAGTTCCCTCTGCCCCCTTAAACACAGACAGTACTCCCACAATATCGGTATAGACATGTCCCTACTGTCCATACCCAAATCTACATCCTTGACCTGAACCAGATCCAACCCAAAACCTCCAAACTGATGTTTTTGGACAGTCTTCAAATAAACTGAAGTGAAAATTTCAGCAAAAACCTCTGTGCACATTAAGGCGTTCTCTGTCTCTATCAGATTTCCTGTTAATTGGTGTTTCATTCTTCAAGCGTTGCCTACAATCTGAGAAATGCTCAGTGATGGATTTGCTGTGAGAATGGCACATTTTGTCATAGCAGACTCACATGTTTAACCACAACTGCCTTATCCATTACACCCACTGCAGAATGCGAATGCTGCATTTTACCATGTGTCTACTGCATAAACTCACTGGCTATTTCGTTTGGTACACCTAGCAATTACCACTATTACCTCCAGAACCACATCAAGGATAGACATGTTTTGTACCTCTTTTCTGTAAACTGCACTTGTAACCTTCCTGTTAACGAGTCAGGCCATTCACCACCTACTTCTTGTAACCAAGGTTATTGTCAGCCACAGAAATGCCACCAATGGGATTTATTGTTGCTCATCACACCGTTCTCTGTAATAATAAAATGCCAGAAGGATGGCAGTCTCTGGGATGCCAGAACCATGATGGATGGCATAAACAGTCAGTCATACCACTATCAAAATCAATTAGATCAGACATCATAGCTGTCTCGATACTTAGCTGAACGCATACCACTTAAACCCGGGTTGTATACCACTTAAACCTGGGTTGATCTACACATGTTCCACTTCTGGAATTTTTTTCTCATCATGGAAATTGAGGGTGGAAATTAAAAATGTAACCTGTGAAAATGTGTTGCATAGGAACTTGGTGATGCGTGCAATGATGACTCCAGTGCTATGGAAACCCGCTTCATGAGCCTGCTGTGCACTAGGAGTTTCCCTCACCTGCGGAGAGGTAAGGCGTTACCCAGTGCTCAAAGCATGTTTGTGGGCAAAAGGATGCAACATGCTACGAAGTGAGGCATTAACATTGTGCACGCTGTACGACTTCGTTCACAGTGTTTCAAGAATTTGTCAAATGCACCAACAAGGATATTGAACAGATCATCAAAAAAGAGATGTCTGGAGATGTCAAAAATGCCATGTATGCCATTGGTAAGGCTTCTTGACTATAATAGGCAAAAACAATAAAATTAGCACACTTGAGGAACTAAACAATTGTAACCCAATAAAACATGAGTGTGTGATGAGCTGATTTTATTTCCTTTCTTACAGTGCGGAGTGTAAAGAACCAGCCATCCTACTTGGCAGACCGCTTATATAAAGCTATGAAGGTATAGTCTTTGTATAGCTGCATGACCTCAATCTACATAATTATTTAAATGGTCTCTAGTAGCTGCACTGGAAAAAATCAGGCAGCTGAAAGGCAGCTTATCTAAGACATGATATTGCCCCCACCACAAGCAGAAAAGGTTATGGGATGACTTGGTAGTCACCATTAAGGTAATTTCATAGTTGACTGTAGCTTTAGTTTATTTAGGCTTCAGGTATGGTTTATATTTCAATGGTCACTTCCTTAAATAACCGTAAATACTGCATGAATTTAATGGGCATTTAGCCTGTTTGCTAATGACTCTGCCTGCTTGCTGTTCAGGGCCTTGGCACAGATGACCGGGCACTTATCAGAATAATGGTGTCTCGCAGTGAAGTTGACCTCTTCAACATTCGCAAGGAATTTAAAGACACCCATGATGTCTCCCTCCATGACTTCATACAGGTTTTGTCATTATATTAATCATATTTCTGTGTCAAACTCATTTTAAGTATAGGGCACTTGATACGAGGTTCTTCAGTGGTGCCTTACATTTATTTATATTTAAATATCACATTTTTAATTGACTGTAAATCTGAACTTTTAAGTATCACTAGAAATGTGTTATTTTAGCATATTATTATATCTCTGTATGTTTTCTCTTTTGCATCAATTTCTAAATAATGCAGTTGTTTTTGGTTAATACTTCCTGCTACTGTGAACTGCAATAAAAAAAATTCTATAGCATATTTCCTGCTCATTATGCACAGACTGCCAAACTGAAAATAAGTTCATCACATACCGAGAAGTAATTGTTACCATGCAGAGTAGTTTCTCCAAATTTGTAACTTCATTATAGCTATTCATGTGTAACACGAACTGATTTGACATTAGTGTCCGAGCTATATTGATAGAAAAGTTGAACGTTATCTTTGGGTGGAAGAGGGGGTGGTGAGGCACCAAAGGTTTTTGTGGTGAACTACTTTGGTTCAGCTGTTTAGGAATTTCCCCCTGCATGCATGACTTCCTCTTTGAAGGCAGCATTTGATTGGTGGATGGTCTCTATGGTAAGATGTACTTTGTAACAGGTCTTTACTGGTTTGTGCCTGAGAAATGCCTTTGAATATCAAGAATAAATCATGGCTCTTTTTTCAATTAGCCATCTTTTTAATGACCACCCACCCTCACCCAAAATAAATAACAGGTTTAAACCAGAACAGCGTCCCTTACTACTTGAAGGGAAATTCAGTTTCTGTTTTCAGTTTGTGCGTTTATCGTTTTTTTGTCTGCACATTCGCACCACATATAAATAACTGTTTATAATGTAAAGACGGTTATTTCTTTGGTGTATCTAACATAGTCTAGTCATTTACAGCGTTCAGTTATGTTAATGGCAATCTGCGATGTGCTGCAGTCTGTACCTTAAAACAGTCATCCTGTTTCTTGGTAAAACGATTTGTTAAAGCGACGTGGAGTGCATTGCGATCCCATTGAACCAAGTCTGCATTTTCTTTCCTCTGCAGGGTGACACTTCAGGGGACTATCGCAAAGCACTTCTGGTGCTGTGTGGAGGAGAGGACTAGTACCCTTGTGGCCAGTTGGTTCCATGACACCCCAGCATGATCCACCAATGCTCCAGTGCACTGTGTACCGACAGGACTGTGGATTGGGATAAATAATGGGTCCCTTGTTTGCTTTGGATCTGGTTTTTGCTGCAGCTTTGCCAAAGCAAGCCAACCCACTGTTAGGGCTTCTTGGTAGCATAGGTCACAATTTAAACCCATGTGTTGCACAACTTGTCTTTGTGGGGGGGTACGCAATCGTAAAGACGTCTGTGTATTTTAAAACCAACCAAGAATTACTGTAGAATTAATGTCAAAATGTTAAGCAGGTGCAACTGTATCTACAATCCAGATCTGGAAGCAAGACAGTTGATGCTGTTGCAGTCTGTAAACCATGTTATGCTGTTTCTGTATTCCTGTTAAATATCATAAATAAAAATATACAGGGAGAATAAAATCCATATAAAGTATGTCTTATTGTTTAATGATACAATAGTATTAATGCGATAGAATGATGTTTCAACGTGCACTCATGGCTTTAATGTTTTGTAAGGTATCAGTGTCAGTCATTTAAATAAGGTAGTATCAGATGGATTTGGTAAATGGTAATCCTAACCCTTGGCTGGTTAAAAAACTGAATTAGAACAATATCCTCAAACTGTGTGTCATTATTGCAGTTAATGCTAATGAAGGGGTTTTAATGCAGTGGCCCTATAACACATTCACCATTTTATTTTATGATAGTGAGATATAAGATCAAGAGAAATGTCGATGCAGAGGCATAAACAATCTCGTTTTGTAGCAGACGATGTTAATTACATTGTCATTTTCAGTACAACTAGGGGGAAACCTTGTTGTGCACCTCAAACATTACGTATAAATCTATCATTTTATTTCATGCTCAAAATATTGACTTTGTTTTCATCTTTGCAAAAGTAGAGGAATATTATGCCAATAAACTATTTTGGGTATTTTCATGTACTTTTCTAATTTTATTAACTGAATGATAAACAAAATCTCTTTCTGAACATTTTGCCTTAGAACTAAGCTGTTAAACTTGCATGAATCCTGTATCTAATTGGTCATGTAAAGCAATACAAGAAAACAAGGCTTTATACACAGCAATTATGACAAATGGAGGGCCGCTTTTAAATGATCCTCTGCACACAGGTACCCATTAAGAAATGATACTGTCACAAATATATTTACTACTAATACAACTAATAATAATAATAACACTACTGCTACAATACTACTAGTACTACTACTAATAATAACTGGCTGAACTGGAAAGGCAATGTCATGTGATAGTACTGTGTGGAGCCATTGAATCATTGAGCAGTTACAAGGAAGTTTGAGTCATTTGACTAGTTGTGAACTTGCACATATCTGAAAAAATTAAACTATCAAACAAGTAAAATGCAGTCACATCTGCTGTAAGTTCACCATGAGGGTAGACCCATGTGAGGGTGATTCACTGCTGCCCAGCATTTACTGTGATGTTCTGTGTAACTGATTCCTACGTCAGATGCTGATCTTAAGGGTTTTCCTCAAGGAAGGGGAGTTCTGAAAGACATTGGGATGGTGACACATCTCAGTATGACTTTGCATCATCCAGGTGAAAACCTTTCCAGAACTGAGTCATACAATTGTTTTGAGGTCCATACACTAGGGCTCATATAAATGACTGAAAGAATGCATTTTCATATTTTCATTAGTAACTTATGTTATGTGCAGGGATGGCTCTGAGGCTTGGGATTGGCACCGGCAATCGGAAGGTTGCTGGTTTAAATCCCATGAATGCCAGGAGCAATTCTACTCCGTTGGGCCCTGGAGCAAGACCCATAACCTGCAATTGCTTTGTCCTGGGTATGATGTCAACCTATATCCAGCCCTGCAAGCAGGTCCTCCAGCTTAGAGGGGAAACTTAGGGTTTGGTGGCAGGATTAGCCCTCCGGCCACTGGAAAAAGACTTACACTGTTCTGTTGCATTCCATTTGAATCCTGCCTCTGACCAGTTTACGCTCTTAGCATGTCTTACCCATGTTATGTGGGTTCTCTCTCAATACTCCAGTTTCCTTTCATAGTCCAAAATCATGCAGTTAAGCCAACTGGTGCTTGCAAACTTCCTACAGCATATGATTGTGTGTGGACATGTGTGTGTCTGTGTGTGGACATGTGTGTGTGTCTGCCCTGTGAGGAGCTGACATCCCATCCAGGGTTTACCCAAGGGAGGCCCCCCATTCCTGACCAAAAAAAATGAAAGCAAGATGGATAGATAGCTAATCAAATTTCTGTGCATTCTCTAGAATAGGTGACAGAGATCAAAATGCCTAATTCTCCCCAGTAGTTTCCATTTGTACCAGAAAGAATCCTGCTCTCTTGACTGCAATTTAAAAGCTGTAATTTTAGCCATTAACCAACAGAATGGGGACAGCGATTGCTTTAAATTTAAATGACCTCAACATGTACTGTTGTAACTTCCATACAGAGTAACTTTTTTTTCCAGGGATATTATTACATAGCTATTGTTTTTTTGCAGGTATATTGTTTTTTCTTATTTTATTGTTGCATTAAAAAATATGCCATATAACAAAGCATTCAGATAAGATAATAATGTTAATCTCTCCATCCAGTTATTTTCAATAAATAGTTTCAGTGACCATCAGCCTTTCCTGGGAAGCAGTATATTTTCAACAGGACATCAGTACGTGGCAGGGCACACATGCAAGGACATGTTTAACTGGGAACTGGTGCCTGGCTCAGCAGGTTAGGGCACTGAGCCTGTGATCGGAAGTTAAAGGTCACACTCATAGAAACAAACGACCACATGAAGACACTTCCTCTGCACTCGCCCACTGCCGCACGTCTGCGTCCGTGGGGGGTCAGTTCTGACCCATGGCTATATTTAATTTGCTTAATTTGTCCAAGGATTTATTAATAGCTAGATACTTTTCTATTCCATGAAGATACGTTTTTTAAGATGTAGACTTACTGAACAACCAACTGCATAGCTTACTGTTCAATATTTTGAGTTGCTTTGTCATGGTAGATAGTACTTTATTATGACAGTTGTAATTAGTAATTGTGGCACAAATCATTTATTATTCATTATGCTGACAGATAGCAGCCTTTGAACATGCGCTTTAATGCGTGGGTTTCCCCGGGCTTAATCGCAGGGGCCTCTGCTAAAAAGGGCCTTGGCTAAACGTGTTTTTCTTTATTCTAAACCTGGAGTGACCAACCGTCCTGTATTTCATGGGATCGTCCCATATTGGAAAATAAGACGCTGTGCTCAGTTATGAACCAATACAGGATGCGAATTGTCATGTCCAGACCTAAATACCATTTAATCCGGAAGATTAATAGATTTTTGTTTTTCATCATGACCTGAAACCAAAACTGAGGTGTTAGATTACAGTGTAAGATTATAGTACATGTGTGTACTGCATGGTGCTTTGAATTGTAACAAACTCACCATTATTTATTGCATGTAGTTTAAGAAACAGTTTAATTTATCCTTCACACCTTATTCATGAGGAATTCTTCTGAAAAAAACAAACAATTGAAACCATTGCAATGCATATGCCTGTATACAGCAAAATAAAGGTATGTTCTTAGTTTTTCTGTCGATGTTCTGTGATGTTTGCTGTCGCTTCAGCATCAGCTGGGCACCCCTGTCATTTGTTGTGTACCTGAATAATAATGGAAGGCACTCAAAGCACATTTTGTGCTGATAACAATCACTTTAAGAGTATCAGAACCATGGAAACCATAACATTGTGATGATATGATGTGGAAAAATACTGACATTAACGAGGCTTTGTGCTATCTCATTTATCTAGTTGTTTGTTTTTATCCCACTCATTAAGGTCATTGGAAATGTTTGCACTAGGCTGCTATGTTGTTTTCACCCCAATGAAAACTGGTTCAAACTGGCAAAACAATATGTGGAGCGACAGTCTCTGTCTCACGGTTTCAGTCTTATTTATGTAACATTAGCATTTTATATCAACAGCATGGAAAAGCTCAAATGTGGTTATATTGGCTGCACAATCCATCAATGGAATACAGTAAGCTAGTAAGAAAACTGCAGAGGACTCTCTGTGGTTTGATCTTGTTGCTGTCAAAACACTGAAAACATACGGGGGGAACAGAATGCCAAGACGTCCTGCTGGTTTGCATAATTTGCTGCACTTCTTCCATTTCATTCCTCACATATCAGCAAGGTCAGACAGGGGCCTTGTTGCAACATATGACTGAGTGCCTGTCTCTCATCTGTGTGTGCTACAGAGCTGCCGTTTTTGGCTTTAGGCCCATTTTGAATTGTAAATAGCCTAAGCGCGTGCGCGCACACACACACACACACACACACACACACACACACAGAGAAAAAAGCAGCAGGCAACAGAGTAAGGAAATCCCCTACAGTGCATCAATCCAAGGCCCCATCTTCAATGTCTGTCATAATGGCAGCTTCCTGTCAGAAAGCACAACATAAACAAAACAGAAACTATTCTAGCAGGTTTTCTGCACAGGTTCTGCATATACATATACACATTTACACTTGCAACTATAATAAGTAACTTGCTAGGAAAGGAAATATACCTTCAAAAAACATTAGACAACTCAAAGAGTCAAACTTATGATTCATTCTTGGTCACGAATAAGCAGGATTGTCAGCATACTGCAAACTGTTTACCACACATTATGAACAAACATTCGGAAGAAATGCAATCATGTATGATTCAGTTTTACAGACAATATTCAGAAAGGACGAGTGCTGGACTGGTACCAAAACCCTTTTCTCAGGCTGAAAATATCTAGGCTTTCTTCTGTGGGAATTCCCCAGTCTGTATAAAGGCATTGCTAAATAGCTTCCCCCATGCGCTTTGCTTTCTGTATAAAATACGTTGCGTGTAGGGACATAATATATAGGTGAGTTAGTATTCTTGTATTTCTATGCATTTAATGCTGTTTGGTTCAATTTGCATGTTTCCTTGGTTATTTCATCTTGTTAAAGCATTGTTTTGCTTGCTTGATATGTTGTAAGCCCTCCTTGCTTGCAGTTTCATGTATTGCAATCCTTCCTCTGTGTTGCGTCCAATAAATGTCTTGTACAGGCTCCTATTTGAAAAATATCTGACCAAACGACTGATTTGTAGCCCATTCTGACTTTGAAATTTTCCATTTAAAACTAGCTTTGTACTCCCTTTTGTTCCTGATGGACTGAGGCTTGGTTTTAGAGCTAGACATGCTGTGGGGGAAGAAAAAAACTGTTAACCTAGAATTTTACAGACATTATTGTTCATCTTTCTATTATTCCCCATAACATATATACCCTTATTTAAATGATGTTAAAAACGAGTGATTGCCATAAAAGGAAAAGAATGCAAAGCTGTAAACTGATTTCATTGTCAAGGATTTCATTGCATTTATAACATTTATAACTCAACAAGCCAACAAACTGTGTCTCTGCCATCGAGTAAATGCCTATAGAGACAGTGAAAATGAACACGAAAACAACTGCAATTACTGACTTTTGCCATATAATACAAGCTGAGTATAATTATTAAATTTTTATGTATATTGTATTCTTTCATTTGAAGCTTTTCTTATTTGAAGCATTACGGTAATATTGTCAGAGTAGCACAGAGTGCATGAATAATTTCTATTTATTGCATGGATGATAATTTTGCTTTAGTATCACAAGATGTCAGTATTGTGGAGATGTTTAAAAATGATAGAAACAGTTTTCACAGGTATGAAATGCTCACATACCGAAGACTGTCTTCTCTTTCAGTCAATAATGTTTTTCTGAGTAAATGTAACACAGTGCAACACCCACAGCTACAATGTAATATAATATATACAAATAAAAAGAATAAGAACAAGAACTGAGAAATAAAATTACCACTGCTGCCTATACTGCATAGATTTTATATATTGCTAATCCCATTCTTTCTGGATTATGCACATAGATACATACTTCTTTCCCAAGATAAATTACAGTGTGGAAAGTCAGATCAGACCTGGAGTATAAATACTCATAGAGGAAGTATGACAGTTTCTATATAACAACAGGAAGCAGAAATAAGAAGCAGGAGATCCCCAGGCAGTTTTTGTGGAACTTAAGCATTACCTTCATTATTTTATGGTACCATTCTAAGACCAGGCAGTAATCCAAAATTGCAAATATACAGGAAGTGGCGACATAATAGTTTCTCCAGGAATTTTATATCATAAAAAGAGATGTGAACATTGCAGCTCTCTTGTCCTCTATATTGCATTCTGTTTTAAAATGTAAATATTGAGCATAATGTTTTCCTAAAAACACCCGATGATGTTTGATACACTGTCTTGCGTCTTATCCACTGCTTGTATTTAGGGAAGAAGGTGGTACAGTTGTTTAAGAAATGAACAGCAAACTGGGCAAAACTGCCTGTATTCTGAGTATAAGCTCATGATTCCTCAATAAGTGTCCAATGTTGATTAACTATTCATATTTAACATTTCTAAACGGTGTTGATTAGAGATTCAGTGCTATAGTTCCAATTACTGATGAAATTACATTGCTATTGGTCACAAGCAGCTTATGCTAAGATATAAGACAACTGAGTAGACCCAGTAAAGTAACACCATTAGCAAGCCTTCCAGCAACAAGGCATACATCAAAAACAATTACTTACCGGTCCTGTTCCAATTTAGCCTCAAACCATACTGCTAGTTTTCTTCTGGGCAATGGTTAAAGCCAGTGTAACAAAGACGAATTCCCTTTAGTCAAACAAAAATACCAGTGCGTTATGTTTGTCAGCAAGCGAACAATCACAGGGCATGAACAGAACACTGGCAATAAATCTTAAAAACTTTTCAATATTGCTAGGCCATGGTGAGATAATCTCACCTATGCTTAGATGCACAAATCAATCATTATCTATTTAAAATTATTAACTTGTTAAATGTACGGGATTAACATACAGCTTATACTGGATGAGAAATGATATAATAGATGGAGAGATGGGTGGTTAAAATTCCATATGATGCAGTACTTTAGCTTTGAATGAAGGCATGTCGTCAGAATATTTCTTGCCTTGTCCAAGGACCACAGGATACCTGAAACGTAAAGTTACAGAATGTCAAGGCACAGCCAAAATGTAGTGAGGGATGTCCAATTCCTATGACCCTTGCTCCTCTAAAATCACAAAATAATCCATTGTCTGATATTGATGTTGTTCTCACTTTGCCACACAGTTATGGAGTTTCACTAAGTACAGGCTTCCATCTGACCATTGTCATTGATTCCCAATGCATAGCCTAACGGTCATTTTCAGTTCCACAAAGTTCACTGTCATTATCAAGTTCCATCACTCAGTTTCCTCTTAGTCCTTCTTTGAATTGACTGGCCTCTAAACAGTCCTTTGTGCTAGTCGACATTGTCAAAAAATATATATTTTTGCTGCTGAGACTAGTAGCACCGGTCGGTATCTGGAAATATCATGTGAAAAACTAAACCTTTTTGCTGTTGCTGTTTAATATTTTTCCCATTTGTTTTCACAGTGTTCTGCACAATATATTGATTTATTCGTTTTTCAAAATGTGTTTTTGACAGATACGTAATATAGTTCAAAAACATGCATGACAGACAAAACAAATAACATGCTGCATTTTTGAAAATTTCCATCATTCAGTTGAGTGGACTGTCCAATAATTGAACTGACATTTGTTTACTCTAACTCCAAGAACATAGTTGAAACATTTGTTTGATTTGCTAGATTTTCTTACATTATTATACTATAACCGCAAATGAAATAAAATTCATAAAACTGTATCCAAACGACTATGATAATGCTCAGAAATATTCGTTAAGAAAGGAAAAGTGTCATTAATAAAACACAGTGTTAGGCCGTAATATACCAATATATGATGTCCAGTGGCATAATTAATACAATAAGCACACCTTGTTAACAATATGTTTAATCAGAATGTTTCCCCCCTGTGTTCTCCTGATCCGGTTCACACCCGAAAAGGGGATATTTCAGTTTTACTGTGTATGATGTTCATAAAACGAGCACGTGCATAAGCATTTGATAACCATTCCAATCTCCCAGCCTTTGTTCCTTTTTAATGCCAAGCAGATGGCTTTCCAGCTCTGTAAACTCATTGGCTGATTCGCGAAATGCCAAGTAAATCTCCTAACAGACCGCAAAGACACGCACAGGGTATTTTTATTTTTTTTTATGTGTACGTGCCGCTTGAAATTTGCGTTTTAGGGAGAGTGAGTTATAAATACAAGCCATTCCGTTGCTCAGGAGCATTCACGTGTCTTGACGACATAGACGATATTCTTGCGGCGCCTTGCAAAAAAAAAAAAAAAAAAAGAAAAATAGGCTGGCGTCTCCTTTAAAAACGGAGGGGCGGAACGCTGCGCCGCGCATTGGCTCGCTCGGCTGTCAATCACAAGTGTTTATGTATCGCTGGAATTTCCCATGTTACAACACGGAGCGCCACTTCCGCAATCTCCAGGACAACCGAGCTCGGCTACCTGCCTGTGAGTACGCGGTAGCCTTTATCCTTTACAAAAAAGAAAACCTACAGTTTTTTTCCCTCACATCCTTGGGCCATCTTAGCTAACGACGATGTTTAGTAAGTGATAAATGTTTCTCGTTGCTTTAGCGAGCTGAGAAAGCCCGGCTGTTGGTGTGAGTAATATTAGCTTGTGAAGCCTAGCCCGTTAGCTAGCTAGGCTCCGTGTGTGCTTTGGGCTGACTGAAAATGTGCTGTGTTGTTGTCTGTTTTGTTTGCATTTTTCGTTTTGTTGCGCGTGTAGATGATACAGAAACATATTGAGTGTTACGACTGCATCAATGAGTCTGTAAACCGGCTTGAGTTGAACTAATATAGCGATTGCTTCCGTAAAATAATAGCTTAAGGACTCTGTTTGCTGTCTGTCACTGAGGCGTTTTTGTTTTATGGTGGTGGTTGTCTGTGATGTTTGTCTCTGTTTCGGTCGTAGGCTGTGTGGGGAGACTGTATTGCCACCGACCAGCCGTTTTAAGCTGTGTTATATCCATTTGATGGACTGTTGAAGGGAAAAAGCAGCACGTCAGATATATATTTTTTTGCCACTGTGTTTTGTTCTCTTAATCTGTGTTGTGGAGTAATTTTTATTACTGCTGCTTGGTTATTTATTGAATTATGAAACATAATTATTCAAAACCTTAATACTATTTTACCATATGCATGGTACATGTCTGTGCATGTATCTTTAACACTAGAATGCTCCATGGGGAAAACGTCTGATTTGTGTGAAGGAATTAAATATTAGGTTTTTGACTTGCATTTAATTAAAAAAATGTAAAACACGTACGGCAGGATCTATACTAAAAGTATTAGGAACTGGTGAAAGAGATGTTACATTGTAGTAGTCTGTCGCTATGTGACAAGCGAGCATGTAGCTAAGCTAAAATGGATTTTAACTGATTTTGTCTAATTGTTAAGATTTATTTTGTAATCGTATTTAAAGTTCACAGCTGTCCCCACATCCTTTAATAGAACTGATGTGGCGGCGTCTGCCTTCATGTTCTAACTAATGCTGTCGATGGACTGGAAACTCAGAATCTTGATGATTAGTGTTTATTCCATAATGGGGAGTATGATTTCATATTTTACGCCAATGACAAAGGTCTCAACTGTTACTGATATTAGTGTGTCGAGCATGCATAGTCAAATAAACCCAAAAATAACTTTGCTGAAACCCCCATAAATAACGTCATTCAAATAGTGCCCTTTTGAATTGTAAATCACCATCCATCCGTCTTTCAACTGTTTATTCTGGTCCGGATCATCGGGATTGTAAATTACTATGAATGGAAATTCATAGAAGCTGGACATGATGGGGATGTAATGGGGAACCAGCTTAGTCACAGCTTTACCACTGTATGTGCATTATTCATTTCCCATCATGATAACACTTTTCCTGTTCGTTCCTTTTTCCCGTCACAGTCTTTTAAATTGTGAAGTAATATTGTAGGAGAATTGTACTGGTTGGGAGGAAGTTAAAGGATAAACATATTATGCTGGAAAGCTCTTCATTTCTGCTTAGTGTTTTTCTAGATATTGTGTCCATGTATAAAGAGTTTTCTAATTGGTCATTGAGAGAGAAAAATGTATTGTCCGGTGGTCTCGGCTTAAAATCACAACTTCATGTATGGCAGTATTACAAATACAGATGAAGCTAAATGTGTGATTTATTTTTAGGATACCTGACAGTGGCTGTGTATGTATGGGGCAGAAGTGTAATTCTTATTCTGTGTCCCAGTTACTTAGGAATTTGTTTTTTTTAACGCATTAATATGGGTTGTTCTACTGAATGTCCTAGATGTTCTTGGTGCAAAAAAAATCAAGGACGAAAGAGTAAGCTATACAGTATATTCATCCACCTTCTACACCCTTATCCTGGTTAGTGTCAAGGGGGAAGCTGGGGCATACGTCAGGCAGTAGAGGATGCAAGGCTGGGATTTACGCTGCATAGGATGCAGGTCTGTCACAGGACAATTTAGCGACTCCATTTAGCCTAACTACATGCCTTTAGGTTGGGGGAGGATACTCACATGACATGGGGAAAACTTGCAAACTCAGTACTAACAGTGTAATGGGGGGATTTGAACCCCTGACCCTGGAACTGTGAGGCACCAAGGCTAACCACTCAGTCACCATGCTACCAGTGTCATAAACTGTGCCCTTGTCAATGTTTGTGACGTGATTTTTTTCTTTTTTTTTCTTTCTGACGAACTGTCTTACTTCACATGCTTTGCATGAAAGACTCTTGATTCCCACCATCCCTGCTGGGAAAGCGGTTACTTAAAATGGGTTGATTGAAGGGTCAGAATTTGATACATGCTCAGTTGGCAGCCTGTTAAAAAATTGTCCATGGAACTGAATATTAACCTGATTAATTTGAGACCTTTGTGTGTCATTGGGGTCCATTGTGTAAAACATTCAATGTAATACCCTTGGCCTCCGCCACTAACATAGGGTAATTCCAAATGTCAAATGTAGTATTGAAACAAGTACACCCTGCACTTTTTGCAGAGATGTGTAAGTTACTTTCAGTTGTAATTTTAGTAGATTAGTTTTCAGGAATTCCGTCTGCTAATATCGATCTTGTAACGTGAAATTACAGTTCTCCCTTGTTCACAACTTTGTTGGTTTATCTTGTCATACAGGTTGCTTTTTGTAAACTCTAGGGTATGAGAATTGCTTTATGTTGCAAAATTTTATAGTATGCGTGTAGCCTGTTATGGAGAATTTGTAACACGTGAATTTATTTTTGTAATGTGGCTTCACATGGCAGCAGAGTTGTAGAACATCTGGAACTTAAGTGACTATGGAATTGCCGGGTTCAGCGGCAGCTGTGCAATCACATTTTAAATTCCAAATATAATCCAGCATGACCTGATTGTCTGCATTTTGTCTTTCTGGCATCTCATTATCTATTTGTGTTTACTTGAACATTTGAAGCATGAACAGTCTCACAGTACAAAAGTAGTTGAAATTAGGCATTCTCATTATATTAATAAAAAAGAATCATCATGGTATATAGAGAATAATGCTGTTAAAGAATCCATTGGTGAGTATTTCATTTGTGTATAAACTCAAAATTTGTGTATCATGCCTCTTTGACCCAAACTGCTGCCCATTAGGGGAAGTTGTCCTGTGGCCCACCTTTGTTCCCAAAAAGAACCGAATCAAAATAGGAACATGTGTAAGCAAGCAAATTCCCCAACACATTTACTTCACAGAGGGAATTAAGAAAGGTTATGTCACTGGGTGGCAAGTGAAACAGAAACTGTCAAACTGCGTGTGAGCTTCCCTTTAATTAAACATTGACTGAAGTTGTTGGTCAATGATGCAGAGTCATGGCTCACCAGTGTAAACAACAGGCTAGTTTTAGTTATATAAATCAGATTGTTCTTTATTGGCTGGGGATGCTGGCAGCTTTCTGAGTTTAATTTAATTTATGGCAGTTTTTTATTTTTTATGTTTTTTTTCCTGCCAGCTGCTACGTAATTCGATCTCCCATCGTTACGTTTGTGTGTTTGTGGCAGTGTATAATTATGGAAGGAATGGTTTTCTAGTTTTGGGTCTGTTACTTTTTTCTCTGGAAGGGTGGTTTTTATTACTTATGTGAGAATCCCTTCGGCCTGGCATGGAGTCTGTTATTGTCATTCCTCCATTGTTCTGTGGGGTGTGGTTGATTTAAAACTGGGTGTTGGCATGTCACATGGAGCTGCAGCTTGACATAGACTCTGAGAATGAATGAGCCGCTCTGGCACTTCCTAGCTTTTTTTTTTAAGAGCCAAAATGTCTTCAGTTAGGGAAATTTGCTCAATAACAGTTCTTACATTTCTGTATAGTTTTAAATAAATATATGGGTACTTAAGTGTATTGATTTTTATTTCCCTAAATATGGCGTTAAGTAATGCTTTGCATAGGAAATTGTGAGGCATAGTCTTACGTTTACATTCATTTAGCAGGTGCCTTTATCCAACGCAGCATTTAAAAAAAATATATATAATTTTTTTTTTTGTTTTGACTGGTCCATAGAGTAATTGGGGGTTAGGGTCTCGCTGAAGGGCCCGGCAGTGAAATCACTCTGCAAGTCCTGGGATTTGAACTGACAACATTCTGATCACGGGCACAGAATCCTAACCCACTACGTACCACCCCCCATATATTGGATATTTCTTTTTTTTGCTCAGTCCTTGTCTGGAAAGTCCAGATTGTCATAACAGCTTTGACTACAGCTATGAAGTTGCATAATGCGTATTCTTTTATTATTAGGCATAGAAATCTTTGACGTGATTTATCAACTTAAACGCCTGCTACATTACATATAACATAACTAATTGTATCACATGAATGATACAGTTTGGATTCTATGGTTCCATCCACATCAAAAAAGGGAGACTTATGTTTATATTTAGATGGTAAAATTTCAGTTTCATCTTCTAAAAGGAGTTCCTAACCTAATATTTGAAAACATTTAAACGATTGGAATAGTTTTTTCCTTGAAACGAATTGCCATCTTGCAATCTCTGCACCACTGTAATGTAGTATTGTTTTTCCCCCATTTTGAACACTGCTGCTTTCATTTTCAGGCTGATGGAAGGATGCCTCTGAATTGAGTACCTGCCTTACATTTCTTCCTTGTTTCTTTTCTTGGTGCAATGTGCAGTGCTTGGTAAGTGAAGCTGTCTGGATGGAAGGAAAGGGCCCCTATCGGATCTACGACCCAGGTGGGAATGAGGCCCAGGCCAAGGACGAGGGCAGCAGTATTAGCTACCAGCAGCTACTGGAGGAGAACAGTGTGCTGAGGGAGAGGATGAAGGGCCTGAAAAGCCTAGGTACTACAGTGCTGCTCAATTGCTAAGTTGCTTCCTCAAACTGGAGCAGTGGTATGCAAACACATTATGGCTGCCTTTGTCCAAAGGTGAAAAGGTTAAGGACTTTTAAAATAGATAATGTATGCTGTCAGAAACCCATCTTTATAACTCAGCCATTAAAGTCTGAATTTATGCCTTGTTATGTTACATGAACCCTGCCTTATCTGCTGCATTTCGCTTACATGTAATTTGAATTATTTTCACCAGTCTGTTGTAATAATGTGTGTGGTATGTTCAACAAGGAATTGCCCATGTACCTTGAACACTTGGAGAGCCGAGAGTACCACTAAAGCTGAAAGCTTAAAGTATCTGTTATCTGTCTCTTATTTGGGAGATGGGAGGTATTGAAAATTAAACCTATGTTACTGATAAGTGGCGTGGGGTGATTATAGAACCTTACAAAGGAATTATGCCCATGAAATGGTTTTATGTTCAGCACAGTTTAAAGCAGTGGTTCAGAGTGGCTATGGGTTATTTGTTTGATTTTGATTATTCAGAAGGCAGGACCGACAAAGGTAGCCTATAGACCTGCTTGCTTACAAATAAGAATGCAGATTTTAATTTTGTAATTCTTTAAAAAGTTAATATAAAATAAACTAGAGTGACTTTGAAAATGAGAGAGTATTTTCCTTATTAGAATGTCAATATTCCACTATGTAATAAGGGTTTTTTTTTTTTACTTGCTTATTATTTCCAGGGGACCTCCTGGAAGAATCTCAGACAGAGGCGTCAAAACTTCGTCAAAGAGTGGAGGAGCTAGTGAGAGACAATGAAGCTCTGAGGTCCTCCACATCCAGCTTTTCTTCAAGCATGGGTCTCTCAGCTCAGGCAGAAGCCCAGGGTATGTGATCGTAATGTCAAGGAGCCATTCTGCTGATGTTAAAAATAGTCTGTACTGATTTCTTTATTAGTATTTTATTTTAAAAGACAACTTTGTCCATGTAACAAGGTACATATGTGGTTCAAATTGTATACATCCTCCAAAATTTATATTTCACACCATTAGTTTGTGGATTTTTAAGTATATTTTGATTGCTTAATAAAAATTATAATGCATTTATTTGTTTAAATTTAATGATGGGGTAACGGTTGCCTAACTTTTTATTGCTTCAGCTCATGCTATTCATGGGCCATCAAATATATCGCCCATAGAAAGTCAAAAATCGCCGACAGAGAGGATCTCACGCCCCGATTCCACAGTAAGTGTCTGTTTTGCATTATAATAGGTTACATAGAGCTGGTGTTAGTCTTCTGTGAGTGTGAAACTGATTTACATCAATGAAAACAAAAAAGTCTTTATATGTATGTATACATTTTGAAATGAACTCTGAAAGTGGACATACTTAAAACTGCAGGCATGAAGCATTTAACCAGAGTTTTAATTGCAGGAAGGCTCATCTGAGTTTGAAGTTGTGAATTTGGAAGAAAAGCATTGTGCTGCTGAGGACAAGTCTGTGAGTTGCCAATTACGGTTTCTGTAGTATTTGGTTTAGACTTTGAGCTGAAAGACACTTGCATGAAACATTAGGGCCTCTTGGGACTTTTTCCAGGAGCATCATTTTGTGGATCCATGTTTTTAGTCAGTGATAGCTGCTGCCTTATGGTTACCCATGTGCTATATCGCTTTAATGGAGATAGTGTTGCTTTAAGTTATATTAAGTTTCACTTTAGTGCATACTTCAGTTAAGTTGAACGAGCATGGATCAGTGTAGTGAGATGAAAACAGCTATCGTGTTTATGAAGCGTGGGAGGTCCGGTCATATTAAGTTCTTAAATGTTCAGACAACACCCTAAGTTTTACCCTTTCTTTCTGAAATAGCCTTTCACCCTATTTCTCCAAGGCTTTGTACTACTTTGGGTCCTTGCTCTGTATGGATGATCATTAGCATGCACCTTCATAGACGTATGCTGCAAGCTGCCTACTTCCCTTTGTTTACTGGACACGCTTCATCGAGAAACGTGACATGCGTGGAGGAGAGTGCTATTTGCACTTTGCTACCCACAACTCTGTCAGCACCCTGATGGCACCCAGATGGCACTCAAATGTCAGGTGTCAATGTGTAACAGTGAAGGAGAGTAGCCAAACTATCTAACCTGGTCTATTGAACTTGGGCAAATTTTTGCATTTTCTAACCTGTATCCGCGTTAGTATGCACCTTACCTTGGCTGATGGCGCCCCGGGGAGCTCCCCTGTTTCTCATTTTGAACAGAACCAGCGCTGCACATTAAAGTCTAAAGGCTTAGGTTTTTTCTTCCCTCTCATAGTGGAAGGTATTGAGATGATCGTGAGAATCTCTGCTTATGGGTTTCGAGTTCTGTCAGTGTGCGTCTTGTCAGCTGTTGATTGAAACATTTTTGCCAGTATGTAACTCTGCAGACTAGCCAGTGCTGATTACCGTGTGGGAGGCAGGATTTCTGGCCTTACTGTGATTCCTTGCATAAGGCAGTATTGCAAGATCAAACTATTGGATTTGCTAGACCGCTAATCTACCATAACGAGACAGCAAAGACCACCGGCACATTGGACAGCAGTGCCAACCAAGCCATATGAAACCAATATAAAATGGAGGAAAATATTTATATATATAAAAAAAAAAAACCTGTAGCATACTTGGCCTTAACATTGTTGGCTCATGCCTCTGGGGCTGTGGGTCCAGATTCCGCTACTGCTCTGTGTGTGTAGTCTGCACGTTCTTCATGTGTTGTGTGGGTTCCTCTGGTTTTCTCATGCAGCCCAATTAGGTTAATTGACCTCTCTAAATTGCCTGTGCATGATTCTGTTTATATGTGCGCTTCAAGAAACGCTGGCATATCCGCAGGGTATACTCATGCCTTGTGGCTTATGCCTCCTGAGTAAGGTTATCTGTAACTCAGGATGAGATGTGTGTGTGTATAGATCAAGTAGCCCTACTATGCATGCTTATCATTACTGCTCTATCAGCTAATGCAAAATTATGCAACTTGTAAATAATTTATTACCCTGTAGGCACATTTCACACAAAGTCAAGTTTACATTAGGGAGCGCCATGTAAAATGGCACTGAGTAATTATGGAGATTAAATAATTGAATTTATATCAAGTTTTAGTGATAGGCCTTGTTGTAAAGGAGGGGCGCATGTGCAGCCTCTGCATTGGGGATATGTTCTTTACCCTGTTTGCACAGGCCATGATGCAGCTGCCACAGGATACTCTGGAGCTCGCCAGCCAGTTGCAGAAGCTGGAGAGTTCCTTCAGTGTTTTTACCCAAGAGTCCAACCCAAACCAACTGCTGGCCCACCTTGGCCGCATGGCCTTGGAATTCAATCGCCTCTCTTCCAAAGTGCAGAAGAACGAGCAGAGGACCTCCCTCCTGCAGGTGAGAGCAAGGCCGCTGCTACTTGAGATCTGTAGGTGGATCCCCAAAATAATTTTGTGTGGTGCATACAATAGCCACAAGGTTTAGTTAGTTTGAATTTAGTAATTTGTCAGTGTTGCGCAATGTTTAATTTGGGTGAATCACTTTTGCTGGAACTTCTGGACATTTTCTTCAGTGATTGTACCATAAAGTACTTTTTTGGGCTCTGTAATATTGGTCTGAAATTACATCAGAAAAACTGGAGTCGTCATATATTCTAGAACTAGAATTTTAAATGTCATTATACACATTCAACAGTAGATGGTGTAAATTATCTGCCTCCTGGCCATTTACGTCAAACATAATCAATAGAATATATGTTGTTTTATCAATGCATTGTTGTATGAGCGGTGGTCAGCATTTATGTTAATAGTTATGTCTCAACTATGTATTGTTTGCTGTGGAATGTGTGTGTCTTGTTAGTCGGTAACTGTGAGAGTTGTACAGATTGCTTGTGCTAGTATTAAGCCAGCAGTGGCTGTTAATTAAAAGTAACTTTCATTTTAAAAGGGCTGTCATCTCCTTTATTAAAACAATTCACCCACTCATCACAATGTTTATTTTCGCACTTTATGTGGGTGTGCTGCATTGAAAACATTCTGTGCCCTCTAGGGTTGTGGAGTTTGTAACATTGACAATCCATTCCTCTCCCCCATATGATTGTTTATTGGAATGTTTGTTGTTTAATTCACTTATTGTAATGCGATTGCCAGTGGTTGCTCTGTAACAGTGATGTTAACTTCTTATGTTCTTATCAAATACATTTTTTCTTTATAAAGTTAAGATTTGATATTCTAAGAGAAATACATAGTTGCGCGTGTGTGCACGCGCGTATGGGGCGGGGGGTAATTGGGGCCATCTAATTTTCGAGCCGAAACGGTATTTTGCAGACATTGTGTGAACAGCTAAGACATGAAAACAATGAACTTCGGAAGAAAATGGAAGATGACCTGCAGTACAGGAATCAGGACTTGGAACAGCTCAGGTAAATGTCAGTTTATACTCTGTCTTTTTGTATGTTGCTGAATGAATTCTCTCTTTTGGACAAATTCCTGCCTATAACTTTCCTGTTTCTTGTCCTGAATGTCTTATTTATGATTCATGACATGGGTTTTAAGCGGGTGTTACAGGGTCTTTTCATGGGATAGTTATTGCTCCCTTCCTGGGAAAGTCTACAACATTTTACTCGTATAATTGCAATCCAACTATGATGTTCGGGGTATTTTTTCAATATATACTTTGTGATATAGTTTTTACTTTCGATTTTGACTCTTTTCATTATTGTAGGCAGGAAAACCTGAAGCTGAAGAAGCTGGTCACTGGAACCGTCACTAGTGAACCATCGACAAGTCAGCAACAGGGAGGCAAGCACGAGGTGGTTAAACCGGAACCTGCAGGAGCCAAGATGGAGGTGTCCATTGCTCAGCAGGTAAGCTGGATGGTTTTTGATTGCCAACATGGGTATATAATTAAGCCATGCAATATTTAGAAACAAACACACGGGTAGCCAAATGGCAGTTGTACACTTATCATTGGATGCCAGGTTTCCAGCAAGTCAGTTTCCAAATTTCTGCGCTGCTTAGTGCCACTCTGGTCAGCCACAAATGAAATGATCAGGAAGTAGAAACACCTGTTTGCGAGTTCAGCTGCGAAGTGGTCGGCCACACAAGCTCTCAGAAAAGGACCGGATCAGCCAACATCAATACCTAACTTGAATGATGGTAGATCCCACCAGCAATGTTCCAACATCTAATTGAAAGCCTTCTCAACAGAACAGAGGCTGTTCTAGCAGGAAATGGCAGACAAAATTCATATCAATACCCTTGATTTCGGAACGAAGTGTTGGATAAGCTGGTGTCTACATACTTTTGGCTGTATAATGTGTGTGACTGTTACTGCATAGCATGCAACTAGTGTCAGACAATTTCCATAAAAGCAATTAATGAGGCTCTTTTAAAAAATTTTATTGTAGTGGGTGGAAATCAGTACATTTTAAAAATATTTTTGCTTCATTTGTTTTTGATCAGTAACTAGAAACAGAAACATCAAATAGCTGTACCTTTTTAAATGAAAAATAATGGGTATTATATTACTGATGAAAATTTGCCTTTGCATTTTGGATTTAAAATACACAAGCGTGACCCACAGACTTGGATTCTTTGCAAAACCATATTCCTCAAAACCAAGGTTTCTGTTGATCGGTAGTTTTATGGTAACATTGATGCTCTTGAAAATGCAAGTGTGATCATTTCCTAAACTACCAAGATGAAAGGTTTTTTTCTTTTGTGAAGTTGAGACCTACATATTTTCTTTCACAAATGGGTAAATTAAAACTTTGTTACAAACAAGATGGTAAACTGTTTTTCTTTTCTTTGTAGTATTTGTGAATAATGGAGTATTGTTCAGTTAAACATTGTTTTTAGGGTCGAAAATAAGTGGTGATTTGGACAGAAAACAATTCAATAACTTTTAGTGAGCCACGTCGAGATGCTTTGGAACCAGTCTACAAAGTGAATGTTTAGTGTTGTTTCCTGTTTCCTCAGAGTGGCAAAGCTGTAGAGAAGGCCCCACCCAAGACCTGTGACCCAGAAGTATATGAGAAGAAGATAAAACTACTGGAGAAGCAGAGAAAGGATGTAAGGGACCCCCCCCCCCCACAAAAAACTTCATGCTTTGTCACCCAGATGTATCTGAAAGTGCTTGGTACCATTTTTCATTCGTCAAAGAAGTCCTTTTCTCTCATTTGAAGATCTTTTTTTCCTTATGTGGTAGGTTCTCGAGGTGAACAAGCAATGGGACATACAGTGGAATTCGATGAAGCTGCAGTATGAACAGAAGGTACGAATATTGCCACTTTGGTAAATTTTATTTTATATGTGTCGTGTCGCACGCATCGTGTTTTACTCCCTGCCGCATGCTGAGAAGCTGATTCCGCAACTCACTTACCGCATTATAGGTTTGTTTCCTAAGACCAGACAAGGTTGTTTATGTAGCACTGACCTTTTATGTTTAGCTGGTTCGTATAGATTATTGGTTAATGACGCTAGCAACTAGCAGGCAGGGCAGAGGGGCTGATCTTTTTGGTACATTTTGTTCACGCCCTGAAGCCTGTACCTGCTACAAGAGGAAATGGTACAATCCACCAGATCGCAAAGAGTGCAGACATGACAACCACAGGTCTTGCCACAGGTCCATGTCATACCTTGTGCAGAATTTCCCTTATCTCTGCAGTGCCCTCGGTCTTCCTGCTGTGGTTCAGTCGGGGCTGTCCAGAGCTGTATGGCATTGTAAAAGTGGCAGCAATGTTCTATAATTGATTCAGTTAAAAAAAAGAAGCTCTTTCTGCACATCCTTTTGCGTCATCGATCTGAGCATGTACGCATAACCCTAGTGTGCAAATACCCTTATGACTGCCCTTTTTACTTGGGTGCGAGTTGTTAACTCGGGTTCATGTAAAACAACCTAATATATACTTTTCGAAAATTTAAATGAGACTTGATAAAATGTACCTTTTTTTTGTTTGCCTTTTACTGCGCCCTGGTTGTATTTGTCAGTAAGTGATTGTTCCAGCATGTAACGCACTCCATCCCAGATCACAGACCTAAGACAGCGTCTGGCAGAGTCCCAGAAGAGCGTAGCGGAGCTGGAGGCAGATCGGGAGCAGAGGCAGCGCGACTATGACAAGAAGCTGCTTCTGGCTAAGTCCAAGATCGAAAATGTGCAGGTCTGTCTGGTGCACTAGCCTGATAACATCTCATTCTGCTCACATAAGCAAAATGGCTGTATAGTTGCATGGATATTGTGATGTATATTTTCTTCCTTACTTTAGCCTTTTCAGAGAATTGGGAATTACTTTCGATGTTCTCTTCCTAATAATCAATGAAATTTATTACAGAGCAATTCTTTGTATTTATTGTCCGGTTTAGTTCATTACTGCTGTTTTATACGTGGAGGTCTGGATCTTGGGTACTTTCCTGGGGTTGGACTAAGATTCCTTGTCTTTAGTTTTTCTTTCAATGGTAAGAAGAAATACCCAGTTTTGCCTTCGTGGTGAATCTGGACCGTTGGAATTAGAGTGGGTTTTTTCCAATGATTCTTTTGGCTTAACGTGGAGTGATTGCGGGATAATGACAGCAGGGGCGTCGTTGTGTCCGATCATTCTGCGCTATAGCCCTGAGCACTTTAGCCCCGATGCCAATCTTCCTTCAAAAAAAAAATAATGTCAAGCCTAAGGTAAACTTGACTTAGCCCCTGATCTTTTCAAGAGGTAGAAACTTCGCTGCCTGTCTGTGTCAGGATAAAGTTCAGTATACTGCTGTGTTTGCAGGTGTCATGCAGACTGTGTGTGTTTGTTTAAGGGGGAGAAGGAGTGTCTGACCTCTGAAACCTGCGAGCTGAAGCACAAGGTTCGCTATCTCCAGGATCAGCTGATGCCTTTGAGTAAGCAGAGAGAGTACCAGGACAAAGAGATTCAGCGCCTTAACCGGGTAGGCATTCCCTCTCTGACTTGATGCCTCCTTGGTACCCCAGTTACTCTGCCTCAGGCAACTTAAATAAATAAGTAACTATCCCTCTGTCATCTCGGCATTATTGTGTTATTCGGATTTAGTGTTCTATGAGGGAATATTTTAATTCAGTTTGTTTTTATATAGGGCCTTTCATAGTGTCGCCCCAAGGTGCTTTACATGGATGTGTTGTGATATATTGCATCAAGACAATAATGCAAAAACAGAAAAGGGAAGACTAAGAAAGAAAGCCAGAAGACAACAGAAGAGGAACCAAAAACTCCCAAGTAGGGAGAGAAAAAAAACACGCCTCTGTGGGCCCAAGTTCAGCTGGCTGCCCAGCGCCTTCCTGGGCATGCCGACATTATTGAATAAGAGTGGGCTTTCTTGCTAAGAGCATGGTGTAAACTATGGTCAAGGTCAAAGCCAAAGTCCATCAATGAGTCAGTTCTCTATACCAGCCTGTGTAGGGTGGCAGATTGAAGTCTGCACCCACGATGCTATAGTTTATAAGTCACATCCACAATGTCACCCTTCCATGGGACTGAACAAGGACTCCAGCTCAGATGGTGCTCACCCTGGGCCCCATCCTGGCTCGTAGGAAGGAAGGCAGAGAGCATGGGTGGTTAGATCACGCATCGACACAATAATAGACAAGCATTGTAGATTAAAATGGCATGTAGAACAACACCAGCAGCCATAGTTACAGTGTGTTATGTGTTAAGTTGCGGGTAAGCTAAACTGAAGTAATAGATCTTCAGTCGATATTTAAAGATGGTTCAATTCAGCATCCTAAAAATAGGCTGACAAACAATTCGATAATACAGGGGCCCTGTAGCAGAATGCTTTACCGCCAACTATCACTTTATTCCTATGTGGAATGACAAGGACATCTGTGTTCTGTAATCCGAATGGACGATGCGAATTGTAAAAATGTAATTGTTAGGTTGGCAGGTGCTAGACCTTGAAGTGCCTTATATGTAAGCAGGGGAACTTTGAAGTCAGTCCTGAACCTAACAGGAAGCTAATGTAGGGAACTAAGAGCAGGGGTTTTGTGTTAAAACTTCCAGCTCCTGGTGACAATTCGAGCTGTTGCATTTTGAATATACTGCAAGGTGTTTAATGTGCAGTGTGTGCTCCTGGATAACAGGGCATTAGTCATCTAACCTAGTGTATGCATAGGCATGTGTTAATTTCTCAGTGTCTTGAATAGTAAGGAATCGTTGTGGTTTAGAAGTGTTATGTAGCTGTAGGAAGCACACCTTTGATACTGCATCCGCATGCGATATGAAGTAGAGGCTTGTATCTAAGATGACAACTAGGTTACTGCCTGAGCTGCTTGGGGAACGGTTCAACCCCTTGGAGCTGAATGCAGAGATTCCGCAGATTCCCATCCGCAGACTCGTCTCCAAACGGCAGAACCTTGGTTTTCTCCGCATTTACTGATTTTGAAAAAGTTTCAGTCATCTAGTTTTTGCTTCATTAAAGCATTTAGCTAAAGTGACAATAGATGAGGTGTCATTAGGCGTACCTGAAATGTATTTTGGGGTGTTGTGTGCATAGAATTGATAATTAACAGTGTTTTCTCATTGTTACCTAATGGCAACATGTAGAGAGAAAACAAAGGACCAAGAATTGATACCTGTGGTACTCCATTTCACTGGTGGCATAGACGACTGAGGACAGTTATTCGACTCTTGAACATATTGATGTTGATTTAGTCAAATAGGGTTTAAACTACTTTAACACCATTCCACGCAGCCCGACATCAAATTCAAGTCTGTGTAATAGAGTTAAATGGTCAAAGGCTGCACAGGAATAAGGAATACTGTTCGTGCCTAAAGCCAGAGCAGATTTAATCTGAGATGCTATAGTTACTAAGCATAATGGTACAGTAAATGCTAAGCATGCACAATTAGTGACTGTCTTCTTATGGGGGGGATGGATCCTCTGCCACAGGCTCTGGAGGAGGCCCTCAACCTGCACTCCCCCAATTCCACGCAGCAGCCATTTTTTGGGAATCAGGCAGAGGGTGCTTCAAATCTGAGGCGTCAGGACCTGCTGACCCAGATCGCAGTGTTGTCAGAGCAGGTAAATATGACACGAACAAACCTGGTCTTCAATCAGCTTCCCTTTGACATGCTTGCTGTGTAAGAATTTCTGTCGAATCATCATTTAAGAAGCCTGGTGAACTGATTTTCTAGCTAAACAAGAAAAATGCTGAGCATTCTTACCATCCTTCTCTCATTCATAGCACTTTCCATCTCGTCTAGTAATTTTACAGTCTTTTCCGTGGCACCTTAACTAGCCTTGACATCAGCTGAATTCAAAATTGCTCCCTATTCCCTAAACAGTACGAGAAAATGGCAGATGTCCTACATAGTGCACTGTTTCATTTCTCAGCAGCAAATCACTATATAGTGCACTATAAAATACACACAATTCACCTCAAATAATACTGTAGAGACAATGTATACTATGATGCTGCAATGGGGGGCCACTTCAGCCACCGGCATTATGTAGCGCCCCCACCTGGATGATGTTGTGTCTGACACTCACCACACAGTAGCTAAGGTGGTGAAGTGGCAGGAGAGAATTCACCCATTAGATACAGAGGATGATTAGGAGGCCAGATTTGAAAGGACCACAGTGGGCAATTTAGCCAGGACATCAGGGTTCCATACCACCTGTAGTTCAGATTAAATTAAATTTTTATTTTTTTAAATAACTGGCTGACAGTTATATCCAGTTTATCTTTTATTCTGTTTTCTTAATGGTGTTGCTTTATATATTACTATTCACTCAGCTATCAAAGGTCGCCAGGATAGATACGATGGCCCGTAAGTGTCAACGAGCTACAAATTAAGAAAACGCTTCCAAATTCCAAAAACGCGCAGCAACTTGATACACGTTGCAGCTGACAGGTGCGGTGCAAATCACAAACGCATGCAAAACCAAACAACGCTGCAAATCCGCGCACAACACAATGAAAGTTTCCTGGGGACAATAAAAGGAGATGGACCTTGCAGAGGACAGCCAAACTGCAGATTAGTTAGCCTCATATTTTTAAGGCAGTTTTAAATCACAGAATTGTCATGTCCCGTACACAGACGACGATGCACACCGATTTTACTTTTGTAGTTCGAGCCATTTCACAATTTGTGCGAAGTCTTGCTAATAGCTAAGAAAATAGGTAATTTCAACTGTAACGAGATATTGGTTGAGAATTTTGGGGTCATGGCAACTGTTGCACACCCCTTGGTTTTCTAGATTTCATTCCAGACAAATTAAAAAAAAATAATTAAAATGTTTGCATGTGTCCTCTATAATATGCAATGGGGCAATGCACAAATGGGTTCATAGCTCTAAAACCTGGTAAAGTACGTGTGCTTTGATGAGTGGACACTGGGGGACAGTGCACACCCTTTGGGTTTTCAGTTTATCTGTGTTCAGTGTGTACAATAAATGCTCATGCTTATTGTTCCCCAGAAACTTCCGTTGTGTTGTGAGCGGATTTGCAGTGTGTTTTGTTTTGCATGTGTTTTCAAGATTTGCACCGCGTCTGTCAGTTGCAACGTGTCTATTAATTTTCTGATTGTTTTCCGAATTTTGTAAGTGTTTTCTGAATTTGCAGCTCGTTTTCAGGATTTGTAAATGGTTTTCTGAGTTTGCAGCGTGTTGACACTTAGATGCCGGCATGGAAAATCGTGGAATGTAGTATCAAAATCTCATCTTGTTTCACTGACTCATTACCTATATAATGATCTACATAGACGTCCCTATATTGGTAGTAGTGAGTGAGTGAACAAATGAATCATTTTGAATACGGTTGTATGTGATTTACTGTTCTGGACGAGATCAAATTTTTCTACATGTTTATTGTCATCAAAAGGCTTCACGATAACAATATTAATGCTATGTGTACCTCGCACATCTGCGCATGTGCAGCATTTTCTAGCGTGCGTGCACCACATTACATTTTCTGCCAGTGCCCGATCCGTTCATCCAGCCGTTTTACAGTAAGTCATATTGTCTTCATTCACGACAAGCTATAGCGGCCACTTGTTTAGCGACAAGTTGTCTGTATGTGTACTTATGGGTCTTCTTAGGTACCCCAGTCATGGTGGGGTAATCATATATGTCCCTGACAGATGCCTCCATGAGCTGCAACAATAAGACAAGCAACTAGAGAGATGGCTGCAACAAACATGAAATACGCCAGACTTCATATTCCAGTTCAGAGTGAATCAAAGCTATAACAAAATGCCATGTCGCTGAATAGCAGCGATTTCAACTGATGGAAATGTAAACAAATGTTTAAGATGTGGGATATTTAGGTAATAGTGTTCATCCAAATACTGGAAGTGGACGACTGGAGTGAACACTTAAAACGACAAGCAAAAAAAACAGATTTTTTTTTCCCAGTCCGTTGAATTCTTAACCCCAGTTCTTGCTAAATAAAGCACCCGCAGTAGTTTGCTGTAAATGTAAACAGTATGGCTTGCTGTAAAATGGCACGATGAATGGATCGGGCAGTGCCAGAAAATGTAATGTGGGGTACGCATGCTTGAAAATGCTGTACATGCGCAGACATGCGAAGTACAAATCAGGCGTAATCAGGCAGGTAGCATGGATTGGATAGTGACAGTAGCTGCTACCTAGTTAGTGGCTTCTTTCCTGTTGCCCCCCCTAGTACACACTTGCACACTACACTACCACACTTTCCGGGTACGTTCAAACTCTTAGCGCAATTATGCAAGGGTACCCCATCCCTCAAGACAGCCATGTGCAGCGTGCTTAATGTGTACGTTATCCACACTTAGGCAAATACTGCATGGAAGCGGGCTTCGCCTAAGTATGACGACCACAATGCACTGCATCGGTGATGACTAATGTTTATATTGAACATGAGGAATTCTGCCGGCAGGCAGAGTGCAACATGCCTCCTATGAAGTTTCAGCTTAAGTACAAAAAGTTGTATAATGAATGTTTACATAGCCTAGGGTGCAGTGAAGGACGACCGCAAACACAACTAAGTCAAATGATAACACAGCTGTAGCGTATTTCTTGTTCTTGTTTCTCTTCAGATATCAAGTGTGTCCCATTGCTTTCAAGAAACGCCTGGGCACTTCAGCTCTTTATGTACACTTGCGCACTTTGCATCCTATGTCAACATGCATCGCCAAAGTGTGTAGTATCTGTAGTAAGTGGAGTAAATGGGATGAAGCCTATTACTACACTGTCAGCCGCTTCTTTTTAAATTTTATGGAGGGTGGAAAACAGCGTTAAGGAGCAATACTGCCACCTACTATATTGGAGTGTGAACCAGATAGTTACTGGTGCTGGATTATTAATGATATTATCATATGTGTATTATTAACAGTATCAATATTTCATTTTTTTTTATAGACAGATTGTAAAATAAACAGTACCAATAAATCAGTACCAGTGTATTGTGACACCCCTATTCTGGATTTTCCATGCTTATCAGTCATTTTATATTGACACTAGGGGTGTTATGGAAACGATTCACAGTTCTGCTTTGGGTTCAAGGTTTGCTTCAATTTCAGTACAGCAGGAAAAACTATTTATTTTGGACACTATTATGAATCGTTGTAAACTAAAGGCAACGAATAACCATAATTTTTTAGCTCAGTCCAGATTTCCTGACAAAAGTGCCCCCACCAGGAGACGGACTTGCCGAGGCTGTTCCTGCTTTGCTCCAGTCGTACACAGACTCTATGTCCTCCCAAATTGACATTTTCAGCAGCATATCTAAGCCCGGCATAACGTGGCCAACGGTCTTGGTCTTATGAACTAGTCTCTCTGGCATTGGTGTAATTTATTGGGAATTTAAAATGTGCCCTTAACTGCCGCTTTATGACTTAGTAATTAGCATTAGCCGTATCCAAGTCATGGCCACACTTTGCATAGTTTTCACATTTATTTGTGAATTTAGTCCATGTCAATATATACATATATTCATTTGTTTCATCGTGCGTCCCGAAAATGATATACTGAATGGCACATGATGAATTCATGTACCGTTGCAGCCCTATGCTTTAAGCTTGGTATCTGCAGCTTTTCCTCTTTGTGGGCCTCAGGTGAAGATCTTTGAGGAGGACTTCCAGAAGGAGCGTAGTGACAGAGAGCGCATGAATGAGGAAAAGGAGGACCTAAGACGGCAGGTGGATAGGCTTCAGGTTCAGATCACCAATCTAACCAATCAGGTTGGTACTGGTACTGCGATTCATCTGTGGGTAACTGGAAGAGACGATATGCTTTGAGATGTTTCAAAATGAGAAGAACATGGTAAAGTTGGAATAGAATGATATGATGCCCTCAACATTTTCAGTAGCCATAACCGTGTCATTTGTGATATCTCCAACATTTTTTTTTTGTATCAATGATTAATCATATGAAATGGAGTTTTGGCTATGAAGGCTGACATGGTCTAACTGTGAATTAAATGTACAGATTGAGAACCAGGTAAAATGCCTTAATCTCATAGCTTGAAATGTCCTTTGGCTGTGTGCCTGTTTTGCGATTGAGTCTCAGGGTTAAAATCCTGCACCAAAGTGTCCTGTCAATACACCTCGTGTGCAGAAAAATGGAAATTTGGCCTGTGAAATTCCAATTATTTGTTGTACTTCACTTTCATTTCACTTCACAAGGTATCAGTTTCACAAGAAATGTTTTTAAATCTTTTAATTTAATTAAAACCATTTTTTGGGATATTTACAGTGTTGTATTTTTTTGTTCTTTGCTTATAAATACATTGGCCATCGATTTTCGTTTTCATCCTTATTAAGCCCTGGATATTCAACACTATTCAGTAGTGCTGCAATGAGAATGTTTGCTTGTGTTTCTGTGAAGTGCTACCTTTCGCGTGGTATACTCCTGAATGCATATTTCTTGCCGCTTTGCCCACAGCAATCATTTTGAAATTCATGTTGCCCCTCTGTACACCATGTATTGTCAGAGCCTCTGTTTTAAGTCTGTTTTGCCCCTATTATGACATGTATCTTCATCTACAGCTGCATCAAGCTCAGAGTGAGTGTCAGAGGGAACGCACAGAGCGATGTAAACTAGAAAGACTGCATATGCAACTCAAACAGGTATGCATGTTAACAAACGCTTCATGCAGATTTAAACAGTAGAGTTCTTATAACTCATGTTTGTCACTTTGGCCTTTTGTTGTAAATGTCCAGCCCTGTCTGTTGGCACCGGTTCTGTTCAGTGGGCAAGCTCTCATGTTGGTTTTATCCAATAGTGCCTCCTTGTGGCTGGTTGCTTGGCTGCCCAGTGCAGTTTTAAGCATTAATATTTGTGCTGCTAAAGCAATGACTTAGTGTAAACTTGCATAGCACAATTCTGAGGGTGTTTGTTCGTGCTGGTGAGTTACTAATGTCTAATGGTTCTTTCTGATTTTAGATTTATGTGTGCGTTTGTGTGTGTAATTTTTGTTTATTTTTGTGTAGGGCCAGCATGAAAGACACACTTCTGATCCTGCATCTACTTCAGCGAATGGCCCCATGAGCCCCGCCTACTGTGGCCCATTTGTGCAGCCCGGTCACCAGGGTTTTGAGCCCTGGCCTGTTCAGGTTATGCCCAGGATGCCCACCCTCAGCACTCCGCTTGGTCGGGATTTCCAGGCCTTCCAGCCAGTAAGAGAAGCCACATTCAGTCTTCATCTCCAGACAGTGCTGCCCTTTAGGTGCATCTTTTTCTGACATTTTTTTACTTGTGCTTATTTTGACATCAGGGCTTTCCCTGGCAGCCGCCCTGTCCACAGCAGCGTGGTACCAGAGGCCCCGGTGATCCCTCACGGCCCCCCCCAGAGAATGCAGGTAAACTGCCCCCCGTCTTTGTCATCAGAATTTTTTTGCTGGTGACATTTCAGTAAGCGGTTTGAAACAGGGTAGTGATACAAAGACAAAGCAGCAGTAATCGAAGAACCGATGTGTGGAAATAGAAGGAAAAACGTGAGCTGTGGTTTTCCAGAAGGCATGAGGAACTGATTCACTGACTTGGCACTAGCATTGTCTACTTGGATGCCACTAGACGTGCCCTCTCGAGTTCAAACACAGCCTGCGCATGACCTGTGTAGCTGCTATCTGATGCTAGTAGTATAACATTAGTATGAGTAATGGTTCGGGACATGGACTCGGAACCACTTGATTGCTGAGACTATCAGAGGACAGATAGACATTTAATGAAATAAGGACACAACTGTTCTGGTAGATCATGATCAGTTTGCTGGCACTGCAAAACAAGAGTGTTTGTTTACAGCAGATCCGACAGCAGCTGGACTTGGAAAGAGGGATCGACAGAACATTGACCCTGGAAAGCACTAAAAGATTATTCAGCCCCATAATGGTGATTGGGTAGTAGCAAAGGGCAGTTCATAATTCAGTAGGCAAGGTGTGATTTTAATCTGTAATTTTCCTACTGTATAAATATTGTATCGTAATGTTTATGCCTACATTTTATAAGCCCCTTTGTGAGATTGTTGTATGATATAGATTTCTCATTTCTTTATTATTTTATTATTATTATTATTATTATTATTAGTGTGTGATACTTATTCTCTGCTATATATTACAAATTAAACAGTGACATAATATTAAATAGGCAAAATAACCTAAAATGTGTAATGAAAAGTACTGCAAAGACGTACTATGTAACTGAAGTTGATATGTAACTTATCACGTAATCTGGAAGGAATATTTAGATATGAAAGTTACCAAAATGCTCATAGAAAAGTGTGGAGGAGAGTTGAATCAATTAGCAGCTATTCAGTAGTAAAATTATCAGCTTAATGATTGACCGGTTTCTATCCTTGTTTAGATTCAGTGTGACTTGATTTACATTCAATTCAGTTCCGACATTTAAAAAGCAGAGTTTTATAGCTACAGATGTTCAGTCGATATTTTGAAATTAACCTTTTTTTAAAACAGACCATTTGATGGTTACATATACCAAAAATGAGGCTGGTAATACATAATATATAAATTGTTTTATAAGTACATTACCTGTATCTAAACATTGTACATGTTATAATATTCGTTATGTTTTTTTGTCAGTGTCTCTTTCAATGCCTTGAATTAAATTGATAAATTTTGTTTATTAAAAAAAAGTATTTGATTAGATTCTTAAATGTCCTTAGGAAATCCATTAAGCTGTATGAAACCGTGCCTGGTTTGGTTTATGCTTGGACCTTTCTTTTTGGAGGGCCAATTGTGAGTGGAAGTATATAATATATATTATTGGACAATCTCCATTGTGAGTAAGTTCATTAAATACTGGCTACCTTGAAATCATTTAATGTGTTCCCAGTGGAAAACTGTCATCTAATGTGAACATTTTTGTGTTTCATTTAATATAATAAACATATTCTCACTGTCATTTTGATTGTTTGTTTAATGGTTTTAAGTATGCTTTGATAATTATTTGTTTATCTTTAAAACTTCATCTGAAGATTTTACTGCGGACCATCGACCAGACATCTTGACATATCGAAACGCGTAGGACTGTGGCCAGATGAGATTTCATGGCACTATGAGGTCGAAGAATATAAGAATATCTACATTGCATGGATCCCTGGATGCAAATAAAACCGTATACTTCAATAGAACGCACACGGGTCTGCAGTGTATGCTTTATTAGAGTGATACCTTGGAAGAGTGGCGAATACAGGCAGCAGGTGTTAAGTGGCATCATTCTGCAGCGATTTCCAGGACAGCTTGAATGCACTAAAAGAGCTGCTCTGGACCCCAGAATTTCAGGTCAGGCTCTACAGTATCACTGCTTTCAAGCCTCACCCTCATAGATATGCCAAGCTCCACCATGACTGCTCTGTATCTGAGACCTCCAGTAGCACAGAATAGAGTGATCACATCATAGATGGCTTTGAAAAGTACAACTTAAAGAACATTGAGACATGGAAAATGAAAGCAGGTATGGTGGCCCTTAAAAAAAAAAAAGTATGGTTGAAAGTTTAATAGTGGGTAAGAGGAAGGTGCCTCTGGCTATGGGAAATGCTTAAATATCTGAGGATGCTGGCCCTGACTTCAGAAACATTGACCCTGGGGTACCACCTCATCACTGGCTTGCCATTTGGTCCCACAAGAAACTTCTCAAAATTCCACTTGATGTCGCTGACCTTCAGAGGATCCCAGAATAGCCTGCTGGTAGGGTTCCCAAAACTGTCTCCAACAGGAGGGCAAGCATTCTGCAGGATGTTTAAAAAAAATAGAAGTTCATTCACTCTTAACATGCAAGCTATAATCATTTAGTAATAAATCTATTGTACACATTTAAAATCTTTTTGCATTTATTTTTTTTTGGGGGGGGGGGGGGGGCAATGCACTCATCAACATATAATTTTAATACTTTGCTATTGCTTATTAACTTTTTGATGATTGAATACATATTTACCCCCCCATCCCTTCCTAATTAACAAGTACACAATAAGACCCACTGTCAACAGGGGGAGGATATTTGAAGCTATTTCTAAGAAGCAGCAGTCCATAGACAAGAAACACTTAAAATATAAAATAAATGATACAAAATGCTACAATGTGTCTAATTTTTTTCTTTTTTTTTTTTTTTACAGTAACAATGGTCAGGTCTGCTGCATCAAAATCGAAACCAGAGCTGAAAGCAATAAAAAGGTTCATTGCAACTGCAGCATTTAACTTCCTGAAAATCACAACACAACACGAGGATGACGGTTTCACTACAGCAAAGAGACATTTTTCCTCACCTTCAGGAATTTGAAGACTCCTTGCTCGGTATCTCCGTTAACATCAGCTTTTTGAAAAATCGTGAAATTTGGAACAAATCCATATCCTGGCCGTACATGCCTGAAAATCAAGAATTTAATTTCCTGTATAAATCTTAACTCAGCTATAGATATGTCCTGTTATTAATTACTATTATTGATCTCCCGGTATGAGATCTAAAGAAAACAAGTTGAACAACAGATCATTTTTAATATGAAATATGACAATTTTCCCATATTATTTGGATGATTAAACATCGTGAGTATACTCACTTTAAAGCTGACAAAATTTCATGATTATTCCCAGGCTCCTGCTTCCCAAACTGGTTGCAGGGGAACCCAAGAATAGTGAAGCCGTAATCTTTAATCTCTTCATGAAGTGCATTCAGATCTGCAGGAGTCAGAGAATGACATCATTTCCTTCGAAATGAAAAGCTTTTTTGCAGCGGCTGAAATCAGCTGCACTCTATAAAAATCTGCAGAATTGATGATGATTCAACGACCATTTTATTTAAGATGCTTTGGAAAAAACGGCAATACTCCGCACTTTCTTTAACACTTTACTTGACTGGGCACAAATAATATAGCATTACGCTACTTATGTACTAATTAACCACAAACTAAGCCTTAGTTACATACTGATCTCATGTTAATTTCTCATTAATGAATCTCTCATCCCAAGCAGTTACTGTATTTGTTACTATATGTTAATCCTGTAAACCTTTGTGAACTACTGAAGGAACAAGTCATGAATAACACAAGTGAGATACTGAAGTCCCGTTGGTTCATCATTAATGAATCGTGACCCATCTTTTATCAACAAGCGACTATATTTGTTCATGATTTGTACTTCTGTAGTAACTCAGTTATCCCTAGACAACATACATGACTTACCAAGGTACTGAAGAGTGAGTCCTCAGTAGGTAGCGACATTGACGAAGAGCACAGTTTTCCCCATGTACTCACTGAAGGGGACATACCGGCTGCCATTTAGTGTAACTGCACCATAGTTATAAATGGTGTCTACAGTATTAGGATCACAGATCTGGGGATGACATAATTTATTTGGTTATGCATAGCAAATTTCTAGATTTTACTGCATATCACTTTAAGTCACAATTCTAGTTGGATTTACATTTGTTTTGCGGTCACCCACAACATGTTTTCTTGTGTATTTTATCCTGTACTTTACATTAATAAATACCTAATATAAGCCTAAAACATATTTTGCAATTTTTTTCTCTATAAAAATGTTCTTTGTATTTTAACATTTACGATTATTATAAAGCAGTGAATGAGGAATGTACTACTGTATATTCTGATATGTTATTGAAAATATGTATATCAATAAGACTTCCGTGTTTGTTATTTTGTTTGGTTAAGGTGTTATTCCCAGACATAAACACAGATAGGATGGTTTCCTCTGGGGTAATCTATCCAGCCCTCGGTATTTTGGCAAAAGTTATCCGCTTTTGTTAACCGTGTAAAAACGCAGATTCTTAATTAATATGTTGGGGGGGGGGGGGTGCTGGGGGATCCAGCAATATCCAGTCTATGCCATGAAAATATTGAGTATCGGGAAACAAAATGACGCAACTTATAATGTCAATATTTGATTTCTGTACACAGTGGTCACTGACAAAATAAACACTCTGACTGTTACTTTCACAGAAAAGGGGGTCATTAATCTACAGATATAAACTGAAATGATCGGTTATAAACGTAAAATTAAAATTTCCGCTTTTTCTTCCCGCATCGAAAATGAACAATTTAAGTTAATTTAATACAAAACGTCGACTACGTTTAGTGATCAGAATTCTGTGAAATTCATCTCGTGAATTACTCATGAATTAACTATGAATGCAATTTGTAGATGCGCATATATACAGGAACAACTTCACACATAATAATTTCCCATAGCGTGTATTTATTGTTACGGATTATTACTTGTAACCTACCTTTGCATTAAGTGAAATGTTTTGTTACGTGTTACAATCTCAATGTATACAGAGAAAGAAAGGAGTTACCTTGACATTTTGGTTGCCAAGACCCAGCTGTAGTAAATTCAGCAGGACCACTTGTAAAAGCCACTGACTCCCCAGCGCCGTCATTTTGATCGGCACGGAGCACGTCGATCCCTCGCTCTGAATTTGCACTATTCTAGGGCTTCAGAATAATCCCTACCCCCCCAGTGCCACCTACAATGACAGTTTACCGACGCGGCTCCCAGCCAATCAAAACACCGCACACATACCCAGCTTCGCCTTGACCATTTTGGAATGTTTCGTTCGGATGTGAGATTTAGAGCGTTCCTGATGATAATGAGGTTCAAGACCAGGTTCATACTGCCGCTTCTGGTTTAAGCATTTTGCACACAATGCTTATGATTCCCTATTTACTTTACTGTTGCTGTGAAAAAAAGAATCGTCTTTGCTGGGCAAGTTTGTGGCTTGACCACGGCCGTTTGGTACTAGCGCTACATATTTTGATCTTTCAGAATTTTCTTCCTTAAGTTGGTATACATTTTTAAAACACTGGTGACCATATGATTGACTTTAAACCTAATGTGTAAACAGCCTTAGAAAGAGTATCTTAAACACCGAATAACTGATATTACATTTGTTTATCATGCTTTTATCCAAAGTGACATACGGTTGGGAAATCAGGGTCAGCCAGTCCCTGGAGCGAATGGGCGGGTGGGGGCTCTTATCAACACACCGCCCCCAATACGGTAACGCAAAAACACCAAGAAAGAAAAGCCTCGGTTTAAACTCAAGCTATTGGTAATTATATTAGCTGTACACGTGGCAGACTAACAAAAATATGCCTTACGAGAACATCCATGCGATTACCGCCATTAGCTTTACCATGCTTTTTCCCATTGTAAGTTGTTGAAAATCTTAAAGAGTGTTTTAAAGAGGCATTTTGCAAGCAAGATATCATGCCAAATTCATTTCACTAGTAGGAACACATATTTTTAAAGGCGCAGCAAAATATTGTACTGATTATTTTTAAAAAGTTAAAGTTCATAACATGCTAAATGAAACACTGCAGTAGGTATGGGTGTTCGAAAAATAACTAGTGAAAATTAAAAAACAGAGATTTCCCGATGGTCATTAGAGGTCTTCTACGCACCCCAGACAAAGACTTGGCCTTTTGGTCATGAAATAAGACACTTCAGATTAAAAGCCATGAAAGACAGAAAATTAGAAAGTGAAGAAATGTGGCCTGTGTGCTTATACAATTTTATGGACAATGTTAGAAATGGAGCGTCAACAGAAAAGCCTGGTTCGGTTCTTCTTTATTGTGTTCTACTAGACACCACCTTTTTAAGATTTAGACAAATGCCTAAGGCGACACTTTACTGCAACATATTACCAGGGAGAAATAGATTTCTGAGGAGTGATGGAAAAGCTATTTCAACACCAGGGGAGGGACAACCAGGATGTACACATTTTGGACTAATGGGTTATAGGAATGTAAAACATTTAGAACAAAATCTATAGTCACAGACAGAGTGCCTTAGATCTGTTTTCCCTTGTTAGCAATAGCCTGTCATCTTGTGAAACCATGCCACCATTTTACTCTTTCATAAAATAAGGCACAATAAAACAAAGACTGTTTGGAACTGGGAAGTCTTAAGATTAGAACTGATACAGTTTTGCCCATTTTTTGCCTGTTTTAGTGATTTTGACATTTCAGCCTTTTCTTGCCTACTTACAGTTTTTATTGTCATATGAAACAAAACCAGAATGTATCAGAAATATCTGTCTAATCCAGCTGAGAGGTAAAGTTTAATGCATCTTCATGCAGCTTTTTCTGTGTCCCTGAATTTCAACACGCTCAATATCAGAAAACAGGAGAATAACACCACAAAAGAGCTTTGTTAAAAATGTTAAATCAGTAACTCGTCTAGGGTTCAGGATTACAGTGTTATATAAGATGGCGGAGAGCCATGCTAATGATGATGTTGAACTCAATACCTTGGAACTAGACCTAGGCCTCTGAATGCATTTTTGGTTAAAAGTATCAGATTCAACCCACGCCACTGAAGTACTCCTTGAAAGACACATAGAAGTCATTTTTTTATAAACAGATGTCTATTTGCAGCATTCACTTAGATCATTTTGTACACTTGATTTTTAATATACTGAAGTGTTTCCATTTAACAAAACACATGACTTGTGTCAACTTGTGCCATCATTTATAAAATATACCACAGCTTCAACCAAAATATTATACATATTCACAAAGTACAAAAAAAATCTTGTTTTCAAAAACTGAACTACAAACTGTAATCAGACATTTTTTCACGTAGCGGGTGTTTAACCACACTGATTTGGACATTAAATTAAATAGATCTGTGATTTTATTGGCAATGCCTATGTGCACAATGAAATGGTGCGCTGACTGTGAGAAATACATACCATGATTAAACTGCTTTAATGCTTATTTAACCGAAAAATAAGTTTAATGACTTGAAAACGCGAGTTAAATATGACTTTACACATCAGAACACTCAAAAATGGAAACTGCTGTGAAAACACTGATAACAGTGCAGTGGCAGACGCTGGCGCAGCCAGCCCAGTCCAACCTCTCTCCAGCTAGCTGACATCCAAATACAAAGCTTGTCACAACTTCATGAAGGCCAGAACATTATGTCAGGATACCAGACTTGCTTGAACATTTGAAATAGTCTGGTTTTAGTACCGCAAAGCACTTACACTATACAGTAGCCTGATAATTTTTTAATTAATTTTTTGCTTTTCCTGCTTGAATAGACTGCTGTTTCCAGCTTATAGTGTTTAAGGTACTGACAGGCCAGAATGTCGTCTCCTTAGGACATTTTGTTATCTAGCATAATATCACTGTGTAAATACACTTTGGCACATGCTGCTTGGTGTTTCACTCCTATTAACATATTAAATGGCCTCATAGTCACAATAATAACAAAACAAAAAAATAGAGATTCTATAAGAATATGATAATGCATGTTCACAAGGCGGTAAACCCTCTTCTTGTTCAGTCATTCGGAAATGGGACAACGACGTAGCTGGGGACAGCTTTCCACTTGGCTCCCATCCTATCCAGGCAAGACCAAGTGACACGGCACGAACGCCTCTATCCAGTCGTTTCCGTTTTAAGCATCAGGAATTTACAGGCCTGCTGGGGCTAGTCCGAATCCTGTAGATAACGACGGAAGCTGCTGGGCATGCCAGCAGGAAGGTCATCACGATGATCGTGGCTAGGATGACGAGCAGAATGGCCCAGATCTCAAGGATATGTGCCGGCAGCATGTCAAGTTCTGACAATGGATCTGCCGGATAAAAGGAAACGTGACAACCACAAATTATGGTAAAAATCAGTATCTGATTATTAGACTTGCAGCATAAATTTTATAAGACAACTTCTGCCTCATTCGATTCCTTTAAGTTTTCGAGTTAATCTTCATCTGCTTTCACACACGTGGATGATAGTGACCTCATCTGTTGAATGCGTCATGCAGACGTCGCGAGAAGATGGATAATGGAATGTTTTTTATGATTTATCAAGTCGGGGCAAATGTTACAGATCTGATGATCCTTTGTGACGTTTTGTTTCAGTCAGCATACATTTAGACGGCTTCTTTTGTTATGATATGGACTGAAAAAAATGTGTCCTTTTTGCACGAGTGGGGAGAACACGTTGCTGCGGTAGAGTAGCCTTCAAAAACAAGTGTGTGCAAACACACTCCCAAGTATTCAGTCGCTGTTCTGAATATTAAAGTTCCTATTAGCAATCACGAAAATACTGAGCGCATTCATTCATTTAAATGCATGGATTATATCGTATATACAAAGAGAAAAACGAAAAATGATTTAACTGGCATTATACTATAATAATAAACAAAATAGTTTCTCCGCGCATGCAAAATGATGTCGTATGATTTTTTTCAGACCCCACCGACTAAACAGTATCATGTCTGAACGAAAGTAACTAAATCTATAAAATAATCTATAATGTTACCTTCAGAAAGTGTAATATTTTAGAGGCCAGTTCTGAGCTTCCTGAAACTATGAACCTCTGTTGAAAAAGACTTACTAAAAATATTTTAAACATCTTTACAAGTAAGCAAACTAGATAACTGTGTTATAAAACTCACCTTTAGTCTTCAAATGTGAGAGTGATTTGAGCGATACGTTTCCAAAGAAATACTTTTAAAGCACAGATACCCCACACACCCTGGTTATGTGTGAGCAGAACGCTCGCAAGATGTCTCGGTTTGTGCGCTGACGAGAACAATGACCTGATTGGCTGACTGGCAGGACGGGGCGTGCCCTGTTACGTCACCGCAGGTTGTTGACCATGCCTCATCCTCAGTATCACAGCAAACACTACCAATGCTGGTAGCTATTCAGTTTGGATTTAACACTTTGCATCCTGAAAATCCATCCATTTTTTGTAACCGCTTGTACTAGTCAGGGACACTGGGGGTCCGGAGCCTGTCCAAGAGGGAATAACGCAGAATGGGGCGCCGACCCATCGCAGGGGAGGCACACTCACACACTATTCATACACACATGCACACCTACGGGCAATTTGACAATTCCGATTAGCCTCAGCATGTTTTTGGCCGGGTGGGGGGAAACCGGAGGACCCAGACTAAAACCCACAGTGACACGGGGAGGACATGCAAGCTCCCCACGCATGGAGTCATGGGGGAGACTCAAACCCTGCTCCCAGTGAGGCAAGTGCTAACCACTGCTCCACCGTGCCGCCCCCATTCTGCAAATGTATTTATTTTTTTCCACTGAGAATGATGTTTATAAAAAAAGCTAAAGTGACGTCCAACCACTCATCTCCCATCACTGCTTATCCAGTACAACTAAGGTCGCGGAAAATAACTTTAAAATAAATCAATATGTAAATGCAATAAATAAATATTACACATTAACAATATTGCATTCACTAAAAATGTGCCACTGTATAATGGTATGAGCAACACTTAAAACTGTCCATATATTATAAACTATAATTTAACTTGGTTTTAACTAATATAGTGATATTTTGCGACATTTCATCGTATTGTAGATTAATTATTAGTACTGTAGGCTTGTGTTTCAGTCCGCCGGTGTCCCTGATATGTAATGTCTTCATGACAGCCCCAAGCAGAATAGAGGCAGATGCTGTAACTGGTTATTTTGAGAATAATTTGCACATGCGTACTTGGACGCTAAGACACTGCAGCATCTATACTGATGGGCCAGTTGCTCCCATCGACTTTGGAAAGAAGTCCAAATATGTTTAATCACGTAGTTTTGATTTTCCAGTTATGCTGCAGAGCAAACAGTCGATGATGTTTCCACAGCACGACGCAACAAATGCAAGTTTCAGAAACGAACGTCGTCACCATTTAGTCATGGTTTGCCCCTGAGCACGTGACCAAGTGGATCACGTGATGAGGGATTCTGTGGTTGGTCGGGGTTTCTGGAGGAGCGGCGATGGCGTCCTTACTGCAGCCCGAAAGGGTGAACTATCTTGTCTCCGGCGAAAAAAAGATTCGTTCCCCAATTTCTAGTTTATATTTCTGTCGTTATTGCAGTGAATTGCGCTCTTTGGAATGTGTGTCTCACGAAGTAAGTCGATTTATAGTTATTCTGCTAGGTTTCTTTAGCTTGCTGTTGCTAACAGGGCGTCTGGTACAATGGGCGGGGTCATGTCAATGTTCCGGGAAAATTTTGCAGCTTATTTGCCAATTGGCACGTCGATCTTTAATACTCAAATTCGATTGGTGGACTGCAGATCCTTGCCTCAAACGATGGCTAATGAAAAGAAAGCTAACAAAATGGTTGACTGTAATTTAGTAAATGGTTAGTTGATGCTAACAGTGTGCGCTATGGTCATGTACAATTTGACGAGTTAAAAATGTAATGTTAAAAAAAGGAAAAGGAATCGTATGATTTTCGCGCTTCACCACAGCTTTATCAGTATTCTTAGGCCAGGATTTGCTTTATGAATTTGTATAGGTAACAGTCTTGGCACATGGAAGACAAGAAAAGATGTTATATATTTAGACGTATCACGAAAATCAGTTGATTGTCATTGATTACCATTTTGCTTATTACCCAGAAGGTCTCAACACGTCTATCAGCGCATATCATTATTTCTGCTATGCTATGTGCTGATTTCCTAAATAAATGTCTTTGTGTAATTTAATATTAGGTGGATTCTCACTATTGTCCCAGCTGCTTGGAGAATATGCCTTCAGCAGAGGCAAAACTAAAAAAGAACAGGTGAGAAGAGGCAAGTTTTCTTCTCATATGTAATGCTATCTGTAAGGTTGTGTGGTATAAATACATAGAAATTTCTAATTTGATTGTAATTGCCAATTGTTGGGAAAGGCTAGTTCTTGAATAAATCTTACAGTTGACATTGTTATACATGCATAGATCCTATGGGAAATAGTGAATTGTGGCGATTTTTACTTCCGTAATACAGGTGTGCCAACTGCTTTGATTGTCCATGCTGCATGCACACCTTGTCCACACGTGCCACCAATATCCCAGCCCCTTTGCCCGATGACCCGGCCAAGACCACCATGAAGAAGGCCTACTATCTGGCCTGTGGCTTCTGCCGTTGGACTTCTCGAGATGTTGGCATGGCCGACAAGTCTGTGGGTGTGTTCAGTTGCTTGATATTTTTATTCATCACAAGATCGAATTAAATCAACCTTAATAGCTGCTATGAAAAACTAAAGTGATTTTCTCCCATTCTGTATATTATAGTATGGATTTAAAGTGCTATTTCTCCTTTTCCTTTCTGTGTGACCTGTTATGTAAGCATTTTAATTGACTATATCATATTTAAGATATGATTCTTTTTTATTATAAAATAATTTTTGATGTTTTGTCAAAAGCTTGTGGCATGACAGACATATTCCTTTAAAATGGAAAAAGATCACAGTCTTCTGAATAATAATCGTAAATAATATTAATGAAGCATTAAAGTATTAGAGCAATATTGCATAGTTACAGGAGCTCCGAAGTGCGCAAGGAAATTGAATTTCAAAAACAGCTTGTACACTTTTAAGAGCTATGCAGTTTTAGACTTACTGAAAGGAGCTTTTGTGAATAGCGATCTTCTAAGATCAGTCCAGGAAAATGGAATGAGAAAATTCTCCCGAAGCTTATTTTTCCCAGTGGGCTCAGGGTGTTTATCCTGCTCATATCTGTTCATTTAGTGATGAGCATCTTATTCTTGTCTTGCAGCCAGCGGTGGCTGGCAGGAGCCTGAAAACCCTCACGCTCAGCGGGTGGGTGTAGCACGTTCCTTTTGTCCAAACTTAGTTTTTCTAGTTGTTACATTTATATTGTACCTGCTGAAGATCAGAGACTCTTTTAATGTTCGGTTTTTGCCATAGATCTACAAGCTCATTGAATATTACCAGCAACTGGCTCAACGGGAGAAGCTCGAGAGGGACAGGAAGAAGTTTGCCAGACGACGGCCCTACATGCCTCTGGCATTTTCGGTACACCACCCAGTTCAGAGAAATAGGAGCCACTCCAGACTATAATCAGAAATATTGCATTTTTGGTCAGACTGTTTGGGAGCTCATTTTTGGTTAATTTTAGAATATCAGTGCATGTTTGTTCACACCCTGCACACTGTTACTCTTTCAAAAGGCTGTTTGAAAGGCCGTCTCTCTGTACTGTTTGGTTTCTTTTAAATGCTGATCGATGAATTCCAGCTTGTGTGCTGACTGCACTCTAACCGCAAGCATCTTTAACCAATCCATTTCTTTTGCTGTTGCATTTAATAACTAAATATTTGCTTAATTACTTTTTCAACTTGTTCTTTCTCTCCTTTTTTCTGTAATGTTTGCTGCTATTTTTTTTTAATCCCTAGCAACACACTATTCATGTGGTGGTGAGTTCAATTTTATGCAGTTTTGATTATACTATGCATTGCAGATAAGAATGAATATCGAATATCAATTTGCTATATGTAGTTCTGTAGCTGGTGAACCTCAGATCACATGAATGCCTTCACTGCCAGTCGCTTACCCTGCACAAAAGCTTCTTTCACTGCATTATGAGAGACATACTAGGAATACACACTTATTGAAATAGGCTATATATATATTTTTTTTTGTGTATGTGTTTATAAGATCAAGCAGGGATGCATAATTCTTGCAAAAACGTAGGCTAATGTGTAAATTGGATTATGATATTTTATGTGACCTGCTTAATGTCAAACAGTATCAACAAAGATATTTTATTGTTTTTGTCTTGCCAGACCTGGCTCTGAATTTCCACACTAGCTGCAGATCGCTGCTTTCCCACATCCATGCATATTAATGCTGCTAAAACAATCACATTTCTGCCAATGACACGACATTCTCATTTTTCATTTTTTTCCTGTGGTTTTAGCTTTTTTTTTTTTAAATCATCTTGTACTTGTCTTAAAATTATGGCTAGCAACTGTCAGTAAATTTATATTGTGCAACATGTGTAGGAAACAAACACTGAATTGATTTGTATTACCATATTAGGGCCCTTAAATATGATTGTATTTAATTGAAAAGACAAAAAAAAAAAACGTTTATTGCAGATCATGCTAGGAAGTTTCGTAAGAGGAAATTTTTAGGTCTTCAGACCTGTCGAACACTCTGCCCATACAAAAGATTCTGAGATCCACTCCTTGCTGGTAGGAAGTTCTGCTGATGTGGGTCCTGTGAGATACTTGTGAAATGGCAGTGAGATTGCAGTTGGTGTTGGAGGTCCTAGAGCTGATGAAGGATTGTGGAACCCTCTGAGGTCCCATTGGCTACCTAAACTGGAAATTCGACTGCTTGCTTGCATTTTTGATGTTACTTTTTTTTTTTTTTTTTTTTTTTTTTTTTTTTAGTTTTCCTGATTTATAAGCGGGACTCGTTTTTTGGTGTAGGTGGGGTTTTATTAATATTTTTTTTTATAATGGAAATGGATGTATCTGAGACAAATGAATTTTAATAATCTGTGTATGTAGAGTAGTTTTAGGCAGTAAACTCTTGTTGCAGCTATTAACCTTTCCACACCTTCCAGTTCAGTATATTGGTTTAATATCTCACAGGAGAAGTATGGTCTGGGCACCAGGCTCCAGCGGCAGAGGTCTGGAGCTCCCATCACTAGCTTGGCTGGCCTTTCGTGAGTACCATACTGCTGGGTCTTGCTCTGTACCTCCAGGCTTTCCTTGCTCAGTTGAAGGGAAAGCTTTGTGTTATCTTGTCTCGAGTTCCCTGGCTATCTCTTTCCTCTTCCTCCTGTATCCATAGATTTGTTTTCTGTTTCTTTTTTCTAAGTGTCGTGTTGCGTTTCACGGATATCTGTGACATAGCTTCAGGCCGCAGGGCTTTTAGTGAGGTTCTGTTTTCTTCGCTAGGCTGAAGGAGGGAGAGGACCAGAAGGAGATTAAGATTGAGCCAGCCCAGGCACTAGATGAGGTCGAACCTCTTCCTGAAGACTGCTACACCAGGCCTGTCGACCTGCCAGAAGGTAGGGCCGCGATTTACAGCTCGGGTCAGCTCGGAGCGCTGTGTTGGGTTTCTCCACGTGTACTGTGTTGCCAGGTGTGCTGTAGGCGTCTGATAAAAGGCTTTTGTTTATATTTTATTGTTTTGTTTGTTTGTTTGTTTATTTAGTCTTTATTTACTCTCACTTGTTTTACTTAGATTTATTCCATCTTTCTATATCTATGTCTGTTTCATTGACCTACCCATGAATGAATGAATGAATGAGTGAATGAAAGTTACATTTATATAACACCCAAAGCGCTTTACAGAAGTGATGGGGAGCCACTTCAACCACCGCCACTGTGTAGCCCCCACCTGGATGATGCGACGGCAGCCATTCTGCACCAGTACGCTCACCACACAGTAGCTAAGGTGGTGAAGGGGCAGGAGAGAATTCACCAGTTAGATTTAGGGGATGATTAGGAAGCCATATTTGTTAGGGCCACAGTGGGCAATTTAGCCAGGGCATCGGGGTGGCACCCCTACTCTTTTGAAATGTATGACTTTAGAGAGACAGGACCTCGGTTTTACCTCTCATCCGAATAACGGCACCATTTTTACAGCACAGTGTTCCCATCACTACACAGGTGTCGAGATCCACACTGACCACAGGATGGAAACGCATTATGTCTTTGGTTCTATTTTAATCTCATATGTAAAGCTGCATGCGATATATGAAAAGCGCTATATAAATTATTATTATTATTCTTTTTATTATGGTGTGCCATGCAGTGACCACCCTGCGACAGAGGCTGCTGCAGCCTGACTTCCAGCCAGCCGGAGCCTCACAAATGTACCCCAAACACAAGCACCTTTTGATCAAGCGCTCTCTCCGCTGCCGGGTCAGTATCGCTGCCTGTTCACACCCAGGAAGTACCTGCAAGACATGACTGGATATGAACCGAGTGACCCACAATATTGAGTTTCGTAAAATGTGCACCTAAAAAGCCTTTTGTCAATGTTAGTTTCTGCTGGGTGGACTGACCATAAGCTTATACAACTAGTTGTAGTCATCTTGCTGATTTGCTAAATGGATTGTTGAATTATTTTAAGCGAATATTGTGCTCATTAGACAAAGGGGTTAACTTTGGCTTTTCCTGTTTTTTTTTTGAAATAACAGAAATGTGAGCACAACTTGAGTAAGCCAGAATTCAATCCAACCTCAATTAAATTTAAAATCCAGTTGGTCGCAGTGTAAGTACTGGTTTTTAACTGTTAACCATTTAACCCCTTTCAAATTACTGTACACATTCAACTTAATATTATTGAATAATAATTTGATTCCCACCATAGGAACTACATCCCTGAAGTCAGAATAATGTCCATTCCTAACCTGAGATTCATGAAGGTAGGCAAGATATGGTTGTCGCATGAATTTTAGTATTGCCTAGTTTGTCTGCCTAAACCTTATTTTGCATTTGTGTATGCCGGCTCTGTGTAGGCAAAGTGGCAGAGTTGTAAATATTAGCTGAGGCTGGCTTGGCTCTTGCACCACTGGTCTGTATTGACAGGAAAGCCAGGTGCTGCTGACTTTGACCAACCCGGTTGAAAATGTCACTCATGTCAGCCTGCTTAACTGTGATGACGGGGACCCGGATGACATCAACAGCACTGCCAAGGTATTGGCCCACGTGTTGCTGCAGCATCGTGGCGCTGCCGTTACCTTCACGACCTGTGAAGTGAGGGGATGTTGGATTCTGCCGATCGTACGGCCCCTCTGGAGGTTTTCCTCACATTTCGATACCTGGCTGCATTGCAGGTCGTGGTTCCATCCAAGGAGCTGGTTCTGGCGGGGAAGGATGCGGCAGCAGAGTATGATGAACTGGCCGAGCCACAGGACTTCCAGGATGACCCGGAGTGAGTGGCACGCCGTTCACTCCTGCCTGGGCCCCCATTTGTCTTGACACTTCCTATAAAATATTATGGGGCTTGAGGGGGCATGCCTAAGCAGATTTTAATCAAATTACTGTCACGAGTAGTGCTGTCAGAGTAATGTTCTGGGGCCACTGTCATGTTTTGTCACCATGACGCTCTTCGGTGTTCTGGTCATGGTTTAACTGAGGGCCTAATCAGGGCTGGATCCTGACAAGGGCATTATGGGTAATTTCCTATGGCATCATCTTCATACTGTGGGTGCCCAACTGCACCCTTCCGGTGGCAACTGTAATCCAAATTTTCAGTTCAGTTTATTTATATATATAGCGCCTTGCACAACAGAGTCGCCATATGGGTGTTATGTGAATACATTACAACATCATTAAGATGGAATAGTACAAAAACAGGGAAGCCGAATGAAAGAGAGAAAGCAAGCAAGCAAGCATCCAGATAACAACGGAGCAGAGGGACTAAGAACTCCCAAATAGGAAGAAAACAAACCTCTGGAGGTCA
>JAAGVU020000002.1:7313252-7336930 GCA_011763525.2 Mormyrus iriodes
CCCCCCCGGGCATGATAACATTATTGAAAAAGAAAGAGTGGGCTTGCTTGCTAAAAGCGAGGTGTAGACTGTGGTCAAGGTTAAAGCCAAAGTCCACCAATGAGTCAGTTCTCCATGCCAGGGTAGCAGATTGAAGTCTGCACCCAGAATCGTACAATTTTTAACAACCCCCCCTCCCCTTTTACCACCAGTTTGGGGGAGGGGGTGCTTGTGCCGGCAGGTGCTGGTGAAACTTCACTTACTGAGAATACGATAGTTAAAGCTGAGATATTTTTGAGGTGCTATGGGCAGTAGGTTATAAGGTACAGTCAGCCCACCTCCCACAGTGTTCTGAATGATCGTGGCTTGAAAATATATTAAAAAGGCAAAGCTTTAAAGCTAACCAAAATGCACAATTTTTTAATTGGCTCTCAAAGTACGTAAACGTGCATTGAGCGTGGTGCGTGTCGGCAATGCTGCCTGTTCAAACGTCCACTGGCCAGCGTCCTGACCCAGTTGGTGTCTAGCACTGGTTGGTGGCGGAACTGGACTCGCTGTTTGTTTACTGTACTATAGCACTTGCTAATTGTGCTCTTCTTACTAGTTGCTAATTGATTTTGTGTAAGATATGGGTCCTAAATATGTTAGTAGTAAACGTTTTTTGTTTTTGTTCCTAATCATACATTATAACAGCTATTGTACTGTGTTTACATGGAATTTACACCATATAGGTACAATTCTGTCATCGAGGCATGATTTAAAGTATACGACAGGTGAGGAATAGGTGTATATGCAAATGTGATAAGAAAACTGTACAGTGCAAGTGTTTGGTCGTTAGCGGCACGCTGTAACGCACTGTTCTCCATTCTTCCCGTCCTGCAGTGTCGTGGCCTTCAGGAAGTCCAACAAAATTGGCTTCTTCATCAAAGTGACGCCACAGCGTGACGACGGCGTTGTCACAGTGTCCTTCAAGATCCGTCACGACTTCCGCAACCTGTCGGCCCCCATCAGGCCCAGCGAGGAGGGCGAGCCGCCCAGCGAAGCCATCTGGCTGAACCACCACGTGGAGCTGAGCCTGGGACCGCTAGCTCCCTGAGGGTCCTCCCAGGTCCGGGTACATTGCATCAGGCCATGATTGGGCAATGGTGCATCACATGACACCCAATTACACCACATCACACACTGTAAGAATGTCATATCACCAAGAATCCATTAGTCTCCCTGGCCCGGGACTCGCAAAACAGAATGTTAGTCAGCAAAAGGATCAAGAAGCAAACTTTTACTGTTTTATTATCTACTCTGTTGGTTTGGCGGTTGACTGTGACATGGTTCAGTTTATCGTACCGGGAGGTTAATTGGAAATCTAAAGACTATTTTGGTTGTGAAAGGCTGTTAGACCAATGTAACAAAGTAAACATCAAGCTAAAAAATTTTGAGTGCATTAATGATAATATTTGTTTGAGAGAATACCTAGCATTTAGTCCAGACATACTCATTTTCAAGGCTGGTCTGTGATGGAGGAGAAATTGCACTGCCCTTACTGGACAGCAGGTGGTGGTATTTCATTGGTGCAGCAGTTTTCTGAGATGCTGCTTTTAGGTAGGCTGATCTCCGAAAAGCATGAAATTCACGTAAACATAACCGTTGAAGTGAATGGTTTATTTCTGATTATCATTCTTAAATTCACATTAGGTAAGCAGTGGGCTCACAAATAGCTAATGATAAGTAGGCCGGCACAAATCGCAGCATTATATAGACAGCTCAGATACTTATCTCAGCCTGATTATGAACAAGATAAATGTGCAGATTAACTTCTGTAACTGTAAAGTTTTTTTGTATTTTTCTTTCTGGCAGTGCAGGAAGAGTATTGTGTGAGGAAATCTATTGTGTATTAGGGTAGTACGTTTAGAACATTTGCAGCCCACTTGAAAATGGAGTTTCAGATTAAGTCCCCACCCCCATCTCCACATCGTTTAAATTTTTTTTTTTATTTAAAAAAAAGCGTGTTGAACATGCCGCCCAGAATGATGACGGACACTGTATCGTCCTCGCTTTGGCGCCAAAAGTACAAATTTCCACTCAGCTCATCATTTTTGTTTCCCCCTTCCTCCCAGTAGTGGTCTGTGTTTACGTAAAAGTCCCTATTTTGCACGTTCGGTGACGTAAGCTATTAACATTGAAGGCTTTAACAGTCTTACAGTCTTTTCATGCCTCGCTTGGGATGTGGTGGTAGATGTGTATATACACCTGAATTTCTGTTCTTGGGTATATGTGAGGGTTGCACTGTGTTCTTAGGTGACAGTTCTGCTGTAGGTCAGCGTCACCTGCTCACACTGTTGCCCGTCACTCTTGGCCCTGACTACAGGTCAGTGGTATCCCTTCTGTACACTAACCCCGAGGTGATGGTCTGATGGTTACCTCTTTGGCACAATGTTTCGGGCACACTGGGTCGATTACAAAATGACACACACACGTACTCACTGTAGAGCATATGTGTCGTGCTAAAATTATGACCAAACAAATTACTGTAGGGTAAAAATGTATGAACCTGACGAAGTATGTATTATGAGTTTGTATTGTGCCCTGCTCTTAAAGCTTGTGTGATAAATGCTTTTTCAGCATTTGAATACTCTTTCCAGCTGTGCTCTCACTACCCTTGACAGACTGCTTGCAGTCTGCACATGGAGCTCCTCAGGTGGCGAGAGAGGTCCTATCGTGGGACGTTTTTGCATGACCACAAATCTGTCCCCGCTCTGTCAGCTCTGCGGCTTTCGGTGTATTTCTTGTACGCTTCAGAGTTCCTGCCTGGTACTTTGTCTCTCTCTCAGATAGGTAGTGCTTACCTTTTTGCTACTCCACGTGGCATCCTATAATGTGTAAATTTAGAAGTTGAAGGTTGTTTGAAGAATCGGAACACCTTGCTGCTTTGGCAATTCACCTGGAAATATTTACAGTCCCCCTCTTTCTTTCATTTGTTTCCAAGTTTTATTGTAATCTGCTGTTGGATAAAGAGGACTTTCTCACAGTATGATATCCACTAATCTCTGTGCTTCATCTAAAGTCGGCAGTGGTCTTTGTAGGTCTTTCCTGTAGTTCTACAGTGATTATTTAAGAACATAATATCAATAAATGTATCGGAGCAAAACCTGTCTCTTTTCTTAAAGATAAGATTTATGGCGAACAAATGGAAGAGAACGTGTGCTGTTTGGGGTGGTGGAAAGCAGAAGTTTGCTTACATAACCACTGAATAGCAGTATTGCACTGTGGAGCAGTCCGCGTATAATGTATGTCAACGGTATTAAATAACAATACTGTAGCTGTAAAGGCATCAGAAATAAGCAAACACATCTGTGTGGTGGACAGGGTATCTGTGCTGGAAGTCCATTATATGAACTTTGAGGTGGCTGGCATGGATAGTCTCAAGGAACCTTAACCTTGGGATCTCATGCCAAATAGGAGTAACATTTTAGCAGTAAGGCTATTTTCTGTAATGTGGGTCTGTTTTCTTGATGGACGGAGCAGAACCTGTAAAACTGTTACCTGCCTTACATTATCATTTTCATGACATTCGATGAATGACACTGTCAAACGGAGCCTGAATTTTAGAGCCTTCAGTGATGTATGTCACGTTTAATATTATCCTGGTATATTTGTCTAAATATAGCTATCAGCCAAGTCGCACCACCACAAAAATGGGTCCCAAAACGGTACATACATTCAGTTTGAAACTATTTGTATTTTATATGTTTTTTTGTGGTGTTGTTGATGGTTAAATAGTATTAATGTAATTGAATGAGACTGAAAAATATCCTCTCCAAGTAAGAAATGAGGCTTTGGGGTGTGGTAAATCATGAACAAAGCCTGTTCTTTCTGCTATATCACATGTGGTGCTGCAGACCATCTGATTTAATGCTTCCCTTTGTGAGTGATGTGAACGCTGCCTCCATCCTCTATGAAGGAATACATTTGATGAGAGCATAAAAGTGGGCAATGTTCAGAAGGTTGTGTTTTTTTCTTCCTACCAAGAAATATTTTAAAATATATCACCTTGAGATGGATGTTCATTACAAAACCTGAATCTGCTGTCCGATTACTTAAATTCCCAAGAGTTAATGTAGAAAACATGAGTCCAGCTGGAAATAGCTGAGGCTTGGAGTAGCTGGCTTCCACCCATCCTGGAGGAACCCACAGCATGGTTCCTGGCTCAGTTCCCAGTGATAGTTCTCAGTCGATTCTTCAGATCTAATCCAGATGATTTAAAAGTTCATTCATGTTCAAAATCTCTGTTCCTCAGTGATCACATTTATGAGTCAATGTCAATTTCATATTCACATGCGAAAGGCCTTTTTTTTTTTTGAAAATCTTTGGGAATATTTTAGCTCATGTGCTGACCATACACTTCCAAACAAAGCGATCTAAGTCGTGCATTAATGACTTGGGCTTTGTTGGGAAGGGAGCCTAAATAATTTTGTAACTCACACTCAGGACGTTTCGATGCTGTGCCAACTGCCTCAAAATTTCCCCAGAATTAACTAATAATTATAGCAACAGGAACACTCAATATAAAAAATATCGAATAAGTCTAAAGTAAAATGTATTGTGAACTGTATAGTCGTCTGAAAGTTAAAATATGATGAGTTTTAAATACAGTAATTACATATGAGAAGTGAAATATACAGTGTTCTAAAAAGGCAGTTTTACAGATGCACAGCAGTGCTATACCAGTATCCTTTGATGTGAAATACAAGTAAGCTCAGCTACACTACTGATATTTCTTCTATGTCTATGGATCCCACATGTAATATATGGTCTGTGTGTGCATACAGTGATATAGGGAAGAAAATAAAACTGAGGACAGAAGTCAGTAAGTCATGCTTTATTAGAGGCTCTGAATGGTGTCTGTGGTACAGGCCATCTTTGGTGTCCTCTCAGAGTGACTCATGCCAATGAATTACGGAAATGTATACCGGGCCGAATGCTCCTGCCACCTGGCTGTGTCTCTGACCTCTTTTTTTTTTTTTTTAAGCTCAATAAAGATTCCATTCTTTTACGATTTAGATGGAAAAGTCTCAATGCTCGAGGCACTGACATTTGTTTTCTCAGTAACGCAAGTCACCCAAGCTTGAGGTTTTCCAGGTTTTTCTTGCTGGCCTGTGAAAACAATTCGAGGTCTTAACGTACATTTCAGCCCGAACGCTGCATCTCCACGCTGATGACATGCTTCAGTGAGATGAAACAGCTACAGAAGTATTTCTGTAACTTGCGGTGTAGGGGATCAGTCGTGAATATGAGATCAACTATATTCGGTTATTTTCCTTTGATAAGACATTATCTGGGAAGTATTAATAAAGCGTAAATTAAAATAATTCATCGACTAGGCAGTCATAATACGTGATGCTTTTTATCATCGTCAACCTGGATTCTTAGACTGATTACACATAACAATGAAAGATATATAATATCAGGTAAGTTCAATTAAAACTAATTTAAATAGTTTTAAGATCAGTTAAAAATGAATTATCACCAATGTATTCATGATATGTCTTGAATGTGGTATATGTGAATATGAATACTGAAGCATTCACTATGTTCTGGAAATGAGCGCCATCAAAAAGCCAATCTTTTAGTGTGAAACGCAGCTATTGCTCATTTTCGGTATGTCATGGTCAAAGGGGCATGGAATGATACTTTTTCTTCCATGCCTTTGGGCCTTACAGAGACAAGAAGCACAGATTAATCTTTGTTTCCAGTTGCTATTCACCAGACCATCATCTAACTAATTATGGGTTACCGTGAATCCAGATCAATATGTCCAGACCTCTGGCTCTCAAATGACACGATCTTTGAAATCCTAACCCCTGAGAGGGATTTTCCAGTCCTCAAAAGCGAGCCTCAATTTTGTTAACACTGGAGGGTAGGTGAAAAGGATCGCTTGGCCAAAGCAACTGAACTCTGCTCAGGTTGACATAAACACAGAAGATGGCCATGTCATTGTGTATCATTCTGTTTGACCAACTTGACCTGCCACTATGCACAAAAAAACGCAGAACCTGAGAATGCTCTACGGTTACAAAAACATTTCATTCAAGTAGGGCACATAGATGACAGAAAAAAAACAGCAATTTCCACAAGGTATATATCTTATGCAAATTCATTCAGTGACGGCCAATCAGATGTTTAGTTTGAATCTTGTTCTCTGCCCCAAATGAACTAGGATTAGATTTCATATGTCAGTAGTGCATGTCTATGTGAATTTGTTAATTTTTAATAAACTATTAATAAGTAATCTCAAGTGCAATTAAATGTTTCACTGGGTAGCACAGTTGAATCATTCCTCTAGGGCTGGAGTTTGAACCCCCCCCCCCCCCCAGCTCTGTGTATGTGGGGTTTGCATGTTCTCTCTGTGTCATGTGGATTTCTTCTGGGTGATGTGGTTTCCCCTTGCTGTCCAGAGATACCCAGTTACACAGTGGTTTCTCTAAGCTTACAAATGCATAAGCTTTCCCTTAGCGTGCTTGTGTGTGGGCTCAGTGACGAAAACGGCGTTCCCTCATTTCATATTCTGTGCTACTTGGAGTAGGCACCACGCTCCCAAAGGCCCTGAACTGGGCAGCTGGGTAGGGTCTGGTCTGCTGGTAATTATTGCACATTGCAGGTAATGTGTTTCTTTATCGGACAGCATGTACTGTAGATAAGTGGGGTACAGATCTCCTCCTGTATTTAAAGAGTTTGGCGTTTACATCCTTTGGCTCAATAGAATAATTGTATCATCAATGGGCCAGTTATTGTAGGGAAGCGGCACACTGTCTGACCCTCAACCCTGACCCCAAAAACTCTCTCATGGCACATGTAAACACTAACAAATTCACAGGCACCTTCTACAAATGGTAAGTATATCTTAATATTTATTTGCAAGATTTTCCTGCTGAATATATCAGAGACATTGCAGTGGCCCTGAATACTCTGTATTCTGTGTTAGGTATATTTGAAGTAAATTTTACCTTTACCTTACACCAAAAAAAGTGTTCAGTGCCTGTCATGAGACTTGCAGATGTTCAATGGGTATTTCATTCCAAACAATGTTTTTTGAATACTTTCACATTTGATTGTATGCATTTTAGTTTTATGTATATATTTGCTTTTATGCTTGACATTTGTAAGCTCTTCCATCCCAGCATGCAGTTAATGCTTTCTAGGAAATGCATAAAATACTCCCAGGGGGTGAATATACTTTGAAATGTTATATGATTACACAGATAGACATTTTTGCATCTGTTCAAGATACAGGTGAATATGCACTTTGTAGATCCTTTGCTTTTTATTTTTTGATTTGTTGATTTGTTCAAATATCAGACATCAGTAATCAACACAAAAATATGACTAAAAACGACAAAGTGATACTTAAATATATGAAATGTCAGCCATACTGAGTAATCAGATAGGTTACAAGTACCTTAAACTGCATTTGTGATACGGTGCTCCACACCAGGGCATGAATTCTGACGGATGTTTTGATCAAAATGCAATTTTTATCGCAGACATGGTATTTAAAACATAGCCTACCATGTTTTTCTCACTTTTGTCATGAACTTGTTTGTTTGTATACAAACAGATTGACTAGTCCTGGCAGTGCTCCATGTAGCAGGGTTTCTCAGTTAGCTGGGTTAACTTAAGCACGAAATCATGACTGTCTGCCTGTCTGCTCCCAAAGACCCTGAACTAGGCAGCTGGATAGGTGACTGGACTAACCCTAACCCCTAACACTAACCCTGACCCTAAACTCTTATTGGACAATTATGACTTCTAGCTTAAGTTAACCCAACTAACCAAGAAATTCTGCTTCACGGAACACCCCCCTGGTCCACACTACTAATATCAAATTAAATAAATCACAAAATATCCTAAATATCAAAAGAAATATCCTGCAATTCTCGTGAGTTAAAGTTGGTGCGATCTGGGCCCCCATTAGGGAGAACATTTGTTAATTTGTCCGATGTATGTAACACTATGTTTTTGTTGTTCATAGTTAGTTCTATCCTTTCGTGGTTAAGAACAGTCTCCTCTTTGGTATTCTTTGTGAGAAATGCAATTACTGAAGCTTCATGACTTCAATTTTAAAACTCGTCTTACTGAAGGATTAAAATAAGATAGAGACTGCAGATCAACATAGTTTTTTAAACCAAGGCTAGAGAATTATAATGGTATGGGTTAGCCTTGCTGTTATACAGAGACAGCTTGTTTCCCAGTGAAAGAAACAAGTGAATACTGAATTACAGAACTATGGCACATTTTTGAGAGGAAGCCATAGTATCAGACTTTCCATTTTTTAACTGAAACAATGTGGTGTACGTATATTTAGAAGAGCAATATATGGTCAGAAAATATTCATAATGTGAAGAAATAGACCCTCCATTATTATTTTTTTTATAATATTTAATTGTGTTTAATTATATACTGATAAAATATCAACAAAGCCAGTTTGAATGAAACCATCTGAAAAAAAACATGCCATTAATTTTTGACTGCTGGTGTATAAAATGGATGGACGGAGTTGAAACGCCCTCCTTCTGAACAAGTAGCTGCAGTTCATCCTTTAACACTAGGTGGCGGTATTGAAGCATTAAAAGGAGGAATGCAATGCTTTTCTTTAATCAACAGCACATGCAATAATAACCATTTGTGTCTCTGTTTTTCAGGAAAGTAACATAATTCGCAGTCTACTGTGATTAGCTAACTATATGTTTTCTGTATATGTTTTCCTGTAGTAATTGTGCTATAAAAGAAAATATTTTCAAAGCAATTGTGTACTTGCTTATATATTTTCAGGCATGCAATAATATATTTATGAAAAGACAGCTGATAAAATAATAATAAAGCCACAGTTACAAGACGCACATTCGGCTTGATGCGTGTAGTTGAGAAAGTGTGTCCTGCAGGCTTATGACATTCCTTAGGCTGTTGTCTGTACCAACCATTCAGGGTCCAAGGCATCTCCAACAGCTTCATTAATAGGAGAAATGTTCATTATGCATTCAAACCCCGAACAGACATATTTTGAGAATGAAATTTTAGATGCATGGAGAAATATCTGTATTATTGAATTCATCTTCAAGAAATCATTTGCTCTTATAATTTATATTTTGCAATTAATGTGAACGCTCCTGTGGAAAGTCGTTGCTATAGCAATTATAATAAGCTTTTTATTTAAACAAATAAACTTCTTTTAGGGTATTAAGGATTGTTATGAGTTTATGCATTTTAATAGCACAATGGATTTCAAAAATAATTATGATTTTTTCAAACTTTTAAGATGTCCTCCCAGCCAGGTCACTGACAAAAAACGAACAATAATAATTTTAACATTCCCTCCACCTCAGCCTGACCAGGATGATGAGCAGTTTGAAGATGGATGGTATGCAGTCAAACGTCACCGAAGTTGGGATGGTTTCCTTTAGGTCCTCCTCCCAAAGTCATCTAGTAGGAAATCCTCACAGTCTGAGGCTCTGCGGCTGATATTCCGATCTGATTGTGTGATATCTCACTGGAAACAATGACAGAGCTAATTAGGGTCAGTGATTATTACATGCTCCGCTTTTCATTGCAGGAGGAAGGGAAAAGCATGTCTATTGGGAGTGTAATGTGGTGTGATTACGAACTTGATTATCAGCCAGTTTGCAACTAAATTAAAGAAAGCAAAGGAGAATGTGACCTGTAACAGGTAACATTTACAGGAAACAAGCTTATATGTAGAATACAAATAACTTAGTGATTTCTCTAAATTATTAAGCATTTTTTTCTGCCTGCCATGTGTGAACATATTTTCTCCATATGAGAAGTAACACAGTTTATTAAGTAAATGAAGTTCTAAGATTTATCATAGTAATGTGCTCAGGTCAAGGGAAACATGATGATATGACCTCATCTATGAGAACAGGAGAATTCACTAGTAAATCCCTGAGCTGTGTTTTTGAAAACCCATTAAACCTCTTTCAAATACACAAAAAAAACAACTGCTAGGATTAAAAACCAACAACATTCGCCATGCTCAAAGTGTGCACATGTACCATTTACAGAAACAAAGCACAATACATTTTGCTCTATTTGTATGTGATTACAGCAAGATAGGTCTAAAGCGGAGCTTCCATACACAGGTTCTGTGAATGCCATGTCCATATGAATCTATGAAAAACATTCATAATGCATTATAACGCATTATAAACATGGCTATAAATATGTATAAGAAGGCATAACACATTATAACCATGTTTATTATGCATTATAAATTCTTTGCTCTCATCTCAGCTCTCATCTGTAATGCATAATAGATATCTTCAGAATCCAGTACAAAGCATCCTAAATTTTTATAGCAACCACTAAAATGCATTATGAAGGTATCTATAGGGCATCATAGATGAAAGCTTCATTGGAGCTTATGAAGTATTATAATCAACACTATAATGCCTTATGACTGTCAATAGAAGATGCCGTAATGCTTTATTAATTCTTATCCTGACCATAATAATACATTATAGATGCTTTGTAATGCATTTTGAAGGTGTTTATAATGCATTATAGATGAAAGCTTCAAGTAAAGTGTTACCAGTTTTCTTAACTTTTCATGGACCTGCACTGGCTGTGTAGGACTAGCCCAAATGGGGATGATAGAATTTGTTAAATCTTCATGCAGGTAGCCAGTCAACTCATTGATATAAATACCCAGTTTAACGAAAGAATTTAACTCTTGCTTTGACTAAATGAGCCGACCAGCATATGTGCATAACAGACTGTAACCAAAGACTCCCATGTCTGTGTTCTCATCGCTGGCCTCATTGACTCACAGCGCGAAATACTTGTTTTGCGAAACTTTGCATTACGTCATGCTGTTCTCCTCAATTTCCTGTCTTGATACCTCAGAAAAGAATTCTGGCTGCCCTATTGATTACAATATTGATTTAATTTCCTGCTACTCATAACATCTAAGCTGGTAGTCAGCTATACAAAAAGGACCATTTTACTTATTTAATCACATTCTTTGCTCTGTTCTGGATTCATGTTCCATTCTTTTGATTTTACACTTAATGCTCTAATTTTAATGTTACCCCATAAAAAACGAATCAGTCACAACTGGATTTGTTTCCCGTCGTGTGAATCATCCTTGTACATGGAATCGGCCTGCAGTTCCCACATCTTTTTTTGGAACTTAGTGTTCAAGGAAACCTGAGAACCGGAGACTGAATTTGAAGCATATGGATATGAAGAATATGACGAAATGAAGTGTGTGAGGGCCCCGTTTCATTTTAATTTCAATTCGTTTGCTTGTTAATTTATTATTTACTTGGATTCCAGCACAAATTAGAATATCAGAAAGCGAAATATGCTTTCCAGAAAATGCCAGTCCTGTGATGCTGACCAGGATAAGCACACAGAAGATGGATGGATGGCACCCAGTCTTTGAAACACAGGACAGAATTTAACTTTAAAGCTGAGGAACGTTTAGCCAGGAACTCCACGTTAAATTTGCCTTCTTTGGTGTGAAGGTCTGAAGTTTTCCTATATAATGAAGACAACAGAAGTTAAAAAATAAAATTGGAAATTTACAGATCACAGCCATAAAATCCGAAATATAACGATACGGAGTGTTTTGAATTATGACTTTTGACATTGCAGGACTAGTCCTGTGACCTGAACAAAATTACATAAAGTGCCGTTAATCCTTATATTGACATGGTTGTGTTCTTAGCTGTTGATAATAGTAGTATTTTTACTGCCATTGATAGATCCTTGAATATTTCTCATTTATTGGTACTGGTTGAAAGGACAATAAAGAATACACCGTCATTCATTAATTTCTGTAAACAACTTACTCATTCTCTCCTCGTAAGTCATTTGACGCTTTCATTGAATTAATGTTGTTAAAAGCATGGCAGAGAAGATTATGCAATGTAATGTGGTTTTGTGTTGAAGTCCAACATGCATTTTTTTACTAGCCAGGGGAACCTAATTTCTCAGGTGAGTGTGTGAACGTAAAGAGCTGTTGTGGCACTTCCGAAATTTCTCAGAATGGTCACCAGAATTATTGTAAAGGAAGTTATCGATATTCTAAAGGATTGTTAAACTTGGTGGAGTTTGATGTTGAAATGTTCCATTAAATTGAACGACAAACCTTTTGATTGAGTTACCTGTAGATAAGATATAAACATTATTTATCCCAAAGTGAAATTCCTGTTAATTCTGTTAAGGGTTCTTTCTCAATGTACACTAATTAATTTAGAAACTCGTTTCATACTCTAAATGATATTGGATGTTAGTAAGATAGGAGACTATACAGTTTGCATTTAGTATCCAATATACTACCGAAGAGACAGGGATGTCATTTCAAGAAAAAATAATATCTTAAATTGTAATACTGAAATAATAATAAAACTATAGACAAAAATGTCCACAGTGATCACTGAATATTCTTCTAATAAAAGATTTTTTCACAGCTTTAGAGCTAGACTCTAGAATAATTGAATGAAGAGAGGGATATCAAAACTTGGCCCTCAAAAAAAGAAACAAAGTGTTCCTTCTCCTTGGGTATTTATAATAATAATTCCCTCTCTCCTGCTCTCCCCCACTTTTTTCTCTTTCTTCACTCTCACTGTTATACCTCCCTCTCCTCCTGCTTCTCTCCCAGCCCTTTTCGACCCGCCCTTTTGCCTATTAAGAGTAATAAAAGACAGCCAAATTTGCTAAGCTCATGAGTTCTGGAGCCCAGAAGGAGAGCAAGGGAGGTTTATGGTCTGGGACTTTTGAAAAATGGCTGCCAGCATGCCACAGAAAAGTAGGTCATGAAACTGAAACCATGAGGCCTGTCTTGCACACCCCCCACCACAACTCCTCACTGAAGTGTGGAGAACAGCCTGAGACAAGGCTCCCTCTATGGTTCTGACTGTCCAGCTGGACTGCCCATCACCTGCAGTAACAAAACACTTCTGAGACAAATTGAAAGTCCATGTTTCTTTTTTTTCATTTATGAGTTAAATCCAGTGCGGTTATTTACTCCCAGTGAGGAATCAATTTTGATACAAATATTTTCTGATTAAACTCTGGAATCTGGCTCAAAGTACTGGAACAGTGCTGGCTGTAAATGCAGTACTGTACTGTAACTCGTAATTAATTCCAAGTACTTTATATTAACAATGTATTAATTCTTTAATTTAAAAAAGTGAAACTGAATACTTTTAGTACATTTTAATACATTTTGAGTATTTTTAATCACTCATACCAGCTGTCATAGTTGATATGTGATAGTTTTGTGAATATGTTCTCCTTTTTGCACATCCATCCATCAATACATCTGTTAACAGCTTATTTCAGTCAGGGTCGTTAGGGAGCCTGGAGCATATTCCAGGCAGCAGTGTGGGGAGCACACTGGATGGAATGCTAATTCATCTCACTGAGCCACAGTGCTGCCCCACATTTTGTGAAATTTTATACAATTACATGTTTATAATGTTAATAGTAACATTAATTCATCTCCTATAACACTAGTCCAATACTGGGTCCTGGGGATGTTAGGCTTATCCTGGAGACAATGGCCACAAGGCCAGGAGTAACCTGAGGTGGGGCACCAGTAATGATACTTAATAATAACTTATTAACTTACACCAAAGGAAATGAATTAAATATAGAATCAGCGAAATCACCCTGCTGAAAAAACGGCCAGCAGACCAGCACCAAAATACAACATATGCTGGCATTGCTAGCATGACTAGCATGCATTAAGTCGTGGCAGTACCAGCATATGTTGTGTTTTGGTGCTGGTATGCTGGTCATTTTTTCAGCAGGGCCAGTGGCCAATAATATAATTATATGCATTTTAAATAAGAAATAATAATGACGCATTAATAAACTATGTCATAAACATCTCATATGGCTTGTATGAGTTATGCCTAGTAACCGGTTAAACCGAACATGCCGAACTCGCTCATTTCTCGATTGCTGAGAGTCAGGAGTAGCGTTGGCCGAAACAACGTTTCATGAACCATTTGCTGTATTTTGACGCCACTAGTCGGTGCTCTTGCTTACTTTGGGGCATGCTTTGAGCCCTTTTTTGAACAGAGAGCACCATCTAGTGGGGTCAGAAAATACAACAAATGGTTCATGAAGTGTTGTTTTTGTCGTCATTAGTCGGGAGTCGTGAGCCCCAGCCACCGTGCGGCCGGGCACACAGCACGAAACAACGGATTACGGTATGCGGAAGGGCGCTGAAGGCAGCATGGCTACAGTCTGCAACAAGCAAATGTAAGAGAATTGAAAAATATTGCTGTGTTTTATCACATGTATGATCATTTTGTGAAATATTTTTAGATTTGTTGAATCTAAGACTGAACTGCGCAATGCGTGGATGTACAATTAGTGCGATTCTTAATCTTTTAGATTTGAAAACCGGTTTGACTAATTCACTGAAAAGAACTGGTTCCAAAGAACGATTCGTTGACGAATCGGACGAAACCATCTTTCATTTGAATAGCTGTTTTTGCATTCAAGTAGTGTTTGTGACTAAGACAATATGGCGTTATAATTGGCGTAGGGCTTTTCTGTCCGACTGAAAGTGGTGGAAACACAAATGGTTATATTATTGGGCAGTAATATATTGTAACCAAGTCGCCATAGCAAGCCATAATGATAAGCAAAGACGCGATAATTAAACGAGAAGGTCTTTTATTGGCTGCGTTTGCTCGAAGGTCGCCAGCAGTTGCACAGACGGGGGGAGTCGACAGTACACACATCAGTCCACATCAGGGGTACTCACCAAACACATGGAGGAGACGCAGGGCATGCTATAAGGGAGAGCGGGGTAACATGAGCCAGTGGTTAAGTTGACCCACCCCTAGTATCTAAGCAACTGTCATCCGTTTTGTCATGTAACCATAAATTCAGGAATTACCCATCTCATCTATAATGCACTATAAATACCCTAATAATACTTTATAATGGCTTATACTGACCGTTATAATGCCTCATGAAGGTATCTGCACTGCATTATAGAAGAGAGCTTCATAGAGAATTCATAATGCATAATAAACATGGCTATAATGTGTTATGCCTTCGTATAAATCGTTTTAGGCAGCCTGTGACTCAGTGCCCTGAGCCTCTGTGCCTGTCATTGGAAGGTCGCTGGTTTGAGCCCGGCCTTGGCCCATCTGCGGGTCCTTGAGCAAGGCCCTTATCCCCCAGCTTTTTGGGTGCTGCTATGGGTGGCTGCCCTTCGTGGCCAGCTTGCTCTCACCTACGGAGAGCAAGTTGGGGGAGGTGTAAAGTGACTTTCCCCATGGGGATCAAGAAAATATCTATTATTATAGCTGTGTTTAAAATAATTTAAAAATGCATTATAATGCATTATGATGGTTTCTATAATGCATTATGATGACTGCTTTAAGTAAAGTGTTACCCTGATTGTTCAATTGAGCGTTAATTGGATTGGTTTGTCGTATGTTGACCATTGTAAACTCAGTTATGCTCAGGTTGCTCATGTCTAAACTTAAAAAGTCAGTGGGTCAGTTTACCCACAGATATCCACTGACTTAGATCAACTTACCCCTAACCTGGGGCAAGTTGAGGCACAGAAGCACTTTTTCGAGAGGTCATTTTCTCCGACGGTTTTGTCTTAGACACATTCTCATAATTTCATTTGATCGGACAGATCCTGGAATAAAGGCACATGTTTCCATCCCACTTCTGTCTCATTTCTTTTCCCCCGAGGACAACACAAATAAAAACTGACTCATCATACCCCCCTCTGCGCTACCTACTGAACAGACCAACAACACGGTCATTCAACAACGGCAATTACTCACATTTACAGTAATATCTATATGATTATTTACACTGTTTCCATGTGGCGCAACGCATGTGCAGGGCAGGGCTGGACGTGACAGCATGTCGGTGCGCTAGTGCTTAGCCTGTTGCACCTCCACCCCTGTGGCGTTACAATATTAATAGTGTTAGAACAGATTCACAGTGTGATATGAGGCATTGTAGCAGGACTGACTATAGATAGATAGACAGACAGATGGACGACTCCATTAGTATGCACTACTCTAGATTACCATTAAATGCTGTGGTATGTATTGTTTTTGTTGAACAGTTTGGACTGAAACACTGATGCTGTGAGAATCATCATTCTCTGAGACATCTCGAGTACCAGGTTACAGCCAGTCCCTCGAGGACACGATGCTGAGTGACCTGGTGTTTTCATCAGGGGCCTCAGGTTCTTTCACGGGCTTTGTTTGCTTATGAAAGGTCCCATTGCTCTCCTTCTGAATGAGTGTGTCTGAAAGGCTGCAGTGTGTGATCAGGTGAACTGCACGGATGTTTATGTGTCATTGGAGGAATCGAGTCATTGATAATGACTCCCAGTGGAAAAGTCATGTTCCGTTGTGGACGCGTGCTGTTTGCCACAAATGGCTTTCATTTAGGGCTATCTCCTATGCCTTTAGCCTAAAATGGCATTCTCTTTAAAACACCAGCATTTTTAGCAGCCTACTCTTATTGAATTGTTGTATACTTCATTTAAATTTGCAAATTGATATCAGGTGGACTTTTCATCATACTGGTGATAGTCAAACATTCTTCATTTGCCCTTTATCTTCCTGGCTTCGACTATAGTGTACATCAGTCTTGGGTTCTGTATGAGTAGGGCACTATTTGGAGCTGAGCTCAAGCAATGGGTTTTCTGCAATGAACTCTAGCTTGTGTTGCCAGGCTTGGATAGGGCCAACAGACACAGCAGAAATCAGCGGTGTTTTCACAGGTGTCCACAGACTTCGAGGGAGCCGACTGCTGCATAAAGACTGGAGCCGGCTCAGAGTGCAATTACATGTCACTGTAGGCATGCTAGGTTCATCCCGAGCTGGAACTTTGAGTGGGAGGGCTTCCCGTATGTCACAGGAGGGTGAACGATTCAGCCACTGCAGGAATAGGAATAGGTAAGGATGGGGCCAGGGGAAAGGGGGGGATGAGGTATGTGCAGGAGCACCCAAAGAAAACTAGCAGAGACCTAATGAACTCGTGTAGTTGAAACTTGCAGAAAGATGTGCAATAGGCCACAGTGTAATGCTAGACATTCGTCAGGTGGCGTCTGAGTTCTATGATTTGCTCCAGAGTTGTCAGGTCATATGGAACATTTATATCTTCTCCAAAGCCAGGAAAAACAATCAAGCACTTGCTAATCCTTGCTGACTGATGAAGACCACTCTGTTTTTGACTCCAGTTTCTGGGTTTAACTTCAATAGCATTGTCTATTGTACCAGTTAAAATGGGCAAGTACTGTATATTTGAGGTAAACTGCTTTTGACTGGGGAGTGATGAAAATATTTAAAATATCTCCAGTCATCCAAACTTATTGCATAAATATACTATGGAATAAATCATCGCTGAATAAAACAAAACGAACACTTGTTTGCATCTTGCATCTATAATATGGGTAATTTTAACTAGAAAAACTAAAGAAATATATAAAAATACCAGGGATGAATTTTTGAGCCGCAGCAGGTAGCTGTGACAGCACATTTTTTTCCATTTACTTATGGGTTAGTGATAAATAAGGGTTGGCAAGATGAGCAATGCAAAAATCTTTGAAAAACGTATTTTAAAAGCGTGCACCACGCTCGTTAAAATGTACAGTTTTGTATTCATGTTGGTTTCATGTCATTTGAAGTGACAGTCACAACATTTTTTACAAAAAAGTTAACATTGAATGTACCCAAAAATGTCAAATGGTGTAAACTACAAAAAATGGAGAACTACTGCATATTTTATCTGCCTTGAGTATACAGTATGTGAGTGTATTCATAAAATAATTACTTCATGTCAAAAAATCACATGAAAATACAGTTTTTGCAATATTGAGTGGAAGATATGCTGAAAACACCTGTTTTTTTTTATAAATTATATTAAAATTGTTAAAAAGCATGTGATTGCAGTGCAACATTAGATTTCATTTTATTCTACATTAATTTTCCTGTATATTATATTTTTCTGAAAAATGCCAGTTACGCCAGTTGACACAGACCAGTTACGCCAGTTGACCATGTTGCTTCTACATTTAAAGGCCTTTGTTTGTTGAAGAAATTGACAGTGAAAATCAAGCAGTCAATTTGTAGCAGTCAACAAGGTCAAATGAACTCGGTGTTTTATTTTACTTCAATGTAGATAAAACATCTAGCAACAAGGAATGTGAATTCATATCTACTATTGTGATTCCATCCATCCATCCATCCATCCATCCATCCATTTTCTGCCACTTAATAGGTGCAGTGTCACAGGGGCAGCAGTCTGAACAGGGATACCAGCATCTCCCTTTCACCAGCCACCTCCTCCAGCTCCTCTGGGGGAATTCATAGGTGATCCCAGGCCAGCAGAGAAATATAATCTCTCCAGCGTGTCCTGGGTCTGCCCCGGGGCCTCCTCCCGGTTGGACATGCCTGAAACACCTCCTCAGGGAGCTGTCCAGGAGGCATCCTAGATACATACTTGAACCTCCTCAGCTGGCTCCTTTTGATGTAGAGGACTAGCGGCTCTACTTTGAGCCCCTCCATGAATGTCCGAGCTCCTAACTCTATCTCTAAGTCAGAGCCCAGACACCCTGCGGAGGAAACTCATTTCTGCCGCTTGTATCTGCGATCTCATTCTTTCAGTCACTACCCAAGGCTGTGGACAGTAGGTGAGGGTAGGAACATAGATGGACTGGTAAGTTGACAGCTTTGCCTTCCCAGTCAGCTGTCTCTTTACCGTCACAGAATGGCACAGCGTTTGCATTACTGCTGACACTGCACTGGTATGCCTGCCCATCTCCCGTTCCCTTCTTCCTTTACTCGTGAACAAGACCCCAAGAAACTTAAACTACTCTGCCTTTTCCATTGGAGAACCATGATTTTAGTCATGAATTCAGTTAAGAAAACTATCTAGCCACCACAAATTAGGGTCTATTATTCAGTGTATTACTGTAATTAAGTACATTTACATTTACATTTACAGCATTTAGCAGACGCTCTGATCCAGAACGACGTACAGCAGTGCTCAGTAGTCCTTGACTATTCTTCAATCTTGTAAAGCCAGACTTGGATAACAACTGTCGGCCGACTAAGTTACTGCCAGCTCGGTTACGCACCTAAAAACCCTGCTGAAGAAAGAACATTAGTGCCGAGAAGAGAATGTGTTAGTAGTTTTTTTTTTTTATGTAATATAAACATAAGTTTATATATAAGCTGGTTAACCTCCAAGATGTTCCTTGAAGAGGTGGGTCTTCAGACGGTGTTTGAAGACAGGAAGGGACTCTGCCATTCTGATGGCAAGAGGAAGTTCGTTCCACCACTGGGGAGACAACACTGAAAAGAGTCTCGATGTACATTTTCCTCTTAGTAATTTTTGTTCAGAATCTTTTTTGTTACGATATTTTTTATTGAAAATTTTGAAGTCTGGAAATTAGCAGCCACATTGCAGATGGGTCGGTCAAGGGAGCGGGGCGGGGCAAGAGGCTACCTAATTAAACTGATATGTTGTTTTGAGAGCACAATTAAAATAAAATGCATTATTTTTATTATGCCCAATGGGAACATATTCAGCATATGCATAAAGAAGAATGTAAGCCCTCAAGTAAAATGCAACCCACATCCCCACCCGAAGCAAATGATGGCCTCTTTAACTCAACATACCCGAGCTTTTGAATAGGGAGGAAAACACACCAGAAGCTTTTATAACTAAAAAAGCATATATATTTTTTTCTTTTACTGCCAAAGAATTTATTATCTATGGGATGACAAACCAAAAATAGTGACATAATTTACACTCTCGATAAAATCAAGGCATAAAATAAAGCATTTAATAATTATTCCAATTTATAATTTTTGGCCAGAAGAGTGTGAATTTATCCAAAGTTACTGTGCAGTGCGAAAAAATGCATAAAGAACTACAGCATCCGTCTGTTGCTTCAGTGAAAGTCTTCAGTCTGTCTGCTCCACGAATTTGTTATGCAAGCTTGTGTAGCTGAATAATGAACGCACAAATTGTGCTATAAGCAATGAAATTAAGCTATTCAGTGGCAGTTTTTAATTTTATTCTTTTTTCATTTGGATCGACGATAAAAAGCTATTTTTTCTTATCCTGTTTAATTGACAGAAAACTATTTTTCTAGGTTGGCAAAATAAAAGAAAAAAACATGACCTTTAATAGCTAAACTCAGCGGTGATAAATGCTTTAATCATGGTGATTTCCCCTTCCAGCTTCTCATGAAAGCACAGATCGTGTCAGGCACATTTCTGCCCAATGTGCTGCATAACGGGAAGAGAGAGTGATGCTGGGAAAACTCACAGGGTGAATAAGCAGTCTGGCTTTGTCATGCACACCCTTTAGCATTTGAAACAAACTTTTGACGCACGTTCCACTCTTCACACATAATTACTGTAACTTGCTTATTCTGGCAAAAAGGCCGGGCATGGCTTTCATATAACTTCTTTCCAGTTGTAACCATTATTTTTCAGTTACTTAACAACTACGTCATGTTTCTATTACAAGTTAAAAAATTACAACAAAATCACTCTAGTACACCTCGAAATAATATATTATTGATTGATTATATTATGACATCAGTCCAGCATTGATTTCAATAAAACGTTTTTCAGTTACAGGTTTTTAGATACGATGCCTTATGACGCATTATGTTGACAGGAATGTGTTATGCTTCATATTTAGGCAAAAATCCCTGGTTACCATTCTTCCTATCAGCAAATAGTGGAAGAAGCAATGAAGGAAGCAGAAAAAATATCGAATAAAAATATCTATTACATACAGTTCTGGAAAACATTAAGAGGCCTCTCCATATTTTTTTAAATTTGCATTTCTGTTTCTATGACAGCCATTCCATGTACAGTTTTTGTGAGTTCCAACTCAAACACACCTGATTCAACTTAATGAGGTACTGATTACCTGAACCACATTTCCCTAACCAAGGATTGATTCAGGAATCACTGCTATGGACTTAACTGTCCCAGTTATAGGACCAAATGGGTGTCGTTAAAAACATTCGTAATAATACATTTAAAATTATTTTAATCATGATATGTCATCAGTTTTGAATGAGGGGAAGAAAACTGCTATCTAGATTCTACTGCCAGAGGGATATAGTGACGAGCAGGGTCAATATTTCCGGGACGGCAGTCAAATGTTGGAGATGACTACAAACTCATCTGACAGTGCCTCATGAATTGAAGGATGGCATCAAGTGACCTTCAAAAAGAAAAGGAAGTTTTGTGTGGTGCGAAGACCACAGCTAGGACGGTTCAAAACAGGTGTGTAGAGTCAGGACTGAAGTCTCACAAGGCAAGGCAGAAGCCCTTATTCAAGGAGAAGCAGAGAAAAGCCAGGCCGGATCTTCTCTAACGAGTCCAGTTTTCAGTTCTGCCTAACCTCGGCCGTCTGATAGCTGGACAGGGTCCTGGAGAGGCCTACAAGCCCCAGTGTCTAATGTCCGCTGTGACATTAGGAGACAATCACTGATGATCTGGGGGGCTTCAGCAAGGCTGGGATCAGGCAGATTTGTCTCTGGACCTCAAGTAAAGTACAAGGTTGACCTGGAAAAATACTCACTTCCATCTGCTCAGACCATGTTCCCCAACTCTCATACTGGGTTTACCAGCAGAATAATACTCCATGCCAACAGCCAGGTCAATCAAGGTGGGGATGGAGGATGAATAGATCAAGACCCTAACATGGGCAGACCAATCTCCAGACCTAAACCCCATCAAAAACCTCTGCAATATTATATAGCGGAAGATGGATGGTAGCAAGCTGTAAGCCATTGCTGAATTGTCTGAATTTTTGCTCCAGGAATGGGATAAAGTCAGCCAGCACCAGCATGAAGGCCTGGTGGACAGCATGGCAAGATGCATCAAAGCATTCAGAAAGAACTGGTGTTATTCCATCAACTATTGACTGTAGAGCCCTTCCTAAGTAAAACGTTGTAAATGTATTATTCATTAATGGGTATAAATCTGGTTAGTTTGCGCAGCAGTGGGCTGTACCAGTGCAGGCTCCCCAACCTGACCTTACCTGTTTGCATTACTCTATGTATAATGACACTGCATTTTTTGGCATTTTGACCATTTTTTTCTGAAAAATGACAATATTTTTGTTTGGAATATGGAATCAAATGTGGTCAGTTGATTATAAAAAATTATCAAAATATACAGTACTTTACAAAAATCTTAGGTAGTCAAAGAAAATGCTTTAATGGTCTTCATGTTGGTGTAAAACTATAGTATTATATCTGTAAAAATGTGTCAGCTTAGCCATTTCAAAACCTCTCCTAATGTTACTCTAGTATTTGCAGTAAGCATCCAATACACCAATGACCACTGGCACACCTTGTATGGCTGATCAATATTTCATTGACTTTTTAGCTTAAACTAGCTCAATTAATTAATTGAGTTGGTTGTGAAATTTATTAAATTCGTGGAATGGCTGAGGTGCCCCTGAGGAGAGGTTTGGGAACTGACCTAGTGTTCATTTAGCTATGCAAGAAGATAACTGTAACTTTCTGGACAACATAAGAATTTCCTGTTCGTTAGATTGTTACTCTTAATTCACATACTGTATATTCTAATTAAGTTTTGTTTTTTGAGTTCTGAACAAATACACACTTAATACCCAGATTAATAGCTGTAAACATTTTCTTTGACTGCCTAAGACTTTTGCGCAGAATTGTATATTTTATAAGGAAAAATAAATTGTAAGACCAGGGAAACTGAAAATTTGATTTAAATTTTTTCAGAACTGTATATAAGCAGACTAGGATCAACTAGGCTCAGTCATACTTAGAGTTATGTTGCATTAAATTTGATCTCTTTTTATCACATTGGTCATCAGTGTAGTGTTACTACAATAGTCAAAATACATGCCAAGCTTAAAAAAACAAAACAAGCCAAGACAAGCCATTAAATGTAATCAGATTGCATTACATAGTGCTGTATAAGTAGTTTAAGAAAATAAAATATTATATTAAGCTACAATGAAACTGAAACCTCAATTTTTAGACCATGTTCATTTATTGGTATGGTGTAGGACCTCCGTTTTTGGCGTATTGAGAATGACAGTGGCCAGTGGGACTTTGAGCTGTTCCCCTTGTAGAACAATAGCCTGTTCACTATGTGATGCTGGTGGAGGAAAACATCTCCTGACTCGCTCCTCCAAAACACCCCAGAGTGGTTCAATAATATTTAGATCTGATTACTGTTCAGCCCATGGGAGATGTTCAACTTCACATTCATGTTCAGCTAATCACTCTGTCACCAATCTTGCTGTAGGTATTGGTGCATTATCATCCTGATACGCAGCACCGCCTTCAAGGTACAATGTTTGAACCACTGGGTGAACATGGTCCTCCAGAATGGTTCTGTAGTCCTTGACAGTGACGCGCCCATCTAGAACAGGTAGTGGACCTAGGGAATGCCATGATATTGCAGCCCAAACCATCACTGATCCACCCTCACGCTCCATTCTGGCCAGCCAACTGCCCTCTGGGTGGGAAGCCTCTTTGGGGCTTCTCCACAGTGTAACTCTCCCGGATGTGGGAAAGACAGTGAAGGTGGACTCATCAGAGAACAATACATGTTTCACATTGTCCTCAGCCCTAGATTTACACTGGCTGGCACCTTTGA
>JAAGVU020000002.1:7368356-7387563 GCA_011763525.2 Mormyrus iriodes
CCTGTGTTATTTTTGGGGTCGAAGTGACCCCAGTCCATTTTCAAAATGAGGTTAAATTCTATAGATTCTAGAATTTATAACGGAAGAAGTCAAATACACAAGCGTTATTCAGTACTGAATTTCAGTGCTGGAATGTTCTAAAGTAAATATCGACCTAAATATAGAATCTGCAACACACTGTGCGTCTTTTTTCTATTAGAATTGCACCTAATTACAATTTGAAACAGTAAAGTAAGCGTGTGAGTCTGGTACTGTTTATAATGCAACCTCCCCAAGTCAGATGTGTGTGGTCAGTCACCGTGAAGGACACAAGTGGGATTAAAAAATAAACCTCCCTCCAGTGAAATCTTTGACTCCTTTAAGCAACTTCCAGGGCGTCTGAGCAGGCCTAACATTTTATAGACGACACAGGCAGTCAACCATATCCAGGCAGCCAAATATGGAGCGAAAAGAGTAGAAAAATGTTTTCATACTGAGATGGATTTTTTTCGGTTAAAACGTGTTACTTTGCAGTGCATGCAGCCCTTTATGGCTGTCTAAAACAGAGTTCTGATACCTTAAACTTTTGTTCAAGTTTACTTTTTTTTAAAACTTGTATCAAGTTTCTTAGAATCTTTGATATTGAGTGTTTTTCCCTTAATCCAGAATTGTTCATGCAGAGCAAAATCCATTTGCAGAATCGTTTAATACTTTGTAGTGAGTTGTGCTATGGTTTTTAAATGTATGTTTTATAGTACCACTACCATGAACAGTGCTCCACACTGAGATATAAGAAGACGTTAAATCATAGCTGATCACAATAACTTCTCAGTCAAGTCAAATCTCTCTCAGTCCGGCTCCAGTCCACTCGGCCCAGTGGGATACTGCTGTTATTCCAGTTTATCCCACAGCGAGTGAAAGGAAATATCCGTAGGGGAAATCTGCACTTTGATAGACAGCTTGGAGCTCCATCTCAAAATGCTTCCCCATCCCTGTGAAACAGTCCCCCACTCCCAGTGTACAGAGACTCACAGTCTGTTGCATCATCATCGCAAGCAAAACTCCATCTCTGCCCAGTGGGAAGGAAGGAAATTCCTCTCCACTCCCATAAGGCTGGTACTCAGGGCTTAGAAAGGGCACTCCTCAGTGCAGGTCAGAGAGAAAGGTCTCGCTAGAGGACTCGTACAGTGCCAGTCAGGTGTCTGAGGACCACCCTGTTATCCACTCAGTTTCGGCACTACACCCTTCCCCTATCAGCCCTGCACCCCCTCCCATGAGCTGAACAGGACACGCTGCCAGCACGAGCACAAACAGGGTGGCCTCCGTTCAACTGCTGAAATTAGGTTACACTTCTGCATAAGCTCTTTAACAGACCCCTCAGCGCAGCACATTACATTCATTTCTGGTAGTTAATTAATGGTTGCCATATCTGACGTTTTTACTTAATGGGTCTCTCTGATTATATATTTAGTCCCCGTTGTCTTTTGACTCTAGAAAAACATTCTTGTCTTTGGAGTTTTAATTATTTTTGCAGAGCTGGGCGAAGTATGAATGACATCACCATATATCTTACATCTTGATTCACTTAACGTATGTTGTCTCACTCCAGATTTAAGACTTAGGCTCAAAATAATTTATATACTGTTTTTATATACTGTGGTTAAACATCCACAAATGACGTGTTTATGAAAATGAATAAAAGGTTTATGCAAAAAAAAAGAAAAAAGTTTTAAGTAGTGATATGTCGCAGTACCTTTCAGTGAAGAGAGTATTTTCGTAATTTAATAATGATTACGTGTGACTTGGTGGCATGAATTATGGGAGGTTTGCACCGGCGTTAAGACCCCCGCCTGATACCCAAACGGTGAATTTCCAGTATAAAACCAAGAATAACTAACTGTCAACCGTTTATAACATAGATGTAGAAAAAGACAGAGTCAGAAGAAGTTTCTTGATGGACGGAACCATTCGGTCCGTAAACGAAATACAATCCGGCGTAGCCGAGAAGGGGGTGTGGAAAAAAGCGGTACAGTTAAATTGCAAAAGCGTGTGGAGCAGCAAAGTGAGATAGATGCAGGGAGTGAGAATGGACTTCTCATAAAAGGTAAGGATGGCATATTTCTTAGGCTAGCTACCGACAGATGTATACAATTAGAAATATTTAGCTGTCCCGTAATTAATCTCTCCGCCGGGTTATGAAGTGAGGCAGTAAAATCGGCAGCACCTTGTAAGTCAACATGTGCACTTCATTTACTTCCAGTTAACTTCGCCGATGGTTTTTTTCCGTTTTACTTTCTGCATGATTGCTGTCTTAATATTGCAGTGACGCTGCTGTCAGCTTTGTCGGAGTTCGTTTATATCACGTTACAGTGTTGCAGATGGACTTTTAACTGCGTGCGCTAAAGTAGCCGAATTTAGTGTCCTGGCATAGACAGATACTAATGCTGAGGGTGCGAAATATCTCGACATAAACTGAAAAGAATAAAATGACATTAAACAGAGCTATTTAAGCATTAGCGTGTTACTACGTTGTTGATTTTGTGTTAATATGATGGCGATGATGGGGTTTGTATAAATAAGAAGCTCGCGCTACGATTTATCTCTTTGTTATATAAATAATATTACTTGTTACGCTTTTGTATTTTTTTTAAAAACAATATTACGCCCATCAAATATACCCCGCTGCTGCATCCTGTCCCTGCGCGACGCCCCCGCTATGCATCTAGCCCAAACTGGAATAAACTCTAATTGCTTATACGGGAAGACAGGGGCGTTTTTGGTGAGAAAGTGGCTGCGGACTGAGCTGTATCACATAGTACCAAGTGTCCTAAGCTGAAACGTTAATGCAGTACCGCGACACTGCACAGTCTGGAAAGTAGGACTCCGTGTTTGTCCCTATTCCACGGTGTTTTTCTCTGTCTTTCTCTCGCGACGTCCGCTAACTTTGTCACTCTGAGAAACTGCGCAGTGTCATATACTTACTTTTAAAGCGGAAGTCAATATATAGATAAGGTAGAAACTAAAGAAGACAAGTTATAATGTCAATCTGTAGCAGTTATGTACGTGTTTTTATCATTTGTCAGATTAGATGTCCGTTTATGTCAATGTAAACAATGTCAGGCATGCTTATGAAGTCAGCAACGATAGTGTAAGGAGATTAAAAATGATAAATAAATAATTCTTTAAAAGAATTATGGGCAATGCATGAAAATTCATCATTTTTGGTAAGTAGGATGATGAAAGCGTGACACTAAACTGTAGAGGTTGTAGTTTATTCCCAGGGTTTAATTAAATTAAAACCAGATTGTCTTGAAACCCAGCAGCAGATAGACACCATTTGTGGTGTGGATAGACATTATTCATGCAATTCTCTGGATTCCTTGCACAAAATGGGTTTGAGCCAGGGAAATCCCCTTTTGAAATACATCTCATTTGAGAACATATTGCATATCACTATGGTCATATTAAGGGAATGCCTCTGTGATTTTTGCATGTTGTATGAATTTTATTAGTCAATATCTCTAAAAAATAAACTACATTCGTTAGCCATTTATTCTCAGGACGTCCTATATTAATACATGTACAATCAGTAGAAGGGGCAGCTGAAAAATGTGTAGGTGGTTACAGCATGATTTGTGAATTGCTGAAGATTAGAATGAGTTAAATTATTTCTCATTCCGTCATCCTGTAAGGGACTGATCATGTATCATGTACTGGATTAGGTGTTTTTGTCATGCAAATCGAAAATCTTGAAGATGGAAAAAGATTTTGCAAAAGGCCATGTCTTTTAAGTATAAAGAGAGCAAACATACTGCATAATCAAGACTGAATCTGACTGACAAACAAGTTACTTTGCCAGTGAGCACACACACCAAGTTCCCCACATACACAGCTCTCTCAGTGCTGTTGAAGTTAAGTTCTGTCTTTGTGAGCCCCTACGTTTGCGTCTGTTTGAGAGAATGAGACAGAAATGTATTTCATCTCCTTTCATGATTAACAGGTAAAGAAGTATCTAAGTTAACTTGGCAGCTGTAGTAGTAAAAAAATATTTAGTTACCAAGCTATGCCCTTGCTATAAAACAAACGCACAAATAATAAATAAATAATTTACAGTTTGTTAATTTTTTTATCCGGTATAATGGGCCGTGGGCATTTACAGGCCGATTTGATTCCATTAAACAAGTTTTTAGAGACATGGCACCTTGTAGAAGGTTCTTACAAGGTGGCTGACTGAGTACAGCCTTTACCAATATGCTCAAATGACATTAAAAACAGCAACCTGAAATTTATGTACATACTTTACAGTGGAATTCAGGTAGCTTTGCTGCAAGTTAATTATTTATATAAATACAGTTCTATAACCACGTAAGGTGCAGTTAAGTGGTTGGCATGACAGAAAAGCTTTGAAATTGTATATGATCACCTGTGTAAAACAATATCATTCACAATAATTTGTGCTCACAACCAGACCCATTTATTCCCAACTGTGGCAAACTGAGCAGTGTTGTCCTAAAACTGTACGTCGCATTTTTAGTTTTGGTTTCAATTAGAGCATCTCAATGGTTTTCACAAGTTACAAACAACAGCAACAAGAAGAGACATTTTCCTTCCTGCCCTGGTGTCTGTATTAATGAAAGAGCCCAGTTAGTGTAAACACTGTTTTCCTGCAGCATTGCAAAGTACATATAGCATATAGATTAAAAATCAAGAATAATCTCAGGTGTGATTTTTAAGTATCTACAAATGTTTCAAACACACAAAAAAACATACAAAACGAGAGTAAAGAGATTACAGGGCCTGAAAAGTGTCATGAATTACAGGAGACCTACAAAAACAGGGCAGAACTGCAGAGTTTGCGTTCGCCCTCGGGCAGTTAAGCATTCTTTCCGAGACTTTGTACCGTAAGCTGCATTCGTTAACGAGAAACGGCAAATAGTATTTGCCTCCGTTTGCTAATATAATAACATTTCCATATTCCTTCATTTTCTCTGAGAATGTGTCGCTATCCACGGCTATTACTTATCTTTGCCTTTGTTTTTTATCCTTAGCATTTTGTTAGGGTTGCAAGTTATGGGTTGATTTGGTTTGAAATGATATTTCTACAAAAAATAAGATACCCAGGAAATCTGTCCATTATTTTTTTTAAGAGGTATATAATTTTTTTTCATTTATCATTGATCCAAACATTTGAATTATCTAACATTTAACATTTCCTGGCATAAGGCGTCTGTTTTTTTCTGGTTTACTCCAACACGAATAGGTGTTGTAGTTTAAGGACGTTTGAAAACTTTATCCTGTTACATAAATCTTCTGTTGATGTGGGTAGACAAAGTCTAATTTGATTTACTCCCTCATACCAAGTGTGAGACTTGGTTTAAGTGGTCTTAACAGACATTGGAAGAAACAAAAGGTCCAAGAAGTATTACACGGTAACAAATTACTCATGATAAAGAAAAGTAGTTTTGAAAACTAATTTTTGCATGATTAAGATGTGCCTGTTGGGGAGCTAACATCCTCACGTTGCATTTGTGTGTTCTTTCAGTTCAGGACTAATTGTGCTGATATTTATCATTTTGGGAAATGTAAGTGTGTTGATTGTTTTGATTGGTGTTCTGCCATTGTCAGGCTAACAGCAGGAACACGTGATGAAGTTCTCAAAGAATTAAATCAACAGTGAAACTGGGTGAGATGTAACTGCTTTTTGGCAAGAGGTATATTGTCTTTCTTTGTGCAGCCATACTTTTTCCTAAGTGTTCCATGGTACCATATGACATACCTAGATTGTAGATAGTGGACGTTTATTTGCAGAAGTGTGGACTAAAGGAGATAATTGATCAACTTTTCTCTTAGTTTTTATCGAATTCAGAACATTCATGCATAGTTTGTGACTGCCTGATGTCGTAAATAATAGTTTTGCATGCAATATAAATTCCCTGCACAAGGTCGTAAAACCAACTCAAGCTATGTGGTAAAAGATATGCCCTTAAGAAAAACAAATAGGAAGTGAGAAGGAAATTTCTGTTTTATTCAAATTAGCAGATGCTTCATTCAGGGTTCAGTGTTTGCCTAGGAGAAAGGTTAAGTTCTGAAGGCAAGTTTAAATTTCAAGGAAGGAATTTTCTTGGCCTTTGAGGAATGTTCAGGGAGGAACCTACAGATGGCAAAGGAAATAGCTCAGTTGTTACGAATGAAGGGCTTTAGCACAGAAGAGTAAGTTGTGACATTTGAAATAGTATATTTTCACATTTTCTTACAAAGATAAGGCAAAATCTGAAAAGGAATGATCTTTCAGTGAAATACTTTTATGCCTTGATGAAAGCATTAAGTGTATAATGTCACTATACATTGGTCATACTTTGATGTATTAAAACATTAGGATAATCTGTTGTATGATGCACTTTAGGGTTTTAATTTGGTATTTTGCTTTGAAAATGAAATTATTGATCTGACTCCAAGTGTTTGATGCGTTTATGATGATGTCTGTTTTAATTCTAATCCAATTGCAAGATTTTTTTAATGCCAGTCTAGCACATAGATAACTGTTAAAATCTTCAAAGATCATTCTGTTTTATCATTTCCACTGTAGCCTGGTTTTCTATCAGTTTACCATTGCAGGCTTGTTGCACAACAGTGGTCAGCAATGTGTCTCTATTCCTGGAACGGCGTCCTTGTTTAGATGAAGATCCCAGCTGCTTCACCCACTCACCCAGATTAAATAACCTCATCTTGATTTCCTGTCCATACATGCTCAGCATAGTTAAAAATAATGACTAATTCCCTTACCGCAAAGAAACTTAAAAGCAAGTGCAGTGGAATATAAGGGGATTTGACTTGCTTTTTCAAAATGACACATTTGAATATGACTAGGACAGTTGTGAATAGACATGCAAAGTGCAGTTATCATTGAAAAGGAACTCCACAGAAACCTCCAAAGGAAATTGAATAGCTATATATGTAAGTGAATGTTCAAGCACAGAGATTGTGATGATATTTTTTTTTTCCTCCTAGCTTTTAAATATAGATGTGGATCGCATAACAAAAGTCTGTTATATTAGTGGTAAAGTTTTCCCACAGTACGTATCGCTCGGAAAAAGAATCAAAACAAATGCCTGGCAAGGATCAGATATGACAACACATACCAAACTCACTGAGGTCAAGCAAGTTGATATGCAACCGACAGGATACTGTTACAGTGTATTTCAGTTCAGTGTTACTTTGTTTAAAAGAATTGGCAAAGCAAAATGTGTTTATTGAAAACAGCAATACAATTTAGAAAGTTTATATTCCTTAAGCATTAGGGAAATGATGGATTATGTAGGGTACGGCATCTGTAAGCGTAGAAGAACTTTGCAGTGTGACTCACTTGGTGGATCAAGCTCATGATCATTTCCTGTTGAATCTGTTGCTTTATACCTGTTCATCTCTTTCCCATCTGCAGATCTCAGCCGAAGTGCCAGCCTATCAGAAAAGGAACTGAAAGAGGCTCGAGACAGAAGTCAGATCATTGCTGCTCAGCTCATGATTCCATCAAATGCCAACTCTCGAGGAGTGCAGCTGTTTAACCAGCGCAGGGCACGTGTGAACGCCTTTACTCTGGTTAGCTTTGGGAAAGGCGTCGGACAGCAGGCTGCTGGTGATGACAAGAACTGTTCTCCTCAGAACACTCTGATATGGGAAGACAAGCTCTCTGAAGGAAAGGAGAAAGAATTTAACAGCAGAAATAGTGATTCTCAACTCTCCAGATCTACTAGTGTAGTAACCCAGAGGCATATCAAAAGCATGGTGGATCAAGGTGTGCCTATTCCAAAAATGGATAAGTCTGCCGTTCAAGAGGAGGATAGGCATTTCCTTCCTGTGAAAGAGAATGATGCAGAATTTTCGAGTGATATCTCAGAAAAAGTCAATGACGAATTAGCTTACAGTAACTGCAGTAACAGATCTGTCCAGTCCAGCAAGGGCAAAGGTGAGGTGGGGGTCAACAAACCGGGCACAGACTTATTCATTTTACCAGAAGAAATACCAAATGGAAGTCACAGTGGTCAGAATGCTGTAAATGGCTCCCCATCCCTGATGAAGCAAACAACAGTTATTATTAATCGGACAGCCCGTCCGTTTGGGTCACCCGGTGTTCTGAGGTCCCCAGAAAACAGGAGTCCGGTGATGGGCTCTCCCCAGCACACCCTTCCAACATTTAATAAGCCTCTTCCACAGGCCTTCTCTCCTCCACCCCCTGCCTTTTCACCTTCTCCTGTTTCACCTCCTGTGTACTCTGCTCCACCTGAATTCTCCAGTCCCCCACCAGTTTCTCGTATCATCTCGCCGTCACCCTGCTTGGCCCAGTACCTACCAGGGGTGACTCCAAGACCACATTACAACCCTCAGCTCATCAGTGAAAGAAAGCAGCAGGTGCCTATTAGAACAGGAATCCTCGACGAGGGCACGGCACGCAGGGCGACTCGAAAGGCAATGTTCACATTTCAGGAGAAGCCAAAGCTTGATCCAAACCCAGAGCTCCTATCCCTAGTCCAAGGAGTTGATGAGAAAAAGAAGTCGAGGTCCCAGTTTGAGCACATGCAGGAGGAGGAGTTGCTAGAACTCGGAGCTGAAGCTTCTAATTTTCTTGCTAAAGACACATCCTGTATTGAGGAGGCAAAGATGCCTGAGTGGTCCTCATGTTTGAAGAGATCTGAGACAAGGGTCAGGCCTGCTACCAAGACAGAGCAGGGACTGACTAATGCATCAGGAAAGGGGGCTCAGCTTTTTGCTAGACGTCAGTCCAGAATGGAGAGATATGTGGTAGGGACCCCATCAGGGGCAGAGGGGTATGTTAGATCTCCCTCCCCCACTGCATCCTTGCCTCCATCTTGGACTTTCCCATCCAACATGCCAGGCCGAGTTAAGGCCATGGCCAGTTCTTCCAAAATCAATTTTCAGCCATCAAAGACTGTCAAAACTGCACCCGTTGTTGTTGCTAAACAAATTCCAGCAGCAGAGTCTCCAGTCTTGGAGAATGGATGTACCAAGACAGAGCTGAAGCTATATAAGCATCAGCCCTATCAACTGGACTCTTCTCTGTTCATCCTGAACCCAACCAAAGACCCAATGAGCTCTTTACCAAAAGCAGCACCACCCCCCAAACCCGTGGTTTCAGAGAAAGCTTATATGAGGCAAACCTCTTTGCCTACAAAACCCTCTCCCATCTCTCCCCATTTAAGTTCTCCAGTTCCTTTCAGGTCAACAAGTAGCCCCTCTACTCACGTTCCCCAAAGCCGAGTTAATGGAATGGGATCTGTGGATGCCACACCAAATTATGGAGCTTCACCCAGGGCAGAAGTGGGACACCAAGGGGGCTCTCCTGTATTTCCTGAGCGTGTGGCATCACTGCAGCCTGGCATCCAGGCACCAAGACCTACATACTCTGCCAAGAAAGCAGGAATTGAACCTCAGGTGTGGAAGCCATCATTTTCCTTTTAATTAATTCAACTTAAAGACTTGAAGAATAATTGATATATGCACCAAAAATTGCCTTATGTAGCTCAGACGTGATTGTCGCTTATTGCTGCATTGTCACTTTATATGATTTTGCAATATGCATCATGAAACACTCAGTCTGCTTGGCTGATTTGTTAATGTGTCGTTTAATGTCTGTTTTCCTGAAGGCATGAAGCAGGCTATTTTTAGCTCCAAGGAAAACATGTTGCTCTGATAACACTTGGGAATGTTATATTGTTGATATCCTCAGAATGTGAGAATGGTTACTGTGACTTTTTTCCTCTTTGAAGTGGAGTGTTTCCTAGATTAATCAGCCTGAAAGCCATGTTAAACACTTTAGTTATCAGGAATGATCCAAAAGCCTCAGGGTCTGGCAGACAGTAGCATATATATTATAAAGAAGGAATGTGTGCTACCAGTTCAACCCTGAATGACTCAAAGTCATTTCACTGCTTGTGGAACCCACCAGGATCCTGCAAATTTTTGATCAGTCTGAAAAACAATTCCAGGTTTAGCATGACAGGTTTGGAGGAGAGAATTTCCTAGACGCTTGTTCGAAACTATTTGTTCGTGTTAGTAAGCAGTCAAAAGCATTTATAGCAGCTTTGGGTTATAGATGCACGATTTAAAGCTGAATCTGGGCAATGTGGAGAGCAGAATTGGGGAATTCCCTTTGATGTTCTTTGTTTTCGTTCCAGTGGATTAGTCACACACACCCCAAGTCTATAAATTTAACTGTACTATATGGTTTGTGTTTAGTAATTGCTAAAGTGTGTGTCTTTCAGCTATAGATGTGGTGTATTTTGTTTTTTGAAAATATTTTGATGTTTTCTTAGTATATGTATAGAAACCTACAACAGTGCCTACAACATATTTATTAAAATGCAAGACTAATTTAAAGAAACCGATGTTTAATATGACTGAACTGAAAAAGTCCAGTTTACTTATATATGTAAAATATGTGCAGCGTTTTCTTTTGTGTTTAATCTTACTTCTAATGCATAATTCTTATCTTTATTTTTATGAAATTTCTGTTCACTTTTGAATTATTTAATTCCTTACAATGACTTCCTCCTGTCTTTTTTCCTTATTAAAGCTTTGTCCTAACAACCCCTTTGACTTTCCTGTCTTTTTTATGACTAACACACTGCCCATTTCTTCATGTGCAAATGCAACATCTATTTTCTCCTTGCTTCTGTAATTCTATACATTTTTTCTGCAATCTCCTGTCTATCATTACCTATGCTATGGAGCAGGGAAATAAAATCGCCTTATCAGTAAACGCACAAGGAATGCGGCATTTCTAAAAAAAGATGTGGTTTATATTGGCCTGCAGAGTGGGCTTTTTAATGTCATAACTTTCAGAAGTAATTCAGGCCAGATGCTTTGGTTACTTTTACAGTTTGGTTTAACATTTTTTCCCCTTTAGACTTCATCTTATTAAAAAGACTCTCTCCTGCCGTGGTGGTAATAATTCACATTGGGCAATGGCTTGCCTTTTCCGTGTATTGCCAGAATTTCCAGACACCATAATATATTAGATCTTTTGCACTACAGAGGTATTTGTGAGGTATTTCTACACTGAAGAGTTCTCAAAGAGACTTGTGCTGTATTGACACAGAAGTCGAATATACAAAGCGTCTAATGGCATAAAAGAACATTAATACTAAAAATGATTGCTTATAGATTATTTCATAATTGCTTGCTTTTTTTAAATACGCGATAAACTGGGATAAAGTTGGTTCTAGCTGACTGGTTATGCACGATGTGCCAAGCCTGGAAGCGATTACTGTTTGAACAGATAGTGGTGAGGGACCAGAGACAGGAATGCACTGGTCTTTATTTTGGAAAGTTTTGATGAGCCATGAAATTCCAGCTTCTCTCTTGCAGTAGATGGATTTTGGCTCACATTACCTCAGTAACTGCAGAGAGCAGCACGCTTACTGAGCAAACCCATACCTGTCCATACAACCGCGTTACTGGAAATAAGTATATCTGTAATATATGGACAGTTCTACAATAGTGATCATTTACACTTTTCTGTAGGCTAAATGGGTTATAAATGTAACTGGAAACACACAGAATGTGTTTAAGGAAAACCAGACCTAAGGGTCAATCTCCCATTGACTGAAAATTTCAATTAAGGAATGCAGATCTGCATTCCAAGCAAGCAGTCTGCAATGGATATGTCAGGTTGTGTACAACTGAAGCCTAGCTATTTAGATACAGTCTGAGTCAAAAGGACAAAGTTAGCTTTAAACCATCGCATCTGTCAAGGTAAAACGCTACCCCAAATGTGATACAATTTACTGTGGCGGATTGGAAGGTCATAATGAAGGGCGGGGTAGTAATTCAGGCACAAAACTTGCTGTGTAGAGGATGCAAATAGGGAAATAGCAGAGACAGACCTCAGTAGCACATGTTATAGAACAAACAGCGTGAGGAAGTCGTGGCTATGGATTATTAACAAGAACTTCATGGTTTGGCCCAGCAGTGTGTCTGCTTATTCTCTTTGCTGGTACATTAACCCCTGTGACACAGTCGTCATAATCAATAAGAAACATGCCTTACACAGAGTCACAAAGGAGAACGGTGCGTGAGATACTGTAAGCACAGAGTTATTCCGATGACCTTCAGTTTAAGAGAAACCAAAGTAACTACACGATGCAAAAAAAAAATGTGCCAAATTACACAAAGGGAAGGCAATTATCAGTGTACTTTTACTGTGTCTGTCTTCCTGCATAAAGACTGTATGTAATCATTACACTTCCCACTTCCTATGCGTTGACAAGGCCAAAAGAGTGTTTTACTTTTAAAATACTGAAACAAACTGCTTTTCTTCGTACAAGCCTTTTAAAATGACCGCAAAACGCAGTATTTTGTGTAATTATCCACATCCGCTTTACTCTTTCCTGGGGAGCGGTTAATGAATGATTAGTCAAAATGCTACTTTTGGACAGACTTCGCTAGATTCTTACAGTTTGCCTCATGCAGTAAAGCCTTCTTCTCTCCCAATGCAGAACAGAGGTATGGGCCTGCCCACCCCAAGCACTCCCACCCCTCCTCTCCAGTCCAGGCAGTCCAGCAGCCCAGATGGACCCGCCAGAGGGGTGAAGGTCCACCCCGCATCAGGCCTCCAGGGTCCCTCACCACTGTCTCCGTCGTGGGACGAAAGATCCCAGTCCCCCAGCGTCAACCAGGATGACAAGGCCAATCGTCGACTGCTAGCCAAAAACATAATCAATGCTGCCAAGCGCAAGAACAGCCCATCCCCAGGTGCCCTGGCTGGTCAGGGGATGTCCATGTCTCCAGCCTTCCTGTCTCTCCATGGCCAGCGACCTTTCAGCCCCATCCAGTCACGCTTACCCACCTTCATCAGTCCGCCGCCTACACCCACCCACTCCATGCACTCACCCGTGTGTCTTTATACCACGCGCTCTCTCACCGACTCGGATGCTTCGGTGGACTCCGAGGATTTGGGTCTCAGGTCACCTGGGACCCGTAGCTACAACACGTGTCCCCGTGGTTGGGGTGGAAGTTTGAGGCTCAAGAGAGGAAATTTTCCCGCTGACCTCTAGGAAGCACCTTGGCGTACAACCAGGCCGATGACCCCTGTGTCTTTCATCGCCATGCTGGTGCTTTGCTGCAAAATATGGGAACAGGACTCTGAGATATTCTTCTTCACTTGTAGCTGCAGCTTTTGTCTTACCAAATTATTTCTTCATGAGTTTTCATTTGTATTTTTTTGGAGTGATTTACAATCCTTTTCTTTAGAGAGTTGCGTGCAAATTTGAAAAGGTTGTTTTTTTTGTGTGTGTAGAAAGACGGTATATTTGTGATTTTGGCACAACTGACACAGTTTTAAATGACTGGACAGAGACTAAGGGAAACAATATTGGAAATGTCTAATAAGGGGTTTGGACAGTTCAGTGTGGCAGTTACAGGTAACTGTGAGGCCCTTTGAATATGGGTATTGATGAAGACAGGGCTTCTCTCCTGCTAGTAGCCGGAGAAGCTGAAGATGACATGAAGAATATTTTCATTCTCTGTCATTGTATTTGCTTTGCATACCAAACTATAACTTTAGAGCAAAGAGGAAGGTTCTTGTGCAGTAACCTTTTAAAGGATTCATAATACAGTGCAATAATCCATGTATCGCTTTTTGTTCTATGTACTATGTAACATAATTTTTCTGGTTGTTAATAGAATGTTAAGTATCATATAAGTCACTGAAAAGTAGAGGGCTGAACTCAGACGATGCTCAAAATGTCTGTGATAAAGATGTATTAGATGCGCACAATTCAGTGTTTATGCAGTAATTTGTCTGCATCATTTTAGACTAAAGATGTTTTTCAGAACCAAAATATGAAATTGTAGTTGAATTTCATTAGGAAGTGGTTAAGAGGGTATTATTAACATTCAATGTCATACAGACGTTCCTCTTTTCCAGAAGCTAATTTAATTGAAAATAGGCTTGTATCGCTGGTTTTTCGACTCTTTTTAAGTATGTTGATGATGGTCAGATGGAGGATGCCTTTGGAAAGTAGGATGCAATGTCAGGACAGGAGGAAATACTCTTAAGAAAGGTTACAGATTTTTCCACTTGTCGATAATGGAAGTTTCCAGGAAATATACAGACGTTACACATTTCATAGAAGAGGATCATTAAGTACATTTTACATAGTGATTTTTTGCTAGTTATTACATTTCATTTTGGTAATAGCATATGGATCATTTATGCTTGTTTTTGGCCTGATTGTGCAAAGCAGGTGTTATTCTGACGATATCCATGCTGCATGACAGTATGTGCATCATTGTATAAACTACGAGTATAATGCAACCACTTTACCACAAACAGATGCTTAACAGGCCTACAGCCAAGCCTGCCAGTGCCCAAATTACGGTAATGCATGCTCTTTTATATTTCACCCCTCAGCACACAGAGGGGGACACTGTCAGCAAAAAGTACCAATTTGTCCCTTTGAGGGTCACTGGGGCTGTACCCTCAAGGGTCTGCCAGTTGTACCCTAGCTTTAGGTAAGTATACCTTTTAGTCTAATTTAAAGTGCAGAAATGGATTCTGACGAACATTCTTGTACCATTTAGGGTACATTAATATTATTTGTACCTTGGGGAGCAAACTTGTACCTTGGCCAAGCCCTTTTCTCTGACAGTGTGGAAGCAGCCCACGTCTCGTACCATAACAGGGCTGAGCTTGGGCATAAAGCAATGGATTATTCAGTGTTTCGAATCACTCTGAGTAATGGGTTGAATAATGTCTCATTGTCATGGATGGGCCTTCAGCAGGCCCCCGGAACAGGGATGATGTATTGCATGTCTTGCAAATGCTGCGTGTGACACAGCATGACTGAAAATTGAACCAAAATCACATTCCCATCCCGAATGCTCTGCTGTTTAAACAAATAAAATATATCAGTTATCAGCTGGTGCCGTTCGATAAATTATCTTTTTTGTTTTCCCTCATTTTCCAAAATAAGTAGAAGCATGTTTTCAAAAACACACCACATATTTTTCGCTACTATAAATAATGTAAACAGACTGCAAGTAGGGATTTAATTGGCTTCCGCATGGTGATTTTTGCTCATTCCATGTGAAGTGAGTTTCCCTTGAAATAAACTCTTTTCAGTTTCAAATATTTATTTGGCTCAAAACTGAGAACCGAACTTTGTCTTAAACAGTACACACACTGCCATCTGCTGGACACTGTTATTTATATTTTTTACTAGTGGCGATAGCAATGTAATAACAATATCAGTGATTTTAAGTACAATATCTGTAACTTTTAAGGGTTTGAAGTTTGAAGAAGCAAAACGATCACATGAACTCTTGCCAGCTACATTCCTGAATTGAAATTGCCCCCCCACCGTCTAAAAACATGCCGAGGTTAATTGGAGTTACCAAATTGCCCATAGGTGTGAATGGTGTGTGTGTGTGTGTGTGTGCGCCCTGTGATGGGTTCACGCCTCATCCTAGGTGATTCCCTGCCTTGCACCTGTTGTTTCTGGCGTGGGCTCTGGACCCCCACAACCCTGCATAGAACAAGCGTCAATGGAAAATGTATATTTACATTGTTGTAATGCACTGATTTTTACAGAAGGGGGCAGTGTTTCAATGTCATTTTTTTAAGTCACTTACCTTTCAGTCCTGCAACACTAACCGGGATAACCAGTTATAAGATGGATGGATGAATGAAATTCTAGTGCACATTCACTCAGTATGGGAATATTAGCAATGTCACTTTACCTGCATGTTCCACGCAAACACAGGGAGGAAATTCACGGTCACAGGCAGGGGTGCTGCTACAGATATAAGGCCTCCACCCAGACCAATCCAATTATGCTCCAAATTTTTTAGGGCCCCTGTCTCTCAGGGCATTTCAAATCATCCCCCCTCCCCAACAAGCTATGGGGCAGATGAGATGAAGAGAAGCATTCCAATGTACTCTTGCAAATGGAAAATAAAGCGCTTATCTGTATTGATGTTCCCTCAGCCTGTGTCCCATGTTCCAGGCTGGGTTCCATAGAGGGGAAAAGGCTATGACTGATTGATCTAATCATGATCATACCCTCCCTTCACAGCCCAGCGCCGCGTAAGTTTATGGAAGGTGGATGAACCAAAAATATGCAAAGATATCCTCCTTCATAAAGATCCACCCATTGATCCATTTTTCCGACCCATTTATCAAATACCAGTATTCCCTTTTGCATATTTTAGATACATTTTCCTGAAAGGCATCCTTTTTTTCAGCGCTGGCGAATGGCGTCCATCTGGAACTGGAGCCAAGCTTCCCTGCCAGCACCTTCCACCCTGGCTCAGATGGAGGGGGGGGGGGGAAGGGGGTATTACTGTTTTAGTCAGGACAAATTTGCAAGACAGTTAAAAATTTTTAACATATAACACATTAATATTAATTACACTTTTTTTACAGGCAGGGAATAATGCAGTAAAGTTCTTCAGATGCTGTAAACAAAATCACTAATGTCCTGCCGATTTGGCTGATTTATGGGTACAGGTGAGGTGATGCACTCGCTTGGTTGAAAGAGACCATAGCTTAAAGTGAGACATACATTTTATCTGGGTTATTACACAGCTTTTTAGTACAGGTAAAATAGGCCAAAAAAGAGATTTAAAAGACCCAGAAAAATCATAAAACGCCTTTCAGAAGGAAGCAAGACTCTTGAAATAGCCAAAATATGATCACCCCCCCAAGCAAATGCTTTATCTGTGATAGTTAACAGGGTCAGAAAAAAAAATGTTATGAGAAGAAAAGCCTGAAATTACCTTTAATTTGAGGATGAGGAAGAATTAAGCATGCAGCCTCCAGGGACCCTTTAGCCTCTAGTGCTGACGTTTTGAGAACTGCAACTTTCCTGGAATCAGCCAAAGCACAAGTTATAGACGGTGCTCTGAAGCATCGCTAAGGTCAGGGAGGCTGAGACACAAGCCCACAAGCCCATAAGATACACAAGCAGGAGCAGAAATAATGGCCTATTAAACTGATGTTTCAAAGGTATTATGGACAGATGAGATGAGAAGACTCTTGATGGACCAGACAGGTGGACCCCTGACTGGATGAGTCACGTACATGGAACACTGGTGACACCATAAGGGTGTGAGAGGGGTAATGACACAGGCTGCTATTATCAACCACAAGCTAATTGGACCTTTTAGATCTGCTGATAGACTAAAATTGGAGTTGAAAAAATACTGCATGTCTCAGGAAGACCCTTTCTTCAAGAGGCAAAACTAGCAGCATTAATGAATACCTAACACAGGACAAGGTTCCATCACATGTGTTCATGTACTCCACTGCTAGGCTAGCCAGCCAAGGCTTAAAGATGGCTGCTCGCCTGAGAACTTGTGGGCCCTTCTCAAGTGTTAAATTTATGGTAAGGAAAAAACGACCCACATCTCAGAGCAGCATCTGGGAGACTATGGTGGCTGGTTCAGCTGAAATTGGTTGCAAAAAAATAAAGACAGAGTCTATGGATGTGAGGCTGTAAGTGATTCAACAGAATATTCTATACTCGTTATTTTATAACATATTTGCTTATTTTTAGACTGTGAGAAAATGATCTGGTTGCCTAATAATTGTTTGCTAAAAAAATGTCCAACAATACAATTAATCTCCATAAAAAGCACTTCCCTGATAATTATGCACACAGACATGCAAGTTATGATATCCGGATTTCTAGCAAAGCAGCACAATATGACTGTTGCGGCTCGGTGGTTAGTGCTGTAACTGTACGTTTTGAGGACTGTGGCTTCAAATACCACCATTCACTCTGTTAGTGAAATTTCCATTTTCTCTGTGTGGGCTACCTCCTAAGACATTTAGGTGGATCAGTTTCTTTAAATTGCTTGTAGTGTCCCCAGTGATGGACTGCTACATTGTGTCCTGTCCACTATGTCCTGGGATGGGCTCAAGGCTTTGTAATCCTGCACTGACTGGATGTGTACTCTTTAAATTAAAAGTAAATATGAAGAAATTAATATTATGCATAACATTATTAAATTTACCCCGTGACCCTGTACTGGATAAATGGCTGGAAAATGGCTGGATGGATTTATTTTATTAATACACGTAATATAACATACCTGAATGAGTCTGCATTAACTTTGACATCAGAGGGAGCATTGTGGCTCTTTAGGTATAAGTGGGAATTGGATTAAAGCGCAGATGTTCGCAGAAAGGTCCTCCTCCTGTAGGATCGCCATGAAGGTTCACGCAGAAGCTCTTCCAGGGCGGCTTAGGGGGTACCACTAGAGGTCCCTGTGACTTGCGCCGCCTGCTCTCTGTGCATGGCTCACACACTCTCGTCTTCCCTTTCCTTTCCCCCATGACAGCGGGGCAAGGTTGTCGTCAATCCTTGACTGAAATCAAGCAGAAACAGCGAAATATTCAGTAGACGCCTGCGGGTTTGATCCGACCTGGAGGATCCGCGCTCCGAATGCGGCGTTAGAGCCGGATGTCGCCGTCGCCCTGATCGCCGCAGCGGACCAGCTAGGGCATCGTGCTGGTTACTTATCCAGCTAATTAAGCTGCAAATGAATTTCACCGATGACTAGCCATTAACCCAGGCGCATATGGGCTATTGTTAGCCGACGAGCTGTTGTGACTGAGGGTAGTCTGTCGCTAACTAGTTAGTCGCCCTGCCTAGCTTTGCAGCTAGCGATAGGTAGGGAAGGATGAGCAGGAAACATCATTTCAAAGGAGCTGAAGTTAGCTGTTGTGTGAAATATTTCCTGTTCGGATTCAACATAATATTTTGGGTAAGTAGGATGCAGTTGTTGCCGCCTTCGCCGTGTCATTTTGTGCCTTTGTGAGTCTTTGGAGTTTGTTGGGAATCGTTCAGCGGCGGGACTAAAGTGCCCACTTCGGTAGTTTGGTGTCGGCTGGCTAGCGAACATTACAGCGCAGCGCCCCATCTCCGCTTTAACGTTACAATGCAGCGCCCCATCTCCGCTTTAACGTTACAGTGTAGCGCCCCATCTCCGCTTTAACATCACAGTGCAGCGCCCCATCTTTGCTTTAATGTTACAGCGCAGCGCCCCATCTCCGCTTTAACATCACAGTGCAGCGCCCCATCTCCGCTTTAACGTTACAGTGCAGCACCCCATCTCCGCTTTAACGTTACAGTGTAGCACCCCATCTCCGCTTTAACATTACAGTGTAGCGCCCCACCTCCGCTTTAACGTTACAGTGCAGCGCCCC
>JAAGVU020000002.1:7392880-7425711 GCA_011763525.2 Mormyrus iriodes
CCTAAAAGTGTGGAGGAGGTGTGAGGAGAGAGGGGGAGCGACACCCCCCCCCCCCCCCCCCCTTCGCCCGCCCGCCCCATATCCATGCCCCTTACTCCGGCTCTGTAAGTCCCCAAACCGTGAGACGCCGACATCGACGTGTCGTTGGGGAAGGGGCTGAGCTCTCCCCCTCAGACCCCTGGGGTGAGTTTCCCTCCACCACGCTCCTTCATTTCCTCTTCCGTGTCCCCCCCCCCAATTGTGGCCCCCGGCAACATTTATATCAAATTCCGGGAAAGATCCACATGATATCTGCCGAATGTAACATGCCTGTGATTTGGTTCGTGCTGTTGGTGTTGTGGGGCGAATTGCCCGAAAAGGGCCGTTACGGAAGGTGAGGCTCCTTCCCACCCTTTCCTTTGTACTCGCAGAGATCCGATTCCCCACCCTTTTCCACATAGTTCTTGGCCGAAACAGCAATGGATGTTGAGAGCTTCCTCTTAGCTTTCAGTTTGCTTTGATTTCATTTTTTCTCTTCTTCGAAGGTTCAGAGCTGCATTAAGTATAAAACAGAATAGCCAAATGGTTCACTGTCACACACTTTACCTCTCTTTTTTAGCTTTCTTTGTGCAAGTGGATTTGCTGGTTACTGACTTTTTTTTTTTCTTCCCGAAACAAAGGTATATGGGGGGGTGGGGGGGTCACGTTTGTTTCCCTCATTGTGCGTAAAAGTGGCAGGGTTAAGGCTGAGCGTGTCAGCATCTAAACCCTGGGCTTCCCATGGACTGCCTTGCTGGTTTCAATGCTGCCTTTATTGTGCCCAGTTCCATGTGGTCATGGTGTCACACACGCGCCTGAACTCCGAGACACTGAACAAAGAGCCGGCCAGCATCGGGCTGGACCGTTTGCACGTCTGGTTAATTGCTGCTGTCACTCTGTTTGGCCTGCATCTCGCGTCCCGGGGGTGCCCTGCGTCCCTGTGCGAGGGGGAGCGGACTGCAGCTGCCGGCCTTCGTGTTTTCCTGTCCGCGTGCCTCCTAGAATCGCATGTGAGTGACCAGCTGAGACCCCCGCAGTGAACATTATCTGCATTTTACGCATTTAGATTCTGTCCTTTGTTTTTGTCCTGCAGTGCCTGAAGGTTTTTTTTTTTAAGTTCTGATGTAGAACAGTGCGAATTTTATAAAAAGGTGCCCTTGCATTTTTTTTTCCATGCAGTAAGGTTGTAGACTAAGTGATGCTCTGTGTGAGTGTGTGTGTGAGAAATTCGCATAGCTGTTCGTCTTGCAGCTTAACTGCTAGATCACATTCATATCACTGCTGTGGTCTGCTGCTGAGCTCTGCATTTCGATTGTGCCTGTCTCCACGTCCAGCAGCGTGGCCCCTTTGTTGCATGTGATGTGTGAAATGCCTTCCCCCACCCACGCCACTAAAAGCTGATAGATCAACATACAAATCGCTTGAGGGGTGCGCTGTTAAATTACGATCATCTGTTTACCCTTTTTCCAAAGTCCTCTACAGGACTCTGAAAAACAGCTGGGAAGTTTCCTCTTTATAAGAGAGAACGTGGTTTTAAATTGAAAATATTACAGCTTTATATGGTGCTATAGCACGGCAGAGGAAAATTGGATTGTCCCTGAAGTACTTCTTTGCAGTATCACATTGAATAAAGGTTATACAATTACATTTGTTGGTTTTAAAAAAAAGTTTCATTTTGCAAATAAACGCTAATATTGTATAAAAGAATCAGAGGATTACTGGAACATACTGATTTAATATGTAGAACATTATTTTTGCATAATTTTATGGTGCTGCCCAGCAGGGCAAAGTCTGCTGTCCTACCATGCGTATGTAGGCTGGAATGCACACTGTGCCTCTTCAGCTTGATTGAATTAGTTTTGCCTACAGCAGCTTGCAAGTCCCCCGGCATCACTGTTGGTGCTTTTCCACTGGCATACAGGAACAGAGCCGAACCCGAGCTGTACTTCAGCTATACCCGAGCCGTACTGCAGAGAGAGACTAGTTCCAACGTGGCTCCAGCTCGCTTCGCTTTTCCACTGCGGATGGGTCGGCTTGGTAAAGGCGTTGCTGTGTTTGGAGAGCGACAGTGCCGTTAAACTGAAGCGATATTTACTTATTTACTGTTCACACGGTGAACATCATGATTTACTATGTGCTAATTTCCACTAGCAAGCCTGTGAGAATCGCAGTCTTGTGGTAGCATCAAATGCTACGGGAATTAGCATTTCCTTGTGTAAACTTGCGTTACGAATCCATTTCATTCAGCTGTTCCGTAGTACTTTTTTCAGTAGGTGGTTGGAAATTTTCTAGTTCCGAGCTATCGGGAATGCATTAATAAATCGCTTTGTGCAAAGCTACTAATAATGAATAATTTATAGAATATGCCTTCAGATAATCCATGTACTATCTCCCTGCATTTCAACCGATCAGATGATGGTGACACAACTAGTTTGCTTTGCTGACATATTCGGCCCACATCAGCGTGGGTACAGATAACTTACAATGGAAAACCGTAAGTTGCCGGTACGACTCTGTTCTTGGTGGCAATGGAAAAGCTTCATCTGTGGGCCCCATCGCTGTCACCTGCTCCTGTCCAGCACACGTGTACGTCAATATGCTTGGTGTCAGTAAAGGAGGCATTTTAAGCCTTGGGTGCTTGGGAAGCAGCAGGAGAGGGTGGGGAGATGGAGATTAGTGTCTGCACGTCCTAGCTGGGTCGATAACATCGAACGACTGACAGAGGACCTTGTACTGCGTAAAGCTATTAAACTTAACTGTTAGTTCTTGCTGGGGTGAAGTGATATGTCTACCAGGCGGGTAACATGGCGAGTCTAGGAGCTGATTAGACGGTCCCCCATGGCAACCTGTAATTCAACGCCCCTCCCCCACCTCACCGCTTCTGTTAATAATGCTGCAACAACGCCGTGATATATGAATGGTTCGGATGTGAGGTTTTAATTGGAGTATTAGGAAGGGAAGCCAACAAGTGTGCTCGCTGTGCCTAGATCACCAAAAGAGCAGAGAGGGGCTTTTCACTTTGGATCACTTTGGTCTCAGTGTGCTTTATTGAATAATGAAGACTTGCGATGTCCCGGCTTCTGCTGTAATGGCTGTCATTAACAGGTGGGAGTCATTTTGTGTCGCGTAGCATATCACGTGCATGGAGCTCTGATTTCCTGCAGGTAGCATTTTAGTGTTTCAAAAAATCGAGTGGAAAACGTGGCAAGGGGCTGATTGCGTCTTGTCCAGGTGGATAGTAGATTTAAAATATAAATCATTGAAACTATTTTCCCCAGCTGTGAAGATATGGATATTTTTTTTTCTGGATAAAAGGAGGATAGAAGAACAGTTGCAGCCAGTTTGACATTTGCATTTAAATAGCCTCTTTTAAAAGTGGATCATAGATAATTTGCTGCATGTGCACATTTTCACTGGTTACACTCTTCAATATATAATCTAAACCAATCTAAGTAGTGAGATTATAAAACCAATCTCTTGTAGTGAGAGAACTTTGTTTAATATAATCAGTCCACAGTTGAATTGAGATGTAATTTTTGCACATATTATAGATAACAAGAGCTAAATGCCATTAGTAATGTGATTAACCAGAAAAAATCTAATAGCACTTAAAGGGAAATGTTGCTTCACTGGAAAACAGAAATGTGTATTGTTTTGTAGAATAATATGTATTTGTCCCAGTGCATTGGGATAGCCCTTGGGCCAAGTTTTAATGCTCTTTCTAATAGATGATGAATGTTTAGAGGACAGATAAGCACCTCCGAGAGGCAGGATGTGGTTCCCCATAAAGACAGACATGGAATGATTGCTGTTCATTTAAAAACCAAGCCAGTTTTATGTCACAAAATGCATCCTGTGCATTGAAACTTATGCTGTATTTTTTCAGAGTCCTTGTGAAACCCATAACTGTACTCCTGTTGCCTTTATAGAGTGCTTAAAGCACTCTGAGTGCCTGACGTAGACGCTTCTGGTGCCTACAGGCTCACACTTAATTGTGTAAAGTGGAGTTGGGCTCGACTGCTCTCAGCCTGATGTTAAACTTAACTGGTGAATATAGGTGCAGTGCTCTCAGAAACTGCATTGTGACGTAGACGCCCCGTAAATCCTTCAGTAGCGATCAATGATTTTGCCATACAACGTCCACGATGTGTAATTCCCAAAGTGGAAGGACGGTCTTCTCAGCATGCCTTGCTTGTGCTTTCGTCAGGTAATGTTACGTGATAATGTGTTTAGCGGCTGCAGGTTTTACCTGCGCAGAGGCAGCTTAATGGTTACTGACCTTGACATCAGAATGCAGCCTCTTAAAGCCGACTGTGAAATTGACCATTAAAACAGATCACTTGTAATCAAACTGTCACAAAGCTGTGAGTCCTTAAGACTGCCAACGTCGTACATGAAGTGAACACAAAACTAAATCGGAACGTCTTGGTGTTAAAGCCCTTCTTGCGGCTTCGTGTGGCCTGCTGGGGTCGGGCTGCCACGTCTCCGACCTGTTTTCTCTCGGGGAAGGTGGCCTAACAATGGGGCTGGATGATATGTTCCATATTGCCTGGCAGCACCACAGCACATTTCAATACTCTGCACAGCTTTGCTGACTGACTTGATTTGTTTTTTTTTTCTGTTTTGTTTTGTTTTTCTGTTTTCCAGTTGCTAGGAGCTGCATTCTTGGGCATTGGACTCTGGGCATGGGCAGAAAAGGCAAGTACACAACTGAGAAATGAAAAACATGGTGTGCTATGTTATGCATGCCGACACTAATTATTTAGCTGGCAGCCATGGTGACACGCTGACTTATTTACGGGAGATATGATTGATTGAGGATGATAGCGGTTGGTGCCAGTCGTAGAACAGAAATGACAAAGAGACGGGAAGTAATTTACCACAGTTCTTAAGGACTCCTTATTGCCCACTGAGGATTTTTAATTGATGTTAGGTCTCCTTGTGTATAAGCCTGCCTCAAAAGGAATGGAAAGTGAACGAGAAAAGTACAGATTTTTAGACAACTTCAGTATATTTGCCTGTTTTTGATTTGTGCTCATAATATCAAATCTTGAGCTTTAACTTCTTAATTGAATAAAGGTTTGAATACTGATAATGCAAATCGCCTGAGGACCTGTGAAATATTTCTCTCAGCATGAACCCTATTCTCTGTCACGTGACTGTTATCGTGTCGCTTTTATGCTACTATATTCCGATTTGTCAGGTAAGTCATGTCTCCAGTTAAGAGCTTGGCATTTTTACATTGAGAATGTGCCTGTGACCTTTATTTGACCTTTGAAACGCAAGGGTCAGCCACATCATTCACATTTAAAACCAATATTATGACATTAATATTAGTTGCTTCACACATAAAATGTTGACGTGTAAAGTGAATTAATAATCTTACTCTTCAAATCTTCCTTCATCAACACATACTTAGAGCGTGATGTTTCATTTTTTCCCTCCTTCTATGTTTTGCAGGGAGTGTTGTCAAACATTTCATCCATAACAGACGTGGTGGGGTTTGATCCTGTGTGGCTCTTCATTGTGGTTGGGGGGGTGATGTTCATCCTTGGCTTTGCTGGATGCATTGGGGCCCTCAGAGAAAACACAGTCCTACTGAAATTTGTAAGTAAAATTTTCCACTTATTGCAGTACGTGTGACGGGTGGTATGATGCTCTGGTGGATTATTTCTCTCTCTTTATCTGTGTCCGTTTCCTCCTGTGTAGCAACCGCCTGCAGGTTTGGAGAATTAGGCCTAATTTTTTAGATATACATTTATATGTCATGATTATATTTTATGTGAAAATTGTTCCCCAGTATATTAATTTCAGTGTTGCGTTCTATCCTACGTTAAGTCTTGTGAGCTCCAAAGTCATTTTCACTGCAATAGTTTTACTTGTCTGCTCATTAGAAAAAAAAAACATATTTGTAGTTTATTTAGATCAGGGATCTCAAACTCCAGTCCTAGAGGGCCAGAGCCCTGCACAGTTTTTGGTTTACCCTCATTTAACACACCTTATTCAACTCTTTGTGCTAATTACCACACAGCTCTAGAGCGGAATCATTCATGGTGAAACAGGGAAAGGTCTAAACCACACGGGGCTCCGGCCCTCCAGGACTGGAGTTTTGAGATCCCTGATTTAGATTCAGCTGTGATTGTCTCCTGCCTTCTTTGTCATATAGTCTCTAATATTTAAAAGTCTTTCAAATCTTGATAAGAAGTTTATGCTTCCAAAAAAACACCTCTAATCCACTGGCTTTTCCTCCGTGTGTTGCTGTGTGAGTCACCTCTTCGCTGTATAAATGTGGTCTCTTTCCTCTTAATGATTTTTGACTAACTGCTAGCCTACAAACCGCCATCCAGTCCAGTCTTGTACAATGAAAGCCTTTTTCTCGATTATGCATTGATTATTTCGGGCCTTCTGTGTGCTGGGCATACATGGGAATAAATGGCTTGGGCCAGAAAGATCTTGATGACCAGAGTGTTTGACGTTGCCATTTTTGTAGGAAGCATTTACCGTAAATGTCTTGCTAATCAAACCAAGGGAAAGTGAATGCCCCGCTGATGATGATCTGTACATCAGTGCAAATTCATTCATTATTAAGGAGAGAGCTTCTGGCTTTAGCCTAGCTTTTTATGTGAAACTTTTCTTTCTTTTAAGTGTTCCATTGTGGGAGACGCAATGTTTTATAACTAAGAGATAACCGACGATGAGGTAGGCGCTTATACAGGAATAGTCAACAACAACTTGGTGTAATGTGGCCCTCTGCTTCGCATAAGGCCACATATTTCGTATAACCACACACCTCATCATGGTTCATCCCTTAATTATCCCAAACCTAGATTTAATGCATTTTTGACTATTTTCTATCACTTCAATCCTGTTGTTCTTTAGCTCTGATCTTTCATACTTGTGTGTATTTTATGCTTTGTGAAGCACTTTGCTATACGGTTGTCGTCAGGGGAGTCTCTAGCTATTGAAAAGATTAGGGGCTAAGTCAGGTTTACCTGGGGCTTGACTTTGTTTTTTGAAAGAAGATTGGCATCGGGGCTAAAATACTCAGGGCCAGGCTTAAAATACTCGGGGCTACATCCTCAAGTGATCGGCCCTAACGACGCCCATGGTTGATGTATTGGAAATGTGCTTTATAAATAAATTTTACTTACTTCTTGCTGACTTACAAATAAACAAAAAGTAATAAAAGAATAAACTAGTCATGGTTAACTTTTTAAAGAAAATTATTTCAGTTGGCATTTAATAGTGTGTTCCAATATGCTCTTAAAGATATAGTCCTTATAAAGATAGGTCGTCTAGTCAGACTCCCCACTGAAAGTGGCAAGTCCGTTAAGCTGCCGCAGAAACGGTCAACGGACAGGTGCTTGTGTTTTGAAAACCAAGGAAAATTATGCTGATGAGAATGACGGCATATTTATGAGTAAAAACTCACAACGGGTTTTATATTAATGTTTAATAAAAACATTAAAATGCATTAATATAGAACTTACTAGGTTGCCAGAACGACCTATGCAGTTACATGACAATGATGCACACCCCTGTGTCATCTCTGGGCCAATAAGAAAACTGTATTTTCTGAAGCTTTAGAATAATCGCTTTTTTGTTGCATACTTAAGTATTAAGTAATTTGCATAATAAACACTTCAATTATATAAAACAATGATAAACTGTAGCTTGTTTTATGTTCTTTGTTGTTCTTATATTACTTTGTAATTTCATGGCTTGTCTTGTTTTCTGCTAGGCCGCCTTTTAAAATGTATGCGATATTTAATTCAGAACCTCCTTCGTCTCTCCAGTTTTCTGTATTTCTAGGGCTTATCTTTTTTCTGGAGCTGACTGCTGGGATCCTAGCATTCGTTTTCAAGGACTGGATTAAAGACCAGCTTAACTTTTTCATTAACAACAACGTCAAAGCATATCGAGACGATATTGACCTTCAGAACCTCATAGACTTCGCCCAAGAATATGTAAGTTGACAATTAGGTTTTGTGGCTATGCCACAGTTGCCTACATGGCTGGACACATTGAGCTGAAATTGAGTTTGTCTTGAGCATTTTGGTAAGGCTTTTGCCATGGGTATTGAATTTATTGTTCCACGTGGTCCACAGAGGTAGACACTAATTTGGGTATTTAGCAAGACAAAGCTAGCCACTCACTAGGTTTTTCTGATTTAAATTTTGCCCTGTTAGTGGTTTGTCCAGTAAGCCTGTCATACAGTACTGAAAAGGGCTACTGAAATGTTCAGTAGTGCTTGTTAAATTGAGCGACTCCTTGACTGGGGAGCAAATCAGTTAATTTCTTTTTTTTTTTTTTTTTTTGTAACGTGTAGGTGAGAACTCCTGTCAAACGAAATGTGCAGATTGTCATTTCAGAACTTGTTTTGTTTTTTTTTTTTTTTTAAAACCATTTGGGAAAATCTTCATAGGCGCTTGTTAACAAACTCCTGCAAGCAGTTTCTTCACACACAAGGGATTATCTACATCTTAACTTGGCCAATGTGAAGGAAAGGCTTGTCTGTACTTGGACTGTTTTTCCAGAAATGTTTCTCTAATGATTGTCACATTGCAGACATAGATATCCACATCTCTTATGTCCTTTGAAATGTGTTCTGCTTCCTTCTTACTCTTGGAATACATTTTGTTTTTCCACTATGTTGAAGAGTCTTGTTTTCTGATCTAATGACGTTCACTCTAGGGTATCAAGACTTTCACATGCCGAACATTCAAACTGGTTATAATGGCAGCATTAATGCTTAATTCGCAAAGATAGACACGCAGCATGTTCCATTTGGAGAGCTATCCTTTGCTTTGTGTCAAAACAGACAATGAATGTTCCATTAAAAACAGGAAGACAAAAGCTGTTACTCCCTGAGGAAATGTCAGTTATGCTTTTGTGATTTAAAATTTCCTATTCGTCTTTGGAGATGACCTCATTTTACAGCGTTTATAGGTCGTTTTTCTTTTTGTTGAATCCTGTGTCTGTACATTGTTCCCCACTCTTTAGCTAGCAGTCTTACGAGATTAGTGTCACATTTTAGGCCCTGCAGTCTGCCTTGAAAAATGTATTAGGTACTAAATTTTAAAAAGTTAAATAAGATAATGGCTTTGGTTTTGCTTTATTTGCACTTTTCTGCTAAGGTAATGCAAGTCTGTTTTTGTCGTGCCTAGTGGTCATGTTGTGGTGCACATGGTCCCAATGACTGGAATCTCAACATCTACTTCAACTGCACAGAGCCGAACCCCAGCAGGGAGCGTTGTGGAGTTCCTTTCTCCTGCTGCGTCAAGGACCCGGCGGTGAGCTGGGGGGGGGGGGGGGTCGGTCTTCATCTACATATCATTTTTGTCATCCTCATTACGGTTTCACTGCCCTTAAGTGTGTGGTTTTCTCCCCAATTTTATTTTAGGAAGATGTTCTTAACACGCAGTGTGGTTACGACGTCCGCCTTCAGGGGGTGAGTGCTTTTTTGTTATGTTACTGAACCATATTGTTTAAAACCAATTTTAATAAGCAAATTATAAATGCACGTTTCATATTTCATTCAAAAATGCCTGTATATTTATCGACCTCATTCAGACCTAGAGCAATTTGACTTACCGCGTCAGGGATTTGAAACTACAACCATTTGTACTTTTTATGGCTTAAATCCTTTGATTGAATATTTTTAGATTAAGGTTAAGATGCTCCATATGTGTGTAATGGAAACCATGGGGGGACACCTTGCTTATCACTGCTGATGTAACTGTTGTGTAGTTGTGTCTTATTGGATGTTTAGCATTGAGAGAACATGCAGTTATCCCAACTTTATGATCCCAGCTCAGTTGCCCTGGTTTTATTTTCAGTGGTAGTAATTAGGTTCCTGTTTTAAGCCTGGGAGAGACAGTCTGTAATTGCCACTTTAGCTGGTTTTAACCAGGGTTGTGCTTTTCTGTCTGGGTGTGGTGAGAGAGACACGGGGAGAGTTAGTAAACTGAACAGCATGGAGTCCAATAAGCTGGCGTTAGTCCTTTTCCTGTGTGCAGTGTTACTCCGTAGACATGCACAGGCATGTTAATTTGGATCTGTATCTTATTAAAGACTACTCCTCTTGTGTGGGTCCTCTTAACATGACTGTGCATGTCTATAGCATAAATAAAATCTTGGTTCTCTATATTATTAAAAACTGTAATGGGGGGTCCTGGTGTGTTATTGCTTAGAATGCAGGAGATAAGTGGAGGTAGTCTCTCTGCTTATTAATCCATACTTATAACTGTTAGTTCAGCTTCAAGCAGAAGTTTTTTTTTTCCTTTTAATTAGGAGGATCTAGTTGTTTCCAGAGGAAAGATCGTTGGGGGCACGTCACAGGCTGAGGGGTGGGGTTTAAAATCTGCTCCCACGCCCTTCCGCTGAACTGGCTGCCAAAAAACTGGGATTTCTATAGTAAAAGTCCTCTCGGTCGTTAATCTGAAGGAGCCAAAAGATCTCCTTGGTGCAATCCCATGCAAACAAAAGGGGTCTCCGAAGGGAGGGGTGTGTGAGCTGAGACGCCCTCCCCCCACCCCTTCACTGTAGCAATGCTGTTGGGGTCGTTCCCCTTATTGAACCGGCACCTCCAGGCACCATGGCGTCAGCTGTAGCCAAAATAAACGTGATGGCTTCCTTCCGTATGTATACCGGGGGCTCCCAGGCTCTGGGAGGGAGGACATTTTGTATTTAAAGGGGTAGTGAACCAATTACAGTGGATGTTGTTTCTCTCACTGTGGTGATTTTTTGGAGGAATAATATTGCTGGCTTCCCTGCAGATTGCTGCCATGAATCACTTTTTGTTCCTCGCCTATTTATTATTGTTTTATTTTATTTATATATTTGGTTTTTTTTGCAGGAACTTGACCAGCAAAGATATATTTACACCAAGGGCTGTGTGGGGCAGTTTGAGAAGTGGCTTCAGGACAATCTGATCATCGTGGCTGGGATTTTTGTCGGCATTGCACTATTGCAGGTGAGGCTCTGCTTCCAGCAGCCAGCTGGTCTCATGTGCGGCCTGTTAAGTTGTTTACACCTTGTGCCATCTTGGATGACTCATGGTGGTTTTCCCTGGTGAAGGCTGCCATCTACTGGTGTACGACTGTATTTTAATCTTGGATTATTTTTGGTTAGTGAATGGGATTTAAAGAGGAGAAATTCATTTGGAAATGTATTCAGTTTATTAAAAAAAAATGTGACAGAAGAGCATTGGTTCATCATGGATATATGCTTGGTACAAACGAAAATGGATTTAGGTCCCTGATGCACTACAGTCTTGTGTGTTTTCCTGTGTAGATATTTGGAATCTGCTTGGCTCAGAACCTGGTCAGTGACATCAAAGCAGTAAAAGCTAATTGGTGATGCTGAGCCACCAAAGAAAACTGACTGCGCACCCAGCACAGCCCCTGTCAGGTGACTCAAACCTGGACTGAAGCAAGGACCAGCATCACCACTGGGGGTTTGGACAGTGGGAGCCTTTACTGACGGACTCCCCCAGACTGATTCCCCCAGACAGATCTGTTAGCTGATTGTAGAGGTTATTAATTTCTGCTTTGGTCTTGCTCCTCTGTTTTGGTGGTTCGTCAAATTATTTAGTCTTGGCATCGCAGAGGCCTCAACCTGGGAGAGGCTAATATGATTGTCAAAAGATGTTCTGCTGCGGTGGGGCGTGGCCGTCGTGGATTTTTTGGGGTCTTGTATTAACCTTTAATTTTTTATAAAGAGTTAAGCAACAGCACAGAACAGCTTTAGAGGTGAAGACACTGCCTTGCGTTCCGCGGACTTTTGCATCCAACCGCGGACTGGCCCATCTTCCCAACGTCATCAGATCCAGTTTCCTGTGGTCACACAACCCCCGCCCCCATCAACATCTGTTCAATTGTTTTTATTTGGATGTAACCCCATGTCTGTCAGCTCTTCTGAAGATTAAAAAGCTCAGAAACACTGCATTCTTCTGAATGAACATGAGACTGAATGACCCTTAAAGATATGAGCTCTGGACCAGTCAGCAAGTGAAGTTCTGCTCATAATTTTAGGCGAGTCTCCTATAACTGTCAAGCAGTGGTCCTTAGTGCTGCTGGAAGATAGTTTGGAGCAAAATGAACCTTCTGTGTCAGAGTGAAGTTGCACTTCAGGATAGACATAAATTAGTATTTTTAATTCCTTTTTCTTTTGGTCAAAGACTAGCAGTAGTAATTTACAGTTTATCCCTTTTTTAAGGAGTTGCTGCACTTTGCAAGTGTCTCGCTGTCAGTGACACCCTTTGAATGGGATCGGCCGTGACATCCTGTAATTTCGGGCACATTTGGTAAGAGCTCTGCCATAATGGTTGTCTGAACGTGGCCTATTTCCTGCTAGCAGAAGTGCCCTGTTGTTCTGGTCCAGCTTCTGACTGACGAGCCAGGCACCATTCGACGTGCCATCACTGCTGCGAAAAATTGCATTCTGGCCGCCTTTTTTTATTTGTAATGGAATCTTTGATCCCGCTCAGGGTTTCAATGACTGAAAGTTAACCGAAACGCTGGAGCCACTGGCCCTTTTTAAAGAATGTAACAGCATGTCTATGCTCGTACTTCCCGTTAAACGCCTTGGTCCTGCTTTCACACTACATGGAGGATTGGTGTAATAAGGCCGCCTCCTCCTAACCTCTGAGAGTTTTATCCAGTGGTTCATAACGGGAAGCTTGCCATAGGACCGGTGACTATGGCAGCACTTTGCTTGTCACAGTCAGCAGTCATCGTTCAGCCCTCACTTTACTTCATATGCAGTATGCCAGCTTGCTGGCACCCGGTAATCACTTCGATTGGGCTCCCCATTCCAGGGGATAGCCCAGGAGCTTTAGGCTAATAACTCCTCCCCTATTGGTAAAGTGGTTTATATTAAATTTGCAAATGAGAATCGGCGAGTTTGACTTGGTGGAAAACAGAAGGATCCCGATAAAACTTTCCAGCAGTGGATGGAATTTGGGCTTAAATGTTGTAGCATTAACCCTTATGCAAAGACACTGACTGTCTGGAGCCCTTTGCAATATCTGTCTGGATTTCATTTTTATTTTTATGAGAACCCCATGGCAGTAGATTGTGTATATAATTGTGACAGAGCTCCCATTAGACAAGAGAAATGGTAATTTAAAATACTTTTAATTCTGTAATTTTGTGTTTTGTTTGTATTACTTGCAGAGGTGTCCTTGAATTAGCCTACCGATTGTTTCCTCTTTGATGACGCCCTGTGACCCCATCTGTCTTTGATTTACTCACAAGAAGGAAGCTCGATGCAGTGGAATGGCTTGTCCATTCGTGTCTGTCATGAATGTATAATTATGTACCATAACTATGCTTCCCAGTTTTCATACACATTCCACAAAATAAACATTTCCTTTCAATATAGTACCCATTCACCTAGGGAATAGAAATCTGGTTATTTGCCTGTTTTCCTTAGAATTTGCTTGATTTTACACCCACAGCTGTCTGATGTGAACATCGAGCAGGTTAACGCGGTTTTGTCTAATTTATGATGTATGATGTGACCCCTCCCCCCCTTTGCTGGTTGCCATCTTGCCTCTATAGAGGCAAATAATCTTGAAACCTACTAAAATGTTGTGGGGGTTTAGTTAAAAAGCCCGAATGTCTTACAGTGGTGCAGATAGATGCAGGCCCCCTTTTTATTTTGTTCATTGTTTTTGTTTTTCTTTTTCATTTTCATCTTCATTTTCAGTATCTATAGCTCGGTGTACAATTACAAGCAAATTCGGAACATATCCCCTGTTTTAAATCTGTTAAGCCCCTCCCCACCCCAATGATATTGTTGACAATACAAGTCTTTCCTCTTCAGTCATTTGTCTTTTTTTTTTTTTAATTATCAATAAATACACACCTTTAAATACCCACAGAAAACTTAAAGTAAAACTGAATTTGTTAATCCCATGTTTTCTTGTCCTATATGGTGAAACATTAAGAGGAAAGCAGATGGAAAAATGTACATTGCTGAAGACGCACTTTTTCTACCTCATTTTCATAAATGTCGCGAGACAGAACTACGTTGTGTCCATTACCTTTCATGCTTCGTTGCTTGTTATTAATATTCCACAGTGGTACCAATTTCAGTGCCTCTGGGGGAATCGCTGTCCCAACATACAAACACGCTGCCTGTCTCTTGCCTGGGTCCTCATTTTGCTATGCAATTAAGACGTTGCAAATTGAAGGTTCAGACACATAAGAAAATGGGAATTAAATATTTATCACGCCAAACAACAAATAGTGGAAAGCTATCTTTTTTTTCTATTTCTGGGTCTATTACAGCAACAGAAAGCCTATCCTTTGTTCACAGTTGAAGTTAAGGTCGTTTCCTGGTAAGAGCCAATTCATAAAGCATGTGTGATGCTTTCACGGCGACTTGAGAATCGCATTGCAAATTCATGAGGCTTCATAGGTGTGGATCACATATAAATATTTTACGTTACAGTTTTAAATTGTACTGCAACGATGCTGACTATGAAACGTCATATTAACAGTGCACCTCATTATCCTAATTATGAATTATAGCAGCTGTAATATCATTTTTGTTGTATTTGTCTGAGCTTAAAGTATATGGTGGAGACCGTGTACGTTAAGTTGGGCGCCATAACCCTCCATTACATTCCATTAATACTGTGCAGATCTTGAAAGTATAAGCTCTTGGTATCTTCCTTTTTTGCGTTCTGATATGTTACAAAACAATACCGATTAAGTTATTTTTCATTCTCCCTCAATTATTTGTGTCAGCAGGGAGGGCACTTTGCGTGGTTAGTCTATGCTGGCATTTACATTTTAATGTAATTTGTAAAGTATTTTTTATTCAGCTGAACTGGTCCTGATGGTTATTAACACCGCGCGTTTATTCTAGACGTTATTACATAATTACATTTGTGTTTTAGTATCGGATAGTTATCAAAAAATAGCAGCTCTTGCATCTCTTATTAAGCCTCAGTTACCTACTTTTTTTATTACTAATCCCCATGTTTAAAATTCTTTGTGACTCGTATTTACAAACTCTACCATAGCGATGTGGAGCCTCACTTAAAAACATTTTTTTAGTTTTCAAAAAAACATTTCCCTCCCATTCATGGTGGGTGGTACCCCAGCAAATTCTGTGCAGTTTTAGGTGATTTGTATATATATATTTTTTTTAATCAAGACAACAGGATATAAGCAAATATTAGTTTTAGAAATGAAGTAGCGTTCTGTTCGTCTGCAATTTTTTTTTCCTTTTTTTTTTTATACAACTTCCTTGGAAGGTTAGAATTGTGTAGAAACTATGAAATCGGTTTGATTGTTGCATATGGTCTGTTACACTGTATATTGTCTTACAAATATGCTTTTTAATAAATAAAATGATTTATGACTCGGATGTGGCTTCAGCTCTTCCCATTGGTCATCGCAAGTTTATGGTGGTTTAAGTCTGTAATGGGCTGTTTTTTTCTGTTATCTGTGTCAGCCACCAGAGGGCACTATTTACAATGAAATGCCTTTTATTGACGCAGCCGCTTGACCCGACAACTGTCCGGTGGGTTCTGTTTTAATAGACCAGAAAAGATCGTTTTCCCTTTTCCCCAGGGTTGATGGGACGTACCCATTACTATTCATAGGTGCATGCTTGATTGACAGCTGACATTCCTTTTTAGCATGTATGCCAGCCTATGGCAAGGCAGCCTAGTAGGAGACAAAGGGGGGGGTGGGGTGGTCAAGACATTTTTATTATGTTTTTTAATTTTTTTTGTGAATTCGGTGTATACCGATAAGGGTGTGCACCAGCCTTATGCCTTGTACTGTTTGAAATAGGCCCCTGTTCTGCTTTCCGAACATAAACAGGATGTTACAGGTGGTCAGAAGATGGATTATTGCAGTAGAAATGGCCCATGAACAGTAATTAAGGCGAATAACCCAAGAACTGTTTTCCACGCAATGATGAAGATGTAAATAAATGTTCATGCCTTGAATTGTTAATGCCTTCTCAGGTTGCTGCACAACACATTTTAGAAGAAATCCTTTCACAAAATGTTAAAGTGAGAACTGCTGACTTCTAAGATATTTGTGAAAGGCACTACATCTGATTTTCTTAAGATTTTGAAACAGAAAGACCAGTCGCCTAGAAGGAGATGGACTGCCAAAAATAAGTGATGAGATTATGTTAGGCATTCTGTGGTAGTGCGTATGAGTGACAGGTACATTTAAAAGGTGTTAAATTTGCTAATTTACTCATTTACATTCTTCCTGCACAGTAGGTCTAATTCAGACTTGGTACGTTTGTAACATCAGATATTTTTTTTACTATTTCATGGCGCTGTACTGATATTATAAAATCGACTGGCAATTTGAGGTTTCTGATCATTTTATAATGCTATTCTTTACAGTTCTTTAGAGGGGATATATAAGGTTTTCAAGATCTGATATTTCTGCAAATTTACAAAAAAAAGCACTATTGAAAACATTTCATTATTCAAAATTAAACCATATGTAAGGACTGTGGCATGTCCTTAGGGGATGGATTTAAGTATAAGATTGTGAAGGCTGTTGCCCATGGCGATCAAGGACCATGTTCCTTAAAGGTCTGTATTGCAGTTTGAGAGAGATTGACCTTGTAGAGTGGATGTGAAAGCCAGCATGGTTATACTAGAAAAATAATGTCTCTTTCAGTTAGGATCAATGTGGTATATTCATAGCATGTACAACTGCATAAGACAGTCACGGCTTTTCGCTAACTGTTCTCTAAAATTATTCATGCAGCGAACTCGGTAACACGTTGCTGTGCACCGAACACATGGGACACATTATGTGAAATGAACAAAACAAAAGTTGAGGGAATATATTTTGGAATGGAAGCAAATGGTGCTTAAAAAGAGTATTAAGCAATATCTGAGGACCAGCTAAGGAACTGAGCAACAGAAAAGCAGGACGCTAAGAAGACTTAGCTGATAAGAGAGCGCTGTTAATGTTAAAAGGGCTGCATCAGCAAGGCACCGAAGGGACTTGGACGGGGTGTTTTGTAGAATATATTGTGTAGAAAGAACAAATTATACAAATCTACGAATGTTGGGTGGAGGACGAGGAAATGTCTCGATCTACCCTTTTGATCTTTGGGAGCAGGCGGGAGTGGGGAGGCTGGTAGGGCTCAGATATTGAGGGCAAAAGAGGGCAAAGAAGGAGTAGAAACCAATATCTGAGAATCACGACGAGGAAAGCAGAGAAATAGCTGTGAAAGGTCAGTATTAGCATCAGAAGATAAGTATCATGAAAGTAAGCCAGAGAGAGTCAACGGCCCAAGAGTGGAACTTCTGAGAAGGTCCTGTCGGGAGAGAGTCACGGAGAGAGGGATGGGCCGCGTTTCTTGGGAGACCTGACGTGTGTCGGGGACACAAAGCCTGAGAACCACCAGAGACACTGCTCAAAAGTTGAGTGACCTTCTATATCAAACTCAGCAGATCAATACGAATCATGACGGGATGTGGCTGAGTGAAGCTCAGCCTTCTGTCTCGCTTCTCAGTCTGCGTGACTGGAGACTAGAGTGAAAAGTGCGGAGGAGCTGGATGAACGATGGGGCTGTACTGGGCAGGACAGGCAAGAAAAGCTATAAAACTTTTTTTTTTATCTGAATTTCATGGTAGTATTTCTGAAGCAAAGAAGCTGCAGTTAAAGAGATGGACAGAAGCAGTTAATATGAGATATGAGATGCTCAGAATTCTGAGAAGTTGCTCTCTAGCTGTGGAGGTGACTCCTGAGAGTGTCTAATTTCACTATTTTGTGTGTGAATGACTTTTCTAGACCTGTAGATGTGCTTCACTAATTCCAGCTATTTTTTGTTAAAAATTTAGGAATCGCTTTCCAGGCCTAAATCTAACCTCCTCTCAAGGCGGCAGGTAGCACTGAGGTTATGGAGATCGACTTGTCCCCTGAAGGGACACTGCAGTAAGCAGTGAGAAATGTGCTTCTGCCGTTCCAATATAATAAAAGGTGGGGGAAAGTAACACATGGTAAGCAGATGAAATGTAATAATCTGAAACGGTTCGAATAATGATGATCAATTAGTAATGATAATGTTTTTATGCACGAATGCTGCAGTTTTTCAAAAGATAATATGCATGTTTGTCCTTAAGAGGTTGTTCAGGGACAGTTAAAACAAGTTTGAAATATCAAGGACAAGGGTGGCGAGCAATAAGCAGCTATTATACAAGACAATGAGGAACCACTCGTTTTCTGCTTAGCAATTTGCATATCCAGTATGTACTGTTGTACCTTAACTTGACTTGAAACCTAGCAACCAGCCAACAGCAATTGCTAGCGGTTGGAGTGATAGAAATGAGAGTCCAGCTGCCTCGGCATGTAGAATTGCAATGTGTGTCGCGATAAATATTTTAACAGCGTGCCGTCAACCATCTGCTAAACCTGCAACTGAGCAATGGGTGATTATCGAGCAACAGTTAATGCAATGTTATGAGAGCAACTGGATTTGGAGATCTGCAGTAATTTTATACAATTCATTTTAATATTATTAAGCGCTGTTGATGCATTGTGATTGTAGACAGAGAGTCTAGACAGTTGCATTTGTTGTATTTTAGACCAAGTTGCAACACTTTGGCCAGAAGTGTAAGCAGGTGGTGAAAAACCAAACAGTGTACAGTTGAAGAATGAAAATGCTGTTTATGTATATGGAAATTTCTGAGCTGTCACCCTGCGGTAGATAAGCATTTATGAATAATGCAGTGAACAAGATTAGTGTGTTCTGTTTCAGGTTTATGCACCAAGGAAGTTTATGGGCACACAAATTAGTACAGTCCCACTTTCCCAGTGGCCCAGTAATAAATACTGGGAAGTTCTGTCTAAATGTTGTAGTAAATACTGAAGCAGAGAAGTGTATTGCATCAGGTTACGTTTGATATGTTCCCTGTCCTTCACTAGTGTAATTTCTCTCAAAGACTCAGACATTGCCTTGTACTTCAGTTGGAGTTCATATTACCATCACAATCAATCTGGCTTCAAAGTACTTTCTTTAAAATTAAATGCATATGTTTGCATATGAAAGTCAGAACAGACATATCTTGCCTTCTACTGCTGAAATGTGAATGACGATACTAGGTACCTCTCTGATTGCTACTGCGTTTTAGCTCTGTGCTGTAATGCTGGAATATAAATTACTTAGGTCAATAATAGCAGAACCAAAGGACGGCTTTGGATCAGTATGCTAGGTGTATCCCTTATCTTTTGTGTATTTACATCATTGCGATATTCTCATAACTCGCTTTGACATTTTGGTTCATATGAGTCTTAAACAATGTGACACTTCTGTGCTTTACTTTGAAGATTAAAAGAAGCAGCCTGCATAGCTCTACTTGATGTAATTGACAGTAACATGTTTTTTTAAATGCCATGTCATAATGCATTAAATAAAAATATGTCACTATGTACTTAATTTACCATTCATCCATCTTCCATAACCACGTATACAGGGCAGAGTCACAGTTAATTGGCCCTTATCCCTGGAACAATATCATGTACCTATTTACAGTGCTCACAGAAAGTCTTGGGATGCTTGTTAAATTCTGTAAAAATGTTGCAGATGTATTGGATTCATCGGTCCATTGACGAGTCATGTTTAACATACCTGCAAATATTCTTTTTAAGTGTCATTTTTTTTTTAACTGACTCATTCGGTTCTGCTCTTGCCATTGTAGCGATTGCCTGCCAAAGGGACACTAAACACAAATGTTTGGTGTTTTATGTTATTGCAAAGGTTTTTTGTAAACAGATTAATAAAGTGATGATTTTTGTTATAAAACCAATGCTTTGCAATATTTTAACTCAAGCAAGGGTACCAAAACTTCCTGTGAGCATTCTATCTGTCTGTCTATCGGTCTGTTTGACTTTCTGTCTGTCTATATGTTTGTTCCTTCACTTGTTTGTTTTGCCAGCTGAGTAATAATGTACTGTGTGACTCTTCTTCCTAAGGACTACGAAGGAATACTGGGACAAAATAATTAAATAAATAAATACATAAATTATCCTGTGCTAAAAGATGTGGATGGATTGTATGAATGCAGCAAGCATTCATATGTCATAGTTTTTTTCTCAGCTCTGGATGGAGTATAAGATCTCATGAAGAAATATATCACATTTTTGTTATGCGGGTAACTGACTAGCTACTCAGACCACATGCAGCCTATGTGGATTTTTCTGTAATTTTTCAGTGAAATGTTTTTTTTTTTTCTGTACAATACCTTCTCAGGAGAGAGAGGTCATTTTCAAAGGTGCCCGTTGAACTTGGTATGATGTCACATTTGCACCACCTAACTAGGTGGGGGTACCCTTCACATGACAAAGTTCAGTCATTTTCATTTTCACGTGATTAGAAAAATAATAATAATAACATAAAGATGCTCTGCCAAGACTACAGAAAAATGAGGAAGTGGTGGTACAGTGAGAGTGAATGTTTGTGTTTGTGGCTGCCTGCCTGCCTGCCTGCCTGTCTGTCTTGGGGATGTTAAAGTTTAGACCACACCCAATGAACTTTGATTTTTTTTTCCCACAGAGGAGAATAACCCGTAAATTGCATACTTAACTTATCTGACATTGTTAATTTGTCTTTCATACACCAACAAGAACAACAACGATAATAATAAGTATTGTTATTATATTATTACATCTAACGATACATACATCTGTTTGTCCAATACGAAGCCGTGGAAAGCTTCAGAACAACCTGGACAGGATACCAGGCTATCGCAGCACACATGCACACTCACAATGTGGGCAGTTTAGAGACACAGACGCACTTATCCACGCGCCTTTGGTCTGCAGACAGAAACGGGGCAGACATGCAGACACAAAGAGCCGCAGCAGGCCATGAACCCCCAGCCCTGTCGGTGTGAGGCTACATTCTAGTTAAGGTGCTACCTTCCTCTAATGCTTGTTTATTGCAATTGAAAAATCTTTATCTTTTATAAAAGCAAATAAGAAAAATATGTTGCAATGGTTGTCATCTTTTTCTTTTTACAAAGTTAAATACAAAAAAAAAATAACCCAGCTGGTGATTTGAATACATAATTTAGTCTCCATAGGACCTTTTTAGGGTTATTTAACAATTTTAAGTTTGATCGATAAGCTCTGAACTACATTTACATATATATTAGCCCTACAAGCTATAGATGCTTCAGCTACGACATGAGTAGATGTATAAATGTAGATGATTCAATCTCTGTGAAATAGAGCTATCCTCACCTAAAGAGGATTACTTAAGCCTAACTCACTGAGAGAAGGATAAGTGAGCGGGAGATTTCCCCATATATGACCTCTGAAGAGGTATCACAGTTTAGGTAGCACAAACGACAAAATAAACTGGTGACATCCATCATCATGTGTTCACTTCTCACAGTTTTCAAAGGGATTGTGACTGGAATTTTTTTGCAGTATGGGTGTAATCCGTGAGACAGCGCCCCTGAAGGACATTGCATGTATTATCTACATAAAACATTTCTGTCCGGCCCTGTTAACGCATCGGATTTATGTCTCCCATCTACGTTGCACTGACACCGTCATAGGAACAGCAGTGCATGGATGTTTAGTTTTCCTACAAAAAGTGTTAAAGGACAACAATGAAGAACCAAACCGGATTTGTGGAGTCCAGATAAGCAACATACATTTGGAAAAAAATAACACAAAACTGGGGTTGAATAACCAACAGGGTGCCTATCTAGGATGATGCTAAATGGAGGGATTGAGGGCCAAATGCATGTCTTTATATGTAATTCCAGGATGTCATATACTTGAGCAAACACTTAAGAAGAGCTATATTTCTAACAAAGAATCTGTCAGTGCATGAAATTTTAGGATGTTAAATGCTCAGGATTTAAGCCCATTGCCATGCCACTCTCTGCCAGCTGGCGCAGTTAAGAATCATTCACTAAATCAGTGTTTTGTTTTTAAATTAACTACTCTTGAGTTATATGAGTGAAATATCGACTGTAGAAAGCACAGCTTTTACTTACATAAATTTCCCTTAATCGCTGAAATTTTTAAAGTAGCGTTACCCAAAAGCAGAATATAAAGGAGGAGCTGGTCCTGGGCAGCAGGAGGTTCTCCAGCAGTACAGGAAACTCATCAGTGATCAGTTACAAGCCATTCCCTGTCAGCCCCTGATACTGTTTGCGAGCTGCATTTGGTTTCGATGGTGATAAATTCTGGCCTGATTTTGCTGACTTGACACTGTCTGCAGTTCCAGCTACTAATTTGTTATAGCTCCTCTCACAAGTCTGCTTAGTTTAGGCTTAGTTTGGCCTAAATGTTCGAGGCTTGAATGAATATGAAATAACTACAGCTAACAATTAACTGAAATGAATAATATTATTCATTTTATTAAGGAAATAAAAAAACACACATCACTGTTACAGACCTTTTACATCAAAATTTAACGTTAACACGACAAAATATTTCAGCACAACTATAAAATAAAAACATAAAAAGAAGCTGAGCTTTTTATTATATATTGTGTTTTCACACAGCTCAGAGGCAAGACCTTTGTGCTAAATGATACTTTGCGCAGAACTGGGCTCGCAGTCTATCCAGAACGACGATATTCTCAACTTTTCATTAATATCATATCCAGTGGTTTTATTCTTTCCCCTCACTAAAGAACCATCAATCATTTTATGCTGGCTATGGTAAACCTTTCACAGTCAGGATTTTTACAGAATCCAAAACAGATCACATTTTTCAGGAATATTTAGAAATATTCCTTCTATATTACAAAACTCTTGGTAGGGTTTGCTCTTGGCATTAAAACAGTCTGACCTATAATTCCATATTTTTCGTCCTATCTGGCAGACCGAAATAGTTTTACCTGCCAGATTTAATGGGGGTAATATCGATACTACTTTTCGAAGATAATAGAATTTGTTTTCATCACTATAGGGTGTCGAGATCAATGTCAGACTCCTTTAATTTTTGTCAAACTGATATTTATGCAAGAATACACAAAGGTCATACTGTGGCAGCCACGCCCGCCAGTCATTAATCTACTTAAAAACATAAGCAAATGCAGAAGGGCTTGATGTCCTGTGGGCCCTAACCTTAACCATCATTACCATTATCTGTTATTTGAGTCACAGTAGCCGTTCAGTTGGTTCATACCAGACCGGATGGCCTTCATTCACATCCCACATTGACGGGACTTGGCCGCCCATCATCCTGCCAGCGGATCGTGGGTTTTCCCTCCTCAGACCCCTCTCAGCAGGTCCTCACCACGGCTGACCGTGAGCACCCCACAAGCCTTGCAGGTTCAAAGAGGTTCTGATGCTCTCATCTGGCCATATCAATTCCGTTCTTGTCAACGTCACTCATTTCTTCTGCGTTCGACATGTCGATATGATTACCGAAAGTCGGCTTACTGTGTAATATATGGCAGACTTTAAAACGTACTGTTTTTATGAGACAACATTATTTACAGCACGTGGAGGTGGTCTTAATGTTTTGGTTCATCAGTGTATGTCCTGCCTCACATCTTCAAATATCTTCCATGAAATTTGAACATCAAATGTTATCAGAATACTCTGACACCATGGAAAATAGTGACAATAGAACAGACAGAATGTGGATATATAGTGATTTATATATAAATCAGTGAGGGTGTGTGAGTGTGCCCTGCAATGGGTTAGCGCCCCTTCCTGGGTTGTTCCCTGTCTTGTGCCTGTAGCTTCTGGGATAGGCTCCAGACCCCCGCGTGATCCTGAATAGGACAAACAGTTGCAGAAAATGGGTGGATATGGATATAATATATTTTATTGCTGTTTGAGCTGTACTTTTAATTGAGTTATATTTTTATTATATTCTTAAAGTACATCAGTCTAAGTCTCAGTCTTTAATCTGGTGTTATTTGACTGTTGAATTTGATTTACACCTGGTGTTTAGCATTTGTGGGCTGGGTGAGTCATAAGAGCAATGAGGTCATGGCTTTTCCACATGGCCAGTATATACATGACAACCGATCACACTTTATGTCCTGAAATGACTGCAATGTGGCCTTTAAAATGCAGCCACACAGACGTTCCTGAAGCTGATGGAGTGAGCCACCTGCTTAGAGACCCAGGTTAAAAATGAATGTTCCTTTACTTGAACCTAAGGCCTGGATTAACATTTTAATCTTTAAATGGCCTGATCACCATTTGTTGTCAGGGCCTTAAAAACCAACCTTAAAAAGACACTTATTCATATTCCATTTAACAATTTTGATTACTTCCTGTGGGCAAGGGAGCGTAGGAGACAGATTAATATTGGAGGGCAGGAGCACAACATAATAATTTAAATGCAAAGATCTATATTTTAGGGGGAAACAAATGAGGCCAAATTAAATATTGTGGGTTATGTGCCCCAAGGCAGCGACGGTTCAGGTTTGCATGGCGCCCTGACTGAATTGCCTTATACCTCCCACCAGCAAACAAACATTGTGTGTTAATCTCCCACCCCCAGTGCCCCTGTCAACAAGAAAACACACCATTTGGCACTAACCGTCATTTTTATTCAGATGTTTGGAACAAATAAATAATTATACATTTAAAACTGAATTTACTAATTGCGATAGTAATGTACAAAGTTAGTGTTGCGCTATTTGATAATTTCCCCCATTCCCCCTCCTAGTGGGACGACCTGAGGTCAGCCCGGCCCTGCCCCCCTCCCCATCTTGTAATTGTAAGTGGTAGCCTGCCTAGCTCAGAAACCCGAATCTGGGTGCTCACTCTGGCAAGGTTCATTAACCCACATGGTGACATGATATTATTTGATTATGTGATGTGCAAATGAGTGATAGAAAACTATTTGCGCAAATGTCACATTCCAAATTTTTCTGTGTAGGTGCCCCCCCACCTATGCTGCCCATCCCTAAATCCATCAGTGCCCCTGGATAGCTATGCCCCTGCCTGTTGGCACCAGAATCAAAAATGCATGAGTGCTGAAAAAGTAATACATAACTTGGTCCACTGTCTCAAAGGGATAAATGGTACATTGATTCACAAAAATGACCCTAGATGTGCCACATATGCACATTTTTGTGTAAGTAAAAGTTTAATGCTCTTAGACATATTTTTGCCCTTGCTGGAGTATGGGCCTGCATTGGATATAATCACCAGCTTGTGGAAACAGAATGTTCATATTTCTTTCATGTAAATATTGTTGCCAGTCTCTGATGCACAAGTTCATGCAAGGTTCTTGTACTTTATATATGCAAAAATCCCTTTAATATTCTTTTGATCCCAATTAACTGCAATAGCAATGCAATAATATAGCAATTGGATAATGTTATGTTGCTCTGTTCTAAAATGTCTCTGAAACAGACTTTTTTTTTTTTTCATGTTCTCACTCAGCACAGGCGGGTTGATGAATTCCTTGAAGGCATTAAAATATAGAGAAGGACTGTATTTTTCCATGTTTTTTTTATGAGTCAGAGAGCAGCCTTTTAGTTGCTTTGTTTGTAGTTTTGCAATTTTTATATCAAAGCCTCTGGGGAGAGTTTTAGGACAAAGTATTCTTTGTCTATATTGATGTTTTGCTTCTTTAATGGCTTCTTTCTGCCGTCAAACAGCAACAGACATTTTTTTCTTACATGTTGTCATTGGTGTTACGGGTACTTTATTATTCCTAAATGTTATTAAATTGCTCAAACAAATTTAGGCTTGTTGTCTTTAATTATGTATTTTTGTATCACAGTTTAAATTTTTATTCACTAGAAATTGGTGTCTTCTCTTCTGATCATTAAATGTCAGTCCGATCCTGAAGTTTGATTTAGAAGTTATTTAGCCAACTTTCTCAGTTTAGACTTCAGCATAAGTTGTAACACCTGACAGCTTGTAGAAGGCACAACAAAGGATGTTGGCTCGTCCAGTTTTTTTTTTTTTTTTTTTTTGTGATTCCATGATAATTTATCACTAACAATGAAAACAATAGACAGATAATGTTTTGGTTACATTTATTTGGCAGATGTTTATGCCCAAAGTGACGATCAGCCAGTCGCTACAGCAAATGGGTTTCAGAGCCTTGCTCACGTTCCTAATGGTGAAGCCATGGGATTTGAACCAGCAACCTTCAGATAATGGTAATCGAGTCTTAATCCACAGAACTACACACCACACCGTGAATATTATGGGTAATTTTTTATACACATGTATATACGTATAATACATACAGTATACTGTAAATACAATTTTGTCTGTCAATAAAACAATCCCTATGAGAAGTAATTGTAAGCTGCTTTAAATCCCTCAAATTCATAGTTTAGTTCTCTTTGCTTTGGTTTGAAATATCCATTGTACATGGAATATTACAATGTGGGATGAGGTTAGTTCATTCGGGATAAGCTTGAGCCTGCTCTGATCTATTGCCTCTTGTAATTAGAAACATAAGGTCAGAGCAGTGATCTAGTTTAAGAGTTGATTTAATTAGCAATTATGCCATAATGTAACTAGCTGCAGAGAGCACATTGGGGAAAACACTGAATAGACAATGGAAGTATTTCATTCAAAAAGGTAAGTAGCTTATTTCAGTCATTTCATTGCCCAGTTTGAAATTTTTTAGCATTATTATTAAGAATATTGTCAATATTGAAAACAAGTAAGAAAAAAAAACAAGGGCACAAAATGCTGAGGTACACAGACTCCCTTGTCTTCCTCCTGAGTTGGTTTTCTGAATTGGTGTGGGATTTATGTCAGTCTATGTGTTGAGTGCATACTGTAGTGTCTTCTCATCCTAAGATATACTTTGGGGGGGGTCCCGCTGTTTTGCCAGCTCTTTTGTGGTGGTTTGGTTTGAGCTGTGATTTCTCTGTGGTTTGTCTATGTGCACTGTATGACGGCTCCTTGTGTTGGGTAATTGGGCAGCCTTTTTTCTTATAAATAATTAAAATGTATGATTATATGGTTTACATGTAAGTTAAAAAAAAGCGACCGAAACACACAAAGTTTGGCATCCCTAATATTCGGCTATGCTCAGAATACCGATAGATGTAGATAACTTTTGCTGTTTCATCCCAAGGGTTGGCGCCCCCTCATGGAGTATTCCCTGCCTTGCACCCATTTTTTTCAGACTAGGCTCTGGACCCCAGCGACCCTGCATAGGACAAATGGGCGTAGAAAATGGATGGATGGATGGATGGATGGATGGGTGGATTTTTTATCCCATCCAGGGCATCCCCTGCTTTATGTCTTCGACAGGCCTCAGGCCGACTGTAGCTCAGGCCTGGATATGTAACAGTGGAAGATGAGGAGTGGGTATTATTTCTGCAGCGTTGTGGTGCTGATAGTGACATAGAACTAGCATCTTTAATAGGATGAAAACTCCTTACCAGCAGTGTCTAATAACGATATTGATTCTGCCCGTTGTCCCACTGCAGGCTGTATAAGCCGTGTTCTGTTTTGTTGTTATTGATGTATTGCAATAGATGTCCACTTTAAGTCCAGGGCACTCTGGGCCGCAGCAATAAAATGGAGCAAATAGTAATTTGACATAAAGACCTTTATTATTGCGACAATTCCATCGTATTCTGTTATAATCTGATTTAAATGAGTTTCATAGTGTTTGTGTTAATGACTGTTTCCTACAACCTGTTTTCTTTATACATTTTTCATAATTGTAAAATGTTTTCAGTATTTTGTTTATGTATTTATACAAATATTTAAATATATATATATTCATGTTTTTCAGTAAGAGATGAGGGAGTAAAGTGATTTAAATCCTTTTAATATACATTATAATTATGGTCACGTACAGTATATATGACATTAGTGGAAGTTTGCTTGAAGACACTTGCTAACCCACAACGTTTGTTAAAGAGCTATTACGGGTTTTTATTTTATTATGTTGCTCTTAAAATATGGATATGATTTGTGCCATGGGGGCAGTTTTGTAAGGGACAATTTAAGAGTACAAGAAAATAAAGCTTATAGTCAGTTTATGGTTCAGTTGTGTTATAATGCAAATTTAGGTAATGCAGAACAGAAACAAATGCCAAATATTTAATGAAAGTAATATTTTGCTGCAACACAATAGGAAATTGCAAAATATAGGAATATACTTAACGATAAAGTACATAACAGAAAATGCCATATTCTTTCAGTCATTCCTTCTTCTTTTCATTTTTTTTGCAGAAATGTAATATATTGCATCTCTTCTTTTAAAGATAACATGATAAATGATTGAAAAGAAGTAAATTCTACTTGACATCTGCCATCGTATTACTGTCTCAACAAATTATTAATGAACGCTCGATGAACAATTATAGACATTTTATACACCAACATGCATAAACAATGCATCTGTTCAGAATTTTTTCCCCAAATGTTATATAAAATAACGATACATTAGCCTCCTGTATTTTTTCTACACAAGCAGCCTTGATTCCTGCTCACATTTCCAAAACGCAATCAGTAAAATATTCAGTACTTTGCTTTGCATTATGCAGAAACTAGCATGCTTCAATCACGTCGTTCCTTGTAATTTCCCATTTGCTACTGCGCATAATAACTGAAGTTAAACGAATAGAAGGAACCTTGTTATTCATTTAAAGGCCGAGGGACTTCAGGGGCCTAAATGACCGTGCAGGAGTTGCCTGCATCTGTAGTTACAGTGTTGCCGCCATCAGTCTTGGCGATGGTAGTCTTGGGGGAGCTGTGATGGACACTGCCCACCTCCTTTCTTCGGCAGAGGCGCTCCCGATAGTTCTGCGCGAAGATGAGCAGCATCAGAGGGTTGATGCAGCTGTGCATGTAGCTGAGGCAGATGGTGATGTTGTAGGTGTAGATGAACAGGGCAGTGGGCTGGACAATGCTCAGGTTCACCATCTGGATGATGTGGTAGGGCGACCAACACAGGAGAAAGATGCCGATGACCATCAGCACCGTCTTGGTGGCCCTCTTGGCCCAGACGGACTGTTTACGTTTCACACGGCGCACAGAGCGGAACACGTGGTACAGGGTAAGGGAGTAAAAGGTGCTGATGATGATGAGGGGGATGATGAAGCCAATGGCCGACTGGTAGAGTGTGTACCAGTACAGGTCCTGGGGACCCTGGGGAAAGTCCATAATGCACACCTCTATGTGCTTCCGACGGGCCGTTCTTGTGTACATCATCACTGGGATCGTGGACAGAAGGCTGCCCACCCACACCAAGGCATTAATGACAATTGTCCACCGGATAGTTCTCCTCTCAGATGTGGGGTGGACAATAGCAACATACCTGCAAACACCCAAGAGACAAAAAAGGACAAAATCACATATTTGTGTTGTTTGTGAAGAAGCAGGAGTACGCATAAATGACCTCAGTTCCTGCGACTGAAGAGTTCAATTTAAGCACACCCTTCCCTGTTTAGCTTCTACAAAGGGGAACACCTGAAAGTCAACCGATAAACAGAGTAGCTATATAATTTACCCTTGATCTAAAAAGGATATATTTTTTTAGCTCTCTAAAGACCATTGCCCTTCACATCCCTGTATACACATGCTTATGAATATTCAGCATAAAATATAACAGAATTAAAATGCATCAAATGGGAAACTGAAGCGACAAAATGCTGAAAAATTACTAAAGAAAAGCTAAAAAATACTGAAGAAAAAAAATACCTTATGCAATAAGTTAACGCATTGTATAAAAAGTGTAATCACAAATATTCTGCTTCTAGACTTGATATATAACCAATGGGCTCTTTGTTAGCCATGGTGAAAACAAACGTTAAATGGAAACAACAGAAGTCTAACCAAAACACTGAGCAATATTGCTACATTTTTTTTTTAACTATTACACTTAAAGACACTCTTCTCAGTGATGTGAAAAAAAACACACTTAATTAAACAATTAGGTATTCGTTTCAAAGTAGGGAGGTCTCAGAGAGCTAGCAGGACAAATTAACTGAGCCCAGCTATATAAGCTGGATTTTGAAAAGGAGTATCCTATGGGCACACTTTTAATTGTAAAAAAAGACAAACACTAAAGTGGTTGTCAGGTCATTTCGATACATTAAACACATCTACTAAGACTTACATTTCAATTTCAATGAAAGGGGAGCACTTACATAAAGATAAATGATAAATTACACTTTTAAATTTACCATAATTAATGATTATTTTTATACCCCGTGGCTGTTTGCTTCATGATATTCACTTTATCATGATGTATTTGTGGAAAGATGCTTATTAACAGATAGAGAATTTCCCCACAGAGATTAATAAAGTACCACTATTATACTCTATTCTACATATATTTTAATTAATTTACATATAAATGAGTGTCACGAAAATTAAATCATAGTAACTGGCTGTTAAAACTGGAATTTCCAGATATTTTTAGTCTTTAGTTATACTGCGGAGCATGGGCCCCCTACCATTTGGCATTCCCATGAATTTCTCATGTTGTCTCACTGCTATACATGTGGAAAAGGCATCATTTATCACACCTTCCTGAACTGATATAAGCTTTGCGATAGAGGTTAAAGAGGACCTATTAGGCTTTTCTGGTTTTTCCCTCCCCCTTAGTGTGTTATATATGTGCCTGTAAACGGTCTGCAAAGTATTAAGGCCCAAAGTACGCGGCAAAAGGGTGTAACTCTCACCACAGGAATCACTCCTCTGCTAATCTAGTCGCGATACAATTACAGCCCTTACTTCCGTAACATGATGAGGTCACCTTGTAACACGATCCTCATTGGCTACCTACCTGCAATGAGCTGTCTGCAGATCGCAAAACAGGGAAGGAACATGTAGGGCAAGCTGACCAATCAGAGCACACTGGGCTCATTGGGGGTGTGGCTTAAAGCTCAAGCAGCGCATTTCAGACAGTTACACACAGAGTAAATAGAGATGCACAGTAGAAGAAAAATAATGTGTTTTTGAAACATTGAAGCGTGTAACTCTATTCTAGTAAACCTCAAAAATAAAATGATGAACAGTGAAAATGAGCACTATAGGCCCCATTTATTTCTTCCTCCATTAGTGGGCATTGTTTACAGAGAGGTTTTGTGGGACCCTTGTCCACTTCCTACAAGTATCCTGGGTTCTGTTCAAACCATCTATTTTCAAATTTTATCTCATTCCTTGTTTGCTGAAGATTCACATTAAATTATTGATTAGACTAAACATTTCTTATTTCGATTTGTATAGTCTATCTGTACAAAAAATGATAACTTTTGATATTGGCAATTAAACTATAAAACTTATTATTTTACCTATCGTGTGAAGCCCAATTAATTCCATTTTAAGAGATCATTTCATCTTTGCTATGCAACACCCCCATGGCACAGTGGACAGCACTGTTGCCTCACAATTGTGTGTGGGATTTACAAGGCAATGTGAGACGCATGCTTTCTCAGGCTACTCCAGTTTCTTCCATAGTCCAAAGACAAGTTAAGTGAACTGCTGTTTCTAAATTATGCAGAGTGAATGGCTGTTTGTGATCCCCGACATGCCATCAAGCGCGTGCCTCTGCCTTTAGCCCTAAGCTGCCTGAGATGGCCTTCAGGCCCTCCCATAGACGTCTCAAAGCACCAGTCCACGACATGCTTATAATTCATTATTAAATCTGGCCCGCCGACTGATCTTTATTTTTCCACGCTATATAAAATGATGTGAAGTCATTCCACTAACATCCCCCCTGCCACTCGACAAGTGGCTTAGAGGTTCGCCAGCAACATTAGACAAAAATATATTGGAATCACCTTGTTGACAATTTACACTGGCTTGTTCTCCCTGCTTAATAATAACGATAAAAATTAACCTTCTGAGATTCTACTCATTGTATTCCATTAACAGTGTGTCATTAAGTTCCCATGGTCATATTTGTCATTTTTTTCAGTCAGGTTAAAATAGGTTTGAATTTCGGTTATCGATATAATCGAACAATCGATTAATCAAATTGAATTCTGGTGCATCGAATGATATGGATAATATGGTACAAAATAATCATATTTAGACCGCGAATAAACTGCTGTTATATATGTAGGTATGTATGTAGCTATTATACATGTTGTGATGCCAGCAAGGACTTTTAATTAGTTTTTAGGTCATCCTCTGTCACCCATTCAAATAACTGGAAAAATTTGTAGTTCCATCAAAACACAAGGGCAGAAAAAATAATCCATACTATAATCCATACCATACCATAAATACTGTTCATCATGTAAAATGAGTATTTGGTGCTACAATACCCTCGAGTAAATAGGGGTCTGTTTATGGGGGTGTGTTTAGCTGTCCATTTTTTTTTCCTTATTCAAATCTGAATAACTATTTACTTTAGCAGAACCATAGAAAGGGATTTTTCCTTTCTGCTGTCCTCTGGCTGGAGCGTAACACAGAGCAGTATTTCAGTAATGGAAAACATTGGGTTCTGCCTTATGGTCCTAAGCGGCCTTCATTTTATATCACTGGGTTGTTTTTCTTCTATTAGCTATTTCACCCCTTGACATGTGGCTTAATATTTTGGACAAAACGTTTCTTTGATTTCATGCAAGTACAAATCAATAAACATGCTGTACAAGGGGAGCTGCTAGACATTCTGGGCTCCCTGACAAAATGTCACCTTGGGGCCCCCCACTCCCTTACATTATATCATTTTGTAATTTTATGTATTCAAGGGCCCTGTGAATCTGTCACAGTATCCATGCTCCTTCGACGCCCCTGTATGCAACATAGTATATATGCCATATCATCTATATATTAGCTATAAGCTGGACTTTATCTCAGGTAACATACACACGTGGACAAAATTGTTGGTACCCTTCAGTCAATGAAAGAAAAACTCACAATGGTCACAGAAATAACT
>JAAGVU020000002.1:7428486-7438486 GCA_011763525.2 Mormyrus iriodes
TGTATATTGGTTATTGAAACTGAATTGTTATTTATATGTAACATTAAATGTGTTTATTTGTTTAATGTTACATATAAATAACGCTTTACTTTTATTTTCTCTTGCTTGTCCAGAATTTGCGCTAAAGTTCATACATTTTCATACATATAAGCAGTTGATCACTTTAAGTGATTTACCTTAATTGAAAATTGAACTTTCAGCTCAATCATTTATATCAGGCTTCTCAATTCTCAGCTTGAATGGTCTGTACAGAGGAACAAAACCTTTACTGTAAATGCTGATTTATACTTCTGCATCGGATCTCCATCATAAGTAGGGCGTAGCTGCGCACCCTCCGCCGTAGCATGACATGCACCTCCGCAGAAATGTACCTGCACGTCGCGGTGACGCAGACTGCGAGAACTGTGACTGGTCCGTTTGGCCATGGTAGTTTTTTTTTCTTTTTATAGAAGCGAAAAAAGCGTATACCCGGGTGTACTTATATTGGTGATTGAAACTGAAGCGTTATTTATATCTAACATTAAATGTTTAGTTATTTAATGTTAGATATAAATAACGCATTGATTTAATTTTCTCTCACTTCTCCAATATTTGCCCTGAAGCTTGTTGTTGCGGTCGTTCTCTGCCAGCATTAGCAGACTCTGTGTATTCTGCGCTATGGTGCGTCTTTAGATGTTTGATCTAATTGCTTGTGTTAAATGTACTGTCCCTTCTTCCTCTTGACACTTTAGCAGAACAGACCATACAGTCTGACAAAATGCTGTGCCTTTGAATTTTAACGTAATCTAGCAATTAAGTTGTATCGGTTCTTGGTATCTGACAATTTTTACGAGTATTTGACCGCAGTATCGGTATCGGTGCATCCCTATGTTAAATTACAAAACTAGAATTTCAAATGTAAAGCAAGAAAAACATAACTGAAATAAGTAAAATAATGTGATAAAATAATTGCTAAAAATGCATGCCACATTCAACTGAATCCTAAACTTTTTAGGCATGCAAGGAATCTCGTGTTCCAAATTGCATTTGGCTGTGGATGTGGATGGTTGCGATTGGCATACATGTACAGCAATGATATTCTACTAGACAGGAGAGGGCAGATGTATTGCAACAAACACAAATACAAGCACATGATGAAATGGGTAAACTTTTTCTAAACGGTTTTAAAGTTGCTTGACTACCCTTGGATTGTAGTAAGCTAATACGGCATACCGTAGCAATTTGAAATTCCCAAATCCTTCATACAAAATTAGCTAGGTAATAGGTGTGGGTAATGTAAAACACTACTTACAAAAATGCTAATTTTCCATGGGCTACACACATGAAAATACGGGAAACTCCAACACAAAACAACTGCAGTTATACATGTACCTTTAGTTCCACTACTTGCACTTGATGAGTTTGTGCAGCGATGTCTCCTCCCACTGTCATCTGAAGATCAATGATGTATGCCTCCTTTTCTGCTAACTTCCTGTTTTGTTCTGCAAGCATTGCATCCATTTCCACGCCTCGCTGCCGCTGAGCTTCCAGCTCCTTAGTCTAATATAGAAAGTTCAGGAAATTCAGTAACATCTGCACAAGACACAAACAACCTGACAGTATATCCATTGACAGAGTTGATAGCATGGATCTACTTTCAAATTTAAAATAAGTATTTACTACTTAATTCTAAATTAGACTGGCTCCACATTTTGGATCTAGTTTCCATGTTCACTACTTAATGTAACATCACGTAACAAACTGATAGTGTTAGCATCTAATCCTGCCATTAATCTTCTGCAAATGTAAATTTAAACATTTTCACATAGCATGACAGTTTTTAGCACACGAATAAGGATTCCATTATTAACCTCATTAAAAGTAACAGCAAACGTGCTTAAACTGCCATCCATGTTTTCGTCTGGCTGGAATTATTAACTTGCTCCACAAATTCCACAACTGTTGATTAAAGCCAGCATACAAATAAAAAGACAGCAAAGATATTTTTGAAAGGAAATTTAGTTAACGCCCATTGTAACCCCATTATGCAAACAAACAGTAAGACGCGATTTATGCAAAGTTATGAATTCAGTTAAAGAACAAATTTTAAGATTCCTGAAATACCTGCAGCTTCATTCAGATATTTTCCCCTTTATACACATACAATGTTATGACGTTTCTGAGTACCCTGAGCGGTTTATCATAGTTCTCATACATATTCTGCAAGCACCATTTAATTTAGACATAATATTAATTAAATCTTAAGGAACATTTTTTGCATTCTGTCCCTGAACATGTTCCTACTTTTATCTTGGCAGAGAATGAAAAGCAGAGCTGAATCTGGATATTATTAAGACAATGTAGTCTACATGTTTTCATATTTAGGTACTGCTTTGTGTTGCATTATAGGTAAATGTTAAAGTACACGAATACAGTGTTAAAGGATATGAATAACCCAAGGGTTTAAAAAAATACAGCGTGGGACAATGTGAAATTAAACCGTGATTCACTAATGAAGTATCTTTTGCTGATAAATCTTTTACAATAAGGGATTCCAGTATTTTATTTCTGCCCCTTTGCTGACTTTAGTATTATGAATTGGACATTTTCTAACAAACTAAATGTTTAAAAACAGCAGCTTAACTACCCAAAAGGACAACAGGGTTTAACAGAAAAAGAAACTGCACAGGACAAAAGAACAGCAAAACAGTATCTACTTTGCAGCAGATTGGAATGTAAGTTATGCAAACGTGCCTCATTTATTCCCAAGCAGCGCACTGCGGCTGTTCTTGAGGTGCAAAGCATAAAGCAAAAAAAGCATAAAGCAAAAAGACATGGATAAAAGCATAAGAGTGCTGACTCAAAGCGACATCTATGACACCAGACTTATGATGCACAGAAAGACATGTGTGGCGAAGTGTCACCTTGACAGTCAGCTCTGCCTCCTTCTGTAAAAGCTGCTGCTCCAGTTCCTCTGCCTTCTTCCTCAGGAGTAGGATCTTCCCCCGACTTGCAAAGGCATGCTCCTGATCCCCATCTCCTCCACTCTGTGACACACATGGCCACATCAAAAATCCGTAACAAACCCCAATAAATCCAAAACCATGTGCCTCACTGTTTTGTTTTTTTAATTATTATTCTATCAGTTTGTTTTATACATAGATATAGCTAGACTAACTGATTCTCTAAATTAAAAAAAAACTTAAGTGTATGTGTGTCCTGCAATGGACTGACATCCTATCCAGAGCGCAGCTCAACACAGCAACCTAGGCAAGGTTAAGTGGTTAGAGGAGGGATGGATGGATGGATGGATACTTTGTTTGGCAATACCTTGCATAGTGCCATTACACGACCTTAATTAAGTCCTGTGTGAACACTGTATGCAGTGAGTATCTAAGGCTAATAAACCCAGCCCAGGTTATATTGCCCCAGCCATACCTTCTTGATTTCAGACTTCCCCCCGGGGAGAGCAAGTTGTTTTTTCAGATCCTCCAGCTGAGCATTTAGGGATGTAACCTTTGCTTTGTTCTGGAGCTTCATTTTGGACAATCTGGCCTCAAAGGAGTCCTTTTCTGTCTATTAATCAGTTTAAAATTTTATAAGAAAAATTATGGTTTCCAGCTCATAATGAACCTAGGGTTTGATCATTGGTGCACGAATGGAATATAATAATTGGACAAGAAGGTATTAATATCTTAAGTTAATTTTAATTACTTTGTACCTATTTATCACGGTTACTTATTACTCATTACTTATCACAATTAGATCCGATTACTTTGTACCTTTTTATCACATTTAGACAAAATTCCGGTAAAAAAAAAAAAAAAACAGAAATAGCAGCTGCTTCCTAAATAAACATTAAAACAACAGCAAAGACTTGGAGCAAATTGAAAGTCACCAGAACTCAAACCGCCAGAATTCAACAGAATACTTGTCCTGATGTCATACCTTGAGCTGCTCATCTTTGGCTTGTAAGTTGCTGTCTTTCTCCCGGATGAGTTCTTTGAGCTGTGCCACAAGCTGTTGTGTCTGCGCCAGCTGATCAGTGACCTCAGCCACTGACTGGCTACCGGGGCCTTCCTGGGATTCCATGGCCTTGGGTAGGGGATGATGTGAGATTAATAACAATGGCTACTCAGGAAGAGTCTCTGATGCCTGCCTCTTCAGCAGTCTCCCTAAACTCATTCCCATCTACTTGGTTACAGAAATACAAATCAAGATAAAGGGGTTTTGGGGAAACAGCAAAAAGTCAGTCGGCTATCCTTCAAATGCAGCTTATGGATAAGCGGCTTTCATTCGGGAATGGCAAATAAGTACAACAAATTCACACAAAATTCAGTTCAAGTTACAGAATTATAAAGTACAGAAGTGAAAATGGCACATCTTTTATCATTTATAATTCATACTTACTGCCTGATTTGGGCCAGATTCATCATTAGAGAACCACTTCAACATTATGCCTTTCTGTAAGAGATGGAAGTCAGAAAACAGTAATGAGCCAAATTCTTTAAATGTATAAATTCTGGAGAAACAAACTAAATTGTAAGACAGGGGAAATATTCATTACAATAAAATATGTCATTTAGTGATTAAGGTATAGCTGGTCAGTCCCTGCCTTGAGTATATGCATACAATTCCGCAACCTAGCCACCCCAGCTACAATTTTCACCCCCGTGCAGTCGGGTAGGAGCAATCACAGTATCAGAACCCTGACTACTCATTCTTTATCCAAGCTATTTGCGTTTCAAACATACTGATTCCCATGACACATGCACTTTATAGCACTGTTACCACATGTAATTAACCACCAGATATTTTCTAGTTTTGCACTCTCTGTGTTTTGCAGTCTTATTTCGTCTTTGTAACAGAATGGGGATGAACAAGTAAGCATTCCTAATCCCATGTTGTGCATGACCTATAAAAGATCTGGAATCTTTAAACATACAATGAGAAAAATTATTAAATTATAATCAAGTGAAATGGCATGCATTCATTTCACTTTTACCTTAAGTACATATACAAACTCAACTTAGCACTTGGATGTTTCAAAGCCTTTAAATCCAAGTCACTGTTCAATAGAAATGCAAAAATACTAGATCCTGTTATAAAATTAAGCCACATGCACCCAATCAAGTGGGACCATTGTATGTCATGTCAGCACTGCAATACAGTTTTTCTACTAAAAATTAACCTATCCCTACATCATCAATGTAGAATTCATCGGTTGCTTCATCCCATATGTTGTCTTAATTGCTTACTTTATTTCTCTGATTTAATAATAACAAGATTTGTTTTATGGTCATTTTTGGCTGGGAATGTAGCATTCCAATGTTCAGCATGGATAGCATGAACAATTCCCACTTGTGCCCCAACAAAAGTACTCTCACCCAAGCGATCCTGCCCCAGAATAACAAAAAACTACGATGTATGCAGTGAGTCAATGTTTGATTCGGTATAATTCCAGTTTAGAACAGCATAAGCGACGTTTTAAACTTATCTGGTGACGTGTGTAACGACGGCACGCGGCTGGGTTATTCAGTCCTGACTGCATGCACTTTCAGCACGTATTCAGGTGCTGTATAAAGATTTCATATTAACAGCAGGTCTAAGACACAAACAGCTGACAATGTGCCCTTACTGACGGATTCCGAACTGAAAAATCGACACACCGCCTCGGCCTTGGAGGTTATCATACAACTAAACTTTGCCCAAATACGCTCCCCCCATTTCGATTAAAGCGATCAATGACAGTACCAACAAAAACACGAAAAACTAAACTGAACATTGTTAATTTGCCTCAGATGCTGAAATAGTCTTTTAGCTGTGGAATTCGCCTAGTTACATACGCTGCCAATATGTTATGAGTAATGGTTCATTACCCTTTAGTAATGGTTTATTCATAAATATTAGTGTCAAACTCAAAATATACTTCTTATAAAGTTGGTAAACCTATGCCATGTGTACTACTGGACTACAAAAATCATAAAATTGAAAGTAAATCCACCACAAATCCGAAAGATCCGGCTAAGCTAACATTAGCTTTCTCAGGTGCGGTATATATCCAAGTTAATTTAGTGAAAGAGCCTCAGAGTTTTATTTTTTGATTGACATGACGTCCCTGCTTAATGTAGTTTACCTGTACGTAATTAGTTTAAGAATAAGCAATGAGTTTTCGGGCAAACAGGCCAGCATCAGTAGTGTCGGCTGCTCGAGACAGAATGCAGCACGGCTACGTCACGGCGAAGACCGGCCGCAGCGAAAGCTTACCTGCCAAACCTGCTCATGTGGATGCTGCTGTTCAGTTGTTACTAATCAAAAATAAAATTTCATATTTATTTAGACCCTACTTTCACATTCTTACGACGGCTTCCTTGCATTGGAAAGCCATTAGAACTCAGTCGTAACCAGCCATCTTAGTAAGGTGAACAAACACGGCAGAAAACGGCAGCGCTGACGACGCACGCAATGGACGTCAGTGTGAAACAGCAGGGAAACACTAGACTCCACACTCACGTTACCGGTTAGTCCAGGCTGTTGACTAATACAAAGGCAGCTCACAAATTATATCAGGCAGAACTGTTTTATTAATGAACCCGTACTATATGGAATTTATCTACTTGGATCTGATTTTGCTAGTTTAATCTGTGACAAAAAAACCTATTTTGTCCATGTTGTCAGCATAATACTACTACATGACTCCATGACGTGTCTGACCCTTACAAAAAAGTACTATGGTATTATCATCAAAGTAATAGCATAGTAGTACTACTATGCTAAAACCATTGTAATTTGACCACCTATATACCATGGTATACTACAGAGTATTACAACATACACTACCAGTCAAAAGTTTTTGCATACTTGGCAATTTTTTGCATTTGCATGTTGCTCACTTAACATTTACTAAAAATACACTCAATATTCTTTGCTAACCAATAAAAGTATATTCAGCTTTTGAGTACCTTTATTAGCAAGAAAATGTCATATGTTTCATTCATCAAAGTAACCCCCTCTAGCAGGTGTAACAACAGAGAAAATTCAAGGCATTCTTCCTACAAGGGATATTAAGTACTGTTCTGTTTAATGGAATGAAACAGTTAACTAATGCATTTAAACGTAAAGGACAGCCTAGAATTTTACTATGCCATCATCATGCAACTAGTTAATAGTATGTCAGACATGCATTGTTACATACTCTCTCCATGTTATAAAAGAAATTTGTTTTATTTGACTTATTTTTTCATTTATAGTTGTTCACTTAACTTTCCAGTGCTTAACAAGAATACAAAATCGGCAGTTTTTAAATATGCTATAATATGGTAATGCAGGCTTATTTTCTATAGTATTTTACATAATGTTTGCCATAGTATTGTAATGATACAGGACTGAAATTACACGTCATAGTTACATTAAATGTACCATGCATGAAATGTGTTTGTTTTGGCTTAGTGGGGAAAACGCCTTACAGTATAAAAGCCACATGCATCAAACCAGTTAACTACTTACCGATATAATGTTTCATTTGCAATAACTGAAGGAAACATTTGTATCAAAACACATGTTGTGTCTTTATTTGAAATGGCAAAAAGTATATATATGTGCTTCTTGGCAATTCCATTTAGTACTTAGTGCCATAGTACCAGTACAGGATGGAAAAAATACCATGGAACATAACAGAATACTATGGTATCAGAACAAAGTACCATAGTATAAAATAAAATACTGTTCAAATACTAGGAATATATACGATATGTATATCACCATACCATAAGTGCACCATGCACAAAATAGAAAAGCACTGAAAGTACAATCCAGTACAACCGTGCTGACATGATAATACCATGATGTAAGGGGATTCTGCAACATAAAGTTTTTGTTAAGTTTGATAGAAAAATACAATCCTATTTCCAAAAAAGTTGGGATGCTGTGTAAAATGTAAATAAAAACAATGCAATGATTTACAAATCATATAAACCCCTATTTAATTGAAAATAGAACAAAGACAATATATCAAGTGTTACTGAAACTGAGAAATGTAATTGTTTTATTTGTTTTATGACAATTATATCCTCAATTTGAATTTGATGCCAGCAACACATTCCAAAAATGTTGGGACGGGGGCAACAAAAGACTAGAAAATTTGTGTAATGCTAAAACAAAAAACTTGGTTGAATATCTCAGAACTAATTAGAAAATTGACAACAGGTCAGTAAGATGATTGAGTATAAAAAGAGCCTCCCTGAGAGGTGGTGTCTCTGTGCAGTGAAAATGGGAAGAGGTTTACTTCACTGTGAATGGCTGTGCGGGCAAATAGTGCAACGATTTAAGAATAATGTTCCTTGGCATAATTTAATAAAGAATTTGGAAATTTCATCATCTACGGTACAGAATATAATTCAAAGATTCAGAGAATCTGGAGAAATCTCTGTACGCAAGGGACATGGCCGAAAACCAATATTGAAAAGCCTCACCAAACCATATCCTTATGGACTTTGCTTTGTGCCCTGAGGACAGAAAACTTCCTGCAAATTTGGATGCATAGAATTGTCTAAAATGTCTTAGCATGCTGAAGCATTTAGTGATCCCTTCACTGGAACTAAGGGGCCCTCCCCAACCCCTGAAAAACAATCCCATACAATTATCCCTCCCCCACCAAACTTTACAATTGACACAATGCAGTCAGGCAGGTAATGTTCTCCTGACATCCGTCAAACCCAGACTCATGCATCAGACTACCAGACAGAGAAGCGTGATTCGTAACTCCACAGAACACATTTCCACTGCTCCAAAGTCCAGCGACAGCGAGCTTTACACCGCTCCATCCAACGCTTGGCATTGTGCTTGGTGATGTGAGACTTGCATGCAGCTGCTTGGTCATGCAGGCTCATTCCATGATGCTCGAGGCACGCAGTTTTTGTGCTGGGATCAATGCCAGAGGACATCTGGAACTCTGCAGTTATTGAGTTGACAGAGCGTTGGTGACTTTTATTCACTATGCACCTCAGCACTCGGCGAACCTGCTCTGTTACTTTACATGGTCTTTGTGCCAGGGCTTCTGTTGTTCCTAAATGCTTCCACTTTGCAATTAAACCACTTACAGTTGACCGTAGGATATGTAGCAGCAGAATATGTATTTAATGCTATCTAGATATAAAGAGCACTTCAGTTTCAGTTAGTAATGTAAGGCATGATATTAAGCTAAAAGACTGGTTGATTAAATTTTAAATTAAAATGAGTATAAAATTGGTTAAAAGGAAGAAACATATCCTTGCAATCAACATAGAGCACCAGAATGTGCAAAGTCCTTGTTTGTCCATTTGAGGAGAAGCAGCTCATCCATTTTGTTGGGAAAAGAGCGGAGATTTGCCAGGTAAATCGATGAGAGCACAGTTTGAAATCCCCACTGTCCCACAGAAAGCCACTGTTCCTCCAACTAAAATCTCTAAAAGACTTTCTAGATTTGTGAAAACTGGTGTAAAAGTATTTCAAGTGAATTGCCTGATGTTAAGCAATCCTTCTCTGGTTAAAGTAATCAGGTTTGACTAAACACACAGAGAGTAAACAACAACAAAAAAAGTTCTATAGAGTGCTTACTCGCAGCTGCGATTTGCAGCGCCATCTTGGTACATACTGTCACTACAGGAGCTGAGTCAACCGTGGATTTGAATTCACATGTGCTCTGCCAATCTGAGTCAACCATGTTAAACTATTAAAATATTAAACTAAACTCAAGTACTAAAGGACATTGGATCATCTGCCCAACCTGCACCCTTACCAATTATTGAAAGTTAAAGCCCATCTCATGTATTTGCATACATTTTCATAAAATGCCTGATTACCTTTAATAGTCTGTATTGGCACTGCAAAGAACCTCACAGGAACTGGACATACACATTTTTTATATGTGGCTTGCTTTTAGTTAGTTTTTAGTTTTAGTTATTTTGTTAGTTAATTTTAGCTTCCAGTTGATTTTGCGTTTGACTTTCAACGTTGGTGCATGCACGATCCACAGTTGACTCAG
>JAAGVU020000002.1:7438586-7455200 GCA_011763525.2 Mormyrus iriodes
AGTATGATGCACATAAACAGTAGTATGGTGGGTCTCTCTCCAGCTGAACAGAACCTCGGATGGAAACCAGCGGGTCTCTCAGAACATGGCTACTAAATGTAATAAACCATCAGCACAGCTGGACAGCGACGTCCTTCTCTTGCAGGTCATTATACACGAAAGATCTCATTGAGCAGCATTTATCGATCAGACTGCTCAACATTACTCACAAAACCCAGTCAGGGGGGAAAATAACCCACTGGAAGTCAGAAAATAAAACCATGTCTGCCCATTCAAGCCAGCCTTGCAATACATCTGTGCTCAGGGCCACAACCCTAGCATGAGACCATATGAACAAAAAAGTGCTTCAATAACATTTAAGGAATGTTTTCAATTCAGCAGGAATGCAGGGACACTCACAAGGGCATGCTACTTTTCGCAGCAAATGCATCACATTGACTGCAAGCTGACCACAGGATCTTAACCAGCTGTTTAACGTGGCAGAAAGAGCAGATAGAGGCCTCACTTAGAGCTACGGGGCCCCTCACTGTCCTCTTTACAGCCCAAACACAGAGAGCAGGAAAGTGGTTTTACTGAAGTTTGGACATATCAAGCATCTTAAAGCTAATTATGCAGCTCGTTCCCTCTTCCAAGTCCAAGAACAGCCAGCTATAGCCTGGGGAATGGAGCGAAGCTGCACATGGGGCTGCAGCCTGGGGAATGGAGCGAGGCTGCACATGGGGCTGCAGCCCACTCGTTTTCAATGACTGGCCTACTTTTCAAGGCAGGACACAATGAACCTACGTAGGGAGTGCTGCCTTAGACATCTCTCCGTAGAGTTGATACTGAGCAAAGCCAAGTGATTTGTCAACTCGTGGCAACACTACCTGCTTACCCGAAGGGCTCTATGGGTAGCTGAGTTCTGTTTGGCTGAAGTTTACTTTAGGTAAATTCTGAACTACTTTTTTGCTTTGTAAATATTGCAATATTTATTGCAAAACATTCACATTGCGATTCTCAACATTTTTCCAATAGCATGCAGCTCCACTGCTTTGTCAGAAAATGTGCCCTGCTTCTCTAAATGAATAAGCCTGTGGAAGCAGCTCTGTAAGGAGACCATCCTTCAGCCTCACGTCAGAACTGCAGCTTCAGCTCCAACTGGAGAAAACTGCTCTAGTTTACTCGAAAGACTTGAAATCTCTTTTCTGTCAGATGACTTCTGACTCCTTGATTGTGCCACTAGGTGTTGCATTTCAACACTGTTCTGAACATCTAAAAGTGGACTGTACAGCCAGGGCCTGGCAGAGCTAAATACACTGAAGCTCGTCGAGACTCATAAATGTCACAGCAGTTACAATAAATTACGCCTGACCTACAGCACAGGCAGCTTTTCTGCCTTTTTCACACACCCATACAAACAGATATCCCGCCCCACCTATCTGCCCCTCCCCTAGCATGGGGCTCGTTTCTCCTACCTCTTGTTCCTGCCTTTGTGTCGGTCACTTCCAGCAGCCTCTTGTTCCTGCCTTCGAGTCGGTCACTTCCAGCTGCCTCTTGCGCCTGCCTTCGAGTCGGTCACTCCCAGCCGCCTCTTGTCTGCTCCCTCGTTGGCCTTGTTTTTAAGTCCTTCCCAGTCCTGTGACCCCCCGATGTGCCATTAATGTTGTACAATTACACTTTAGCTCTCTCTGTTTTATCTCTTTGGCTCACTTATGATTCCATTAGTTTTTCACCCTGTGTAGTTTAATAAAGCCCCTTTTGTTTATTGATCCCATCTGCCCCTACGTCCCTCGTCCTGTCACACACAACAAGGGCCCAAGTAAAGCAACTGCTTATTTTGTTACTGTGCTGTGACTTTGGCAGCAGCCTCGAATTCGATCAAAGCGGAAGCTGTGCTGTGTTGTGTGTGCTTAGCATACAACATGACCATCATGAAACACCAGCAAAGTTGTCTGTTAAATGTAAGAACAATTATCTGTTGCTCTTCACACCATGGCAGTCAGAAAGACAATGACTAGGTTAGACAACTTTTTTAAAAAAAACCACGACCAGAGTAAGTGAATTTTCTTTCAGCTTTGTCTGTGTATGAATATAATGTAAGTTCTGTATAGTATAGTGTCTTTCATTTATTTTTCAGGTCAATAACCTGAGACTGAAAGGGAAACACAGCATGTCTCATAACATCAATGAATGGAGCAGCACCAGAGGTGGAATTATGTAAAATATTCAATAAATCAAAGTGTTTAAAGGTCACATGTATTTGTAACATCTGCCACATGCCCTTCTCACCAGCTACCAGCATGCTTATACCCAGCCACCTACTCGCACGTCTGTAATGTGTCGCGTCCCGCGCACGTCTGTAATGGGAGGCGTCCCTCGCATGTTGTTTTGGACAAAGGCATCTGTTAAATAAAACATGTGAATGTGGAGTCTGAGTGTATCTGTGCACCTATGGCCTGAGTGACTGCAGCAATGGCAGAGAGGCTGGGCATCAAGGTGTCCCTCATTGCTGGAGCAGAGCTCAGGGTGTCACTGGAGTTGCTCTATGGGACAAGCAGGTGCTACGCATCTGAGAAAAGCAGGACGCCATTCCAGCAGGCTGCAGCAACTTCCTCCCCATCCCCTGGCTGGGCTGGAGAAGGTCTCCCCCTCCCCTGCTGGCAGGGGCTGCCATTCACATGTAGGGTCAAGATCCAAATCACACTGAAGTCCAAGAAAGAGACTGAGAGCTTCAGGAGGTGGGAAGTTAACCAAGCAGCAGCATCACCAAAGGCCTGTTTAATGGTGCAGGAAACAGATTCTGCAGGGGAGGAGATGCTCCACAGCTGGAGCTGGGAGAGGCTGTTTTTTAACCTTCCTGGCACATTAACAACAAACCAAGCTCTGGAAGTACAGCGGGGACCTTCCTCTTATTCACCTGGTGCCACATGCAAACTCCCAAATAAACGGTCGCAGGTCCTCCAAAACATCTGGGAATTTCAACACAGGGATATGGGAGAGAAGCGTAGAGGTCTGACTGTAAACTTATTGCAGAGATAACATTTAAAGTTATCAGATTCCATACTATTCTGCAGTGAATCCTGCCCTGATTTATATTGAAATTTTTAGCAGCCTTCGGGATCCATAAAACATTTAAAAGAAAGATAAAATGTTTAGACTAAGATGTAAGGAAGCCTCAAAGATCTGGCCCAATCTGTAGGTTTGCTCTGACAAGGGCCTTGTAAACACCCAGGGGACACTGGGTGTGGGGTTGGCACTGGGCCACCAGCATCACGTTAGGCAAACGTGGCACGGCAGCAGGGTCATTCCAAGGTGAGACGCCGTGAAAGGGCTTGCTAACAAACCACCCACGAGAAGCTGTGGAAAACACCGGAGAGGAGAGATCCTGGGATAGATTAATAAAATCAGATGGAGAGCAGGAGTCCAGCCACGGCAGTCAAATCCAGGCAGTATATTTCTCCAGTTATTATAAAAGCCCGTGCATCTGGAACAGAGTCTGTGCCAGAGGACAGAGGCTCCTCCCTGTGAGACCTCGCGCTTCAGCAGTTGGGCTGCCGTACAACAAGCATGGGAGCCAGTGTGACTGAGCTGTGAGCACCACCAATTCCTCTGCAACTGGGGAATGGGTGCAAAACCCACTTGAGGGGCTCGCCGAGGACTAGTGATCTGTCTGACACAGCGGGAGTACCTGATAAAACCAAGGAGTGGAAAAGGCTGGAGGAGGAATTGTGTAATCGAATGGCACATGGAAATAATCCCCAAATGATTAACCCCAGACTGATTAAGCCAAACGTGCTGTTTGGTTTAAAAACACAGGAGTGTGGCTCTCACACAGTGCAGCTAATTGGGTTAGGGTGCTGCTCAGTGGCTCAAATGGCCGGATCAGCAGAGCGAGACCCCTGACGCCCAATTGTCCCAAAAATTGGCATATAGATAAAAGCGTCTGCATTATTAGTGGGACGTAGTGATGGGTGCAGTTCTCCCTCCCAACGGAGCTGCACACACACCAGCGTGACCTAATTTTAGAAAGCAAGGCCCAAAACAGTCAATAACACGACAGCACACATGAGAATGGCAGCTGGGGCTGGTGCTGGCCCCTGCACATGGCTTACGTGTTTAATGAATGCGACAGAGTGAGTAAACAAGCCCCGGGTCCTAGTCAATCCCAAAGCAAGGACACAGGGGAGAGTGATCAAACGGAGGATACCCCACAACCTCTGCTTAGGTCACTGGCTGCGAGGAACCCTTTGGGGAGCAGGGCCTTGCAGCAGCATTCACCTTCCAGCTTTGGGGGATAAACATCCCTCCTTCTCAAAGGTCATGCTGCCCTGCTCACAGGGAACCCAGAGCATTTACACTGACGGTTCCTGAGGGCACATAAACACGCCATCGCACAAGGTCACCCTAACAGGAGTCGGCAAACTGAAACCAGGCCTGACATTAATACACAGCACCTCAGGGCTATACGGAGATACATCCATATTCCAGCAATATTAATATTTAGTAAATATGATACATAAACGCAGAGAGTTAAAATGTAGTTCATGGCATGCCCTCAGAAGGCGCCATCAACACTGGTCAACAGGACTGATTTAGAGCCACTGGCATGTACAAGCACTACCTAACAGCTACATCTCCAGTGAAGGGGGACATTTGTGATGCAGCCTGAGTCACTGTTGCTGCTCAGTCTTCATACTCCAGACAATGGTTCAGATGACAGACAAGCACTTCATAAGCATCCATAATGTCTAAAGGGCTGCATTTCTGTCCTACGGCGTCCTTGGGCAACTAAACTCTCCATCATGGGCATAGTGACTATTTGTGACCAAACGAATGGTATGAGTGGTGGTAAATCGCGCCAATACTCAGCACCCTGAGCACTAGTGATGGCAAACTTAACAGGCAGCGAACAGGCACCATTGTGGGGGTGGTACAAATCCCATTGTTTCAGATATGCTCATGGCCCAGAGATGGGGAAACTCCATCAAGCACATGATCAACTGAACATCGTAAATGTCAGGAGTAACATTCCTCAGAGGTCACAGCATGGGACTGAAGAATCATATATTTTTTCATAACTGGAGATCTGAGCATTATGTCTCCTAAACCAGATTGTAAATTGCACCCGGTGACCAAAGACCCGTGTTTCTCTGCGGCTGCATTACCGCCAACGGCCAGTGGAGACATCTGGAAGGCAAACGTGCTATTCACCGCTCTCTGACAAGCCCAGGAAGAGATCAAGTCATTCCATCTCCCTTGTTCCTGATTGAACCAGGACAGTGAACTAGGTCCAGTTCCATGAGGTGGCCCATACTGTTACAGACTACACCCCAGCCCCTAAGATACTCCTGTGGTCCGTCCAGCATATAAAACCTGGAACCAGGACAGCAGGGAATGTTAACACTAACAAAGCCCAATATCTCAGACTTGGTGATGACCACAAACACCTTTGGCTGGAGACATCACATCCAGCGTCCTTGATAGGGATGGTGGCAGAGATGCAGGATACTAGTGACGAGCTCTGTGGCCTCACACTGGGACTGGAATGTAGCAATGTAGGAATCTGCTTTGCAAACGGCTGTGTTTAATGCACATGCAACATGAGTTTACCAGAGTGTCTGACGGTAGGGTGAAGCTCTCACTGCTCAGTCAGCTGGTAACGGCATTAGGACGGCCTCGCCAAATCGAAAGCGGTGCTCACGTGAGAGGAACTCCACACTGACCTACTTGGAGAAGACCGTGTGGCCAGCTGCTGTGTGCTGTGGTGGGCACAGGTAACGCGTGATCGGGTGGAGCGCCACATGGCACTCGTGCCACAGCCGATGCCAGCCTACAGGGCTGCTTCTTCTGGACGCACTTTCCAGACCATTACAGCCGCTGTGACAACTGTGAATTATGTGACTGTAATGCTAAGGAAGGGAGGTCTCCAAAGAAAGCCACAGACCGCCCACCACTGCCCCCATTTCAGAGTCATGGGCATCCCATCGCGCCCCCGAAGGCATGCCAAGGACCCCAGAAGCGACCAGCCCACCTCCGGGCTCCTCCACAGTGTCGCTGTTCCCGCCACCCCTGGTCCTCATGTGGTCCAGCACTATGCCAACCTGGAAGCTAAGGTGGATCAACAGGACTCCAGACACCGTTCCTAAGAGTCACAGACAAAACCAGCGGCCTGAGCGAACCAGGAGAAGCGAGCATCAGCTGAGAGCAAAATGATGCACTGTCTAACCGCATAAAGGTCAACTTTTATTAAAAAACAGATGTGTGTCAGTCCTGAGCAACGTTTTAGTAACATTAATCAAAGCACAAAAGCCACAGCCAAGCAAAAGAAGGGGCTGCCTGATGGCCCCGCCCACTTCCCTATTTTAGGGGGGCTGCCTCAGTGACCCTAAATTGGTATCTGAGTGAGTTTTTATCTATAGGCGAGTTCCCAAGGTCACCTGCAGTCAGTGTGAAGCATGTCAGCCGGAGCACTCATCTACCCCAGAGCGGCGTGCGGGAGCCCCAACCAGCAGGGGCTGTTTATGGCTGCGGGTGGCAGTGGGCTCAGCATCAGCCGCAGCGAGGGGGCGAGGACTGGCTGGGGGACTTAGCAAGAGAATTGGAGGGAGGGGCCTTTTTAGATGGCCTGACGTACATTACTGATCACCCCTAGAGGGCGGGATGCCAGCGTGCAGGAGGAACACTTTAATAGAAAACATTGAAGCAATAAAGGAGGCTTTTTAAAAATGTTTATTTAGCAGATACGTTTTTCTAAAGTAACATACAATTTTTGACAAAGCAGGGCCAGTCAGTCCCTGGAGAGGGCGGCGTTAAGGGCTCAGTGGTAATATGCTGATCACAGGCAGGGCATCCAAGCCCATGGAGCAACGTCACTCCAATACACTTTGCCCAGCCTTGCAGAGGGGGCCGTTCAATGTGCCCCGGATCCCTACCGAGATGAAACCGATGTGATGTACTTGCTGGAAGCCCCCCAGGCAGAGTCTGTGTGTCTCACACGCACCACCATCATCACACGGTGGCAGGTTGGTGCGCAGGCGCGTACAAAGGCAGCCGCACTGAGAAGTGGCGGATTCGGCGAATGCAGTCTGCTGATAACCGGATTAATATGATACATTCACTCTGTTTCCAGGGGCTGGGGCTTGCAGATAGTCCTGACCGGATTACGGAGAGTGCGCACCGGTGGATGGCAGGGGCCAGGGGGGTGCTCTGCACAGGCATCGCCTAATTACCCCCAGACAGTAAATGTCTCGCTTTCAAAATCCTCCAGACCGCTACTGCAAAGCTCACAGCCGGTGATTGACTCTGGCTGAGAAGCTGTGGCCCCATTTTCAATCCCCCCCATGGTCCAGTTGGCCCTCATGTGTGCAGATTCCCATCCGTGTCCTCCAGAAGAAGCTTCCAGAAAGGAACTGGCCCAGCTGGCCGCTGGCTTGCACAGCCACTCAGATGAAGCCCCATGCTTGGATGAGACGTGGTCACACGGTGCAGAGCAGCAGGAAACCGAAGTGGTTGGGCCCCTATACAGCGCTTCTGCAGTGGTAGGGAGGAGCAGGGCGCCATGGCGGGCAGCCCAGCAGAGCTCACGCACTCCAGCGCCAGTCAGGGGCTAAGAGCGACGACAAAACCAGATGGTGTAGCTGCTTATCAGGGTCTGTCCCAGACAGGATGCCCATCCATCGCAGGGCACACACACACACACACACACACACACACACACGGGGCAGCGTCAAGACACTGGTGACGTGGTCCACACATGCAGACTGCGAGTGCAAACACAGAGGGTAGCAATCAAAGCCAGAACCCCAGAGTGCAGGGTCACAGCGCCACCCTCTGAGAATCCCGTTACCGCTGGATAAAAACTCACAGCCACACTAAGAGCTACAGTCAGTACATTGTTAAAGGGACAGTACCTCAGAATGGCCTGCTAGCAGGGCTCACCTTTCTAATAGCGTAAGGAGTGGGGGGAGCACAGCTTACGCACATAAAACATCATTTAAATGCACGTCTGAACTGATATTCATACCGAAGTTATTTTCCCAAGAAAAAAAAAGCAATTAACCCCCCCCATATCACCCCCCCCATTCTCCTCATTTGAACTGCCACCTGATTATCCCCAAACAAAGGCACTGTACAAAATGCTAACGTTGAGCTAATTGCACAAGTTCAGCCTTGTACACATGTTCTCATGTAACAGCAGATGAAGCTCTTTGATTGAGGATGACAAGGTGTGAACCTGAAGCCTCATATTCTTTAAAAAAAGCTTAACTCTCTGATGCGAGGATGGGGGTTATTGATAGAACAGAACAAGAGAAAAAGCCTGACCGCAATGGCTTCCAATTACCAAAGGCACTGGCTATCATGCCAGGTGCAATGACCAGAGAGGGCACCGACCGCCAAAGACACAGGCCACCAAGATGCCTAGGGCGCCGACCACCAAAAGGCACCGGCCGCCAAGATGCCGAGGGCGCCGACCGCCAAGGGCACTGGTGAGCTGCTGAGAACCAGGAGTACTGCTGCTGGGAGTACTCACTACCGATGGTATTGACTGCCAGGAGTACTGCTGCTGGGAGTACTCACTACCGATGGTATTGACTGCATTGAGGCTTTACTTGGTGTTACTCTCCCACTCCCCGACAATATATATGCAGTCTAACGGAGGTGCGAGGCAGACAGGGGCCAAGGCTACCTTTCAAATGGATGGCGATCCCAGATGAATTAACGAACATGAGCTTTTTATAATGGAGTTTAATAACATGACAGCTCGGTGCTCACATGACCTCATCGATGCGGCTACAAGACCTCAAAGACACTGCAGGATGTTTCCTTGCAGAGGTCTGCTAAACCAGACACCTCTCACATTGCTTTCCTGGTATTTCTTGAAGTAATAGGCCTATTTCATACAACACAGCTTTAAAAATTGAAGGATGTTTTTCTCCATACATTTTTGAAAACTTAAATTTTAATATTTCAGTATAAAGTTCAGAACAATAAAAACAAAGCAGAGGGTTTCTACTTATTGTACAAAGGAAACAGACACAGCCAATCAAGTTCATGAGTGAGTCCTTTCAACGTCCGCAATGTCGACCCCCAGGTGCTCTGGACTTCAAGCAAAGTGGGTCCGGCAGGCATGATAACTGGTACCACTGGTAACCCAGACGCATTGCCATGTGGACGCCACGCAAGGTCGCCGTTTCCGCCACACGCATGTTCACTGCATCCAGCCACGCAGTTTCAAGCACCAGTGTCGCTGTACGTTGCATAAGAGCAGCCAGAATCTCCTCGCAGGGGGTGCTGGACAGCCATCTCAGGGACATGCAGGAACACACTTAAGGCTTAATGAGAGTGACAGAGCCTTCCGGAGCGATCCAGCGCTGGAGGATAATCCCCCCATCAACAGCCGTCGTTTTAACGGGAATCCCAGCAGTGCCCACAGACAGACTCTGCTCGGATTCCTCTGGCACACTGCCAGCATAGCGGATATCGGAAAGCCAAAAGGGGATCAGCATTCCAATCACACAGGTGCAGCGTGATGCCCCCCCCCAAAACGCGAGGCCCCCCTGCGAACACGAATCACACGGAGGGGAAGAGAAAGACTGCAGGAGTGAGTCACAGCACGCAGCACCCACACAGCAACACTAATCCTCCACTGCACACGCTCGAGAGCACAGGAGAGGCCCAGAGAACACAGCCCCCCCGCCAGAAAAAGGACATCCCACTTAAGAGGCACCTATAAATATCCAGGCAATTCCCCACACCACTAAGAGGCTGCAGACTGCTATAAGGTCATCAGCCCACCATGGTTTCAGATGCATGTGAAAGGACATTGAGGTCATGGCCCTGCAGACACCTTCACGTCCCAAGGGGGGCAACGCCGGCGTTTGCACAGGGAGCTCAGGGGCGCCCCCATGCTGCACTTCCTAGCCGATGCAGATGTTCAGAGGCACTCCTTGAGGAGAAGCAGCGGCTGGCAGCCTCTGCAGCCTCAGCACATTCAGCAATGTCCTATTCATAGACTTCCCTCGCCGATCCAACTCTTATTATTATCCCCCGGACTCGCATGTCCATGGCATGAAACTTCATGCTACTGAGAGAATGGGGTCTTCAGTCACAAAGAGCGCGGGTCAGGCGGTGAGATGCAGGCGGGGCGCTGCCTTCTGTGAGCATGGGAATTCCCTGATCAGCAGAAATAGGGCCCAAAGCGTAGCTGATGCGACAATATAAGGCAGCGGACCCATGACTCACAAAATGCCGATTTACAGGATCTGCAGTCCAGTGGACGTTCCCATCCCAGCCCTCATAAAGCAGGCTTAATCCGAGTGTCACGCGATCACATGGACAATCGGGAAATGTGCAGGCAAGGCATGTCTGTGAGTAAACGATCTGAGCCACCGCAGGGGGGGAGCTGTGTACGCGAGGCATTTTGTGTGGCACAGCCTGCGTTCTCAGCAATCAGATGCACCCTGGAGCGCTTTCTCCTGGCAGATCATGAACAAGGAACGTGGTCTCATAGCATCAGAGGCAGCAGGAACCAAGTGGCCCATCTCAGACAATAAGGGCCATTAGCTTGAAGCTAGTGTCCAGATGGACGGACTGTCACAAACTGCATTCTGAAGGCGCAGATATAAAAGGAAGGGAATGGCCCTGCCTTCCCCACAGCCCACTGCTCACCACAATCTGCTCGCTGCCGCTTTGTCCCACTCTCTGCTAAAGCTGCAAACTTTGGAAGGTAGTGACTGTGTGTGCGCGTGTGTGTGTGTGTGTGTGTGTGTGTGTGTGTGTGTGTGTGTGTGTGTGTGTGTGTGTGTGTGTGTGTGTGTGTGTGGCATGTTCTCCCTGTATCACTGTGGGGTTTCCTCCAGGTACTCTGGTTTCCCCTACAGTCAAAAAACATAAAACATGCTGAGGCTAATTGAAATTGCTGATATATGTGTGTGAACAGTGTGTGAGTGTCCCCTGTGATGGATTGGCACCTTATCCTGGGTTGTTCCTGCCTTGCACCCATAGGCTCCAGACTCCCCATGATCCCAAAGGGGATAAGCAGATACAGAAGATGGATGGATAACCCACAGTCCTCAAAGATAACTCTGAGGCAAGCAGGACTACAGTTACATAAGTTGATACACCCCACAGATCTATAAATTATTACAAAAATCAGACTTGATGGTAATAAACAAACATAAAACAGATTTTTTACTGAAAATAACTTTATATTCATTTAATTATTTTAGGTACAATTACCTTTGTTATTCCTTATTCTCAAGACTGAATTATTTTAATTTACTAACTATACCATAACATTTTGTATTAAAACATGTTAAAATACCTTTCCTTGACGGCAGATCTGTTCTAATGCTATTACTCTGCAATTTAATTTTAAAGTATTTTTGCTTATATTATCTGCAAAATTATAATTAAAAATAATGTTCCTTAAAATACACTCATATGGATTGTGAATGCTCAGTTTGTGTTATGCCCTATACACTGTGCTCACAGAATGCCTTGGTATGCTTGCTTAATTCTGCAAAAATGTTGCAAATTTATTGCTTTTGTATCAAAAGTATATTGACAATGTTTAAAATACCTGCACATATGTTCCTCACAGACATTTTTTTTTAAATATGTGTCATAATTTTTTTACTGACAAATTCAGTCAAATTTCTATCAAGTGCGATTGTCATAATTGGCTCCCAAGGAGATACTAAACACAAATTTTTGGCATTTTATAATATTGCAAATATGTTTTTAATTAATAAGCACCCAATGAGACTGCTTGTCAATGACCTTTTTAACTCAGAATAGCTCTATAATTTGGGTGTCAGTTTATTACTACTTGAATGTTTTTGTAAACAAATGAGTAAAATCATAACTTTTTAAAATAAAACGAATAAATTTACAATATTTTTACTGAATTAAGCCAGCACCCCAAGACTTTCTGTGAGCACTGTATAATGCTCTTTTTTCATATGACATTATCAGTAATATCTCCAGCACCATAAATGTAGACAGCTAGTTACTGGCTCTGCTTTATTAATTTTCATTTGATAACTATAAACTATTTAAAAGTAACCTTCATTTAAACCCATATAAAGTACATCAAACATATTTATGATTTATTATTTAAGAAATGCCTTAGGTTGTAAAGTGACTATTTTCTTTAAACAAAACAGTACTGTATCCACTTACAGCAGATTGCTAGAATCTCTATCGCCACAGCAGCGGTTTATCACGTCGCTTATACTTATTAATGGAAGTCTCCCTACTTAAGCATACTCATAAGAACACTGATGATACGTTTTACTTTAAATGTACGCACAAATTTTGTTTAATGTTATACAAAGGACATATAATTTAGAATAATAAATATTGTCGCCCACTTACCTGTCAATGCAAAGGACAGTCACAATTCCCACTGTAGTGAATTGATTACTGACATCTACCACCATTACTGCGCGGCACATAAGGCTTCCGAAGGCCCACTGTCTCTCTCTGACAAGCTGGTGAATGGTAAACGGCATTACTGCCAAGTAAAGCATGTCGGCTATGGCCAAGTTCAGGACGTATATGTCGGAGACCATTTTTTTCTTACAGGTGGCCACCGCATAGATAACCAGAGTATTGGCAATAACCCCGATGGTACAAATGATCCCATATATAGTTGGGAAAATGTGCATGAAGGATGCGACTTCGATGGCATTGTACGACCACGAGCTGCCATTGGTGCACGCCGTCAGATTGCCGGCCTCGGCGTCCCCGCAGCGCGGCTCCGTGCCGTTCATGTTGGCGAAGGTGCGCAGGGTAAGAATTAGCGGCGGACGCGGCTGAGGAGCAGCGCTCTATAGCAAACGAAAGGCACTTCCATCCTGCACTGAGAACATGCTGACAAACGGGCAGTCTGATGGTGGTGAGAACTTTAGAAATCCTCGAAGGTGACTGCTGGACGAAGTTTCATCTGCCCCCCTATTTATGGAAAGCCCCACCAGGGACACGCCAGCCCTCAGACTGCCGGCACAAGTGAACGGACATATGGAGCCCCCTCCCTGCAGAAATGTTCAGATGTTTCGTTCGGCAGTTCTGAAAATGGTAAAGGAGAACCGGACCAACGATATATAAAAGTTCAATAACGCAATGGCCGTGCCTTTGCAAAATCGTGTTGGTTCTTTGTGTGTTCCGTTGCATGAATGTCTTTAAAATGGAAAAGATGTAACTTTGCAACTTTCTTCTGGCAAGGAATCACAACTTCCACCATTCTGACAACAGCGTCATTTACTGACTGTATTAATTATGCATTATCTGTAGTTGTATTTAATTAAGTATGCGACGGGTAAAAGGTTCATATAAACAATGTGATGCACGTACATTATTAATATGTTGAGGAGCCTGGGGAATACATAATAATATACAATGTGACAATAGGGGATACTTCAGTAGCCTATACCATAGTTTAATATATAGATTATAGGCTATTAAATGGGATTAGATTAGATTCTAATTTATTGTCATCGTGCTGAGTACAGGTACATAGCCAATGTAGTGCTTTTAGAGCAATATTAATTCACTTCATTAACTGTAAATTAAAATAAGTGCGCACAAAATTAAGATCACAATCTGAAACATTTTACCCAGTGTCCTATATAATGAATGCATGTCCCCACTTCAAAAGAAAACCATCATTGTTTTGTTTTTTATTAATATTTTTTATTTGTTTTTCTGGAAGTTATTTATTTGAGATATTGGAATATGTATATTATATCAAAATATATAGTGAATTTTCAATGCTCATATATTGACAGTCAATCATTTGAGAAACAAAAGAACACCAGATGCTGACCATTTGCACATCATTTCTTTGGAAATCTAAGAATGCCCATTGCTGATTTGTGAGAAACGGAGTGACAGAGCTATCTTCCTTGCAGGTTAGTTGACAAGATTAACAAAATTCTCTAGGACTGCAAAATGCTGACAGGACTTCAGAAATAGAAACAGGTAAAGAATGAAAGTGCCAGTGGCTGACCAAGTGAAAGAGATAAAATACATTTTTCATAAAATGCATTAAAATTCTTCTATCCCAATGCAACACATTCCTCTCTTTAATGCATGTGTAATCTATAATAATTTTTAAAAACACATTTATTTTATCTTCATTTTTTAACTAATCTCATTTTAGTCTAACAACATCTGCAATCCTAAGTGCTTTATTAGAAATAAAAAAAAGTTTTATAAGAAAGTTTTATTTTTAAAGTCAAAGTTCTTTCGTTTTCACATGCAATTGTCCTCGTACAACATACAGTGAAATGCTTGTTCTTTCAGTTTCGCCCACCAAGCTTTATAAATAGGCAGCATATTAAATTTTATAGTACGTATATTTAAAAGTATATAGAAAGTAATAAAGTATGCAAAATAGAAAAATATTAAATACCAAAATGACAATAGACAAAAAAACAATAACAGTGTGCAGGTACTGCAAAGGTGCAAGGGGGCTGAGTGTGCAAGAATGTGTGAATCACCAAGTGAAACGGCAATGCAAGACATTCAAAAAATATGTTTAAGCAAGAAATAAGGGGGACAGTGTGTGGCTCAGCACATCTGTGGGTCCTTGAGCCAGGCCCTTAATCCCCAGCTCCCTGGATGTCGCTATGGATCGCTGCCTTTTGTGGCCAGCTTGCTCTCTCTAGCAGAGAACAAACTAAGGGAGGTGTAAAAGAAAATTTCCCCATGGGGATCAATAAAGTATCTATTATTAAATATAGTTTAGGAAATGTAATATTAAAAAAAATCCTAGTTGTGACTTTGCTGTCATTTGTGATCAAATACTGTATCTGTGTGATATCTTACCAATGAATGTTGTAGACTACTTAATACTTAATCCTAGATTATTAACCGTGTTCAAACTTAGTATTTTTTAGACATTATATGTTGAAAATTTGCATTAGCTATACACACAATTATCTTTTGTATGTTTATGCATGGTCTTTAAATACTTTACAAATTGATCTGTATACAATGTAGATCTCTTATTTATTAAGGAAGATGTAGCAATATCAGAAGAAACATGAATTTTTAAGACGGAAAGTTGGAAGCATCACAGTGAATTGGCTACACATCTACCTGAACCTCTCTGACCAAAGATGAAAGCATTCCGTCTGTGGGCCCTACCTCAATAAAGAGGAATGTGTAGGGATACGGAGTCTTACAAAAATGTAATAATACTGAAGGCTCAGGCATTCACATGGCTTTCAGAAAGACCTTTATGTCATATCAGGAGCACACTTGATTGATAGAAGAAATTGAAGCACTTTGTTGTCATTCATACATATCTGCCAGTTGTGTGAAGTCCCTGAAATGCATTTTTACATTTCCGTTTGTAGAAATGTTTATTATTTTATTAAATAAGAAGCCAAAAAGCGGCAAACAAGGTTGAGTCTATTGTTAAGAAAAGTACATTGAATTGAAGTTAATTGAATGGAACTGAGTTTAATTAGAAAAGGTTTTCGTGGGTATTGGGTAGTGCAGTAGTTCAGGACACAGTGTTGCTTCCCTTATTTGATAATGTTGCACAAGGTATATTACCGGAGTTCTTCCTAAAAACATGTCTTACATTGTAAGTGACTTAGGGGAAATGTGTTACTATAACTATGCATGCTTAATGATTTAGCTGAAATGGTTATTTTTAAGAATATTAAAAATTATTATAAAGACAATACAGAAGATATATTATATTGGGTAATGCTTACCATGAACTGCATGTTCAATATGCATCCATAGAACATTCCAAAACATACCTAAAGGGCTTTAATATACATTAATAAAAAAGATTATATGATTATATGAGTATAATGTTTGTTATTATCACATAATCTTTGTGATTAATGTATATTAAAGCTGTTAAGGCTGTTATGAAATACTTACATACTGCTTATGAATGCTCTATGAATGCATTATGAAGACATTATGAAGGTGCAGCTAATATAAAGCATTACCATATATTGCTTAGAAAAGTATGGTCAGATGTAAGACTATATATTACATATAATTGTATAATAGCAGACAGCATAGTACAGAGAAGTAGCCCCCCTTAATACATATTAGAGCAGCAGTTTTCTGTGTCACCTCATAAAAAAAGGAAAACTCATTTAGTCATCACTTAGTGCCACAGTAGGAAATGCTTTCATTTCCATATCTAGCATTGACTTTTCATTTTTATATCTGATCATTAACCAAATAACATGAGAAAAAAGGATCTCGTTAATAGAATTTAAAACAGTATTATCATTAGTAACAGAGAGCCAGGCTATACTTACTCAATGGGCGGTGTGTGCTTGTAGCAAGGAGAACTGCTTAGAAGCAGAGGTCATCTTTTAACCCGTCTGTCTTCGGGGAGAAATCAAACCACACAGCTGCACAAGAAAATCAAATTAATATTTATGGCATGGAATGTTGCCACTTTCCTAATTTAGGGTAATAAACAAACAACAACTGTCGGTGATGCACTAGAAGTCCATACGGTTTCCTAACTAATTGTCGGTGATGCACTAGGAATCCATAGAGTTTCCTAACTAACTGTTGGTGATGCACTAGGAGTCCATACGGTTTCCTAACTAACTGTTGGTGATGCACTAGGAGTCCATACGGTTTCCT